>BSBM01000454.1:1320000-1732500 GCA_027924585.1 Larix kaempferi
AGTCTTGAATATTAATGCATGAATCATTACTGAATTTATTAAGTAGTTTGTAGTCTTATTTTAATTGTCACAGATAGGTTTTTCAAATTCACTTACGGTTATTTCTAATTTCTAGATTACAGTTTTTAATCAGCAGTTTCCAATTTCATCAAAGTAGCCTTGTTTTTAGTTTTGATTTCCAGAATAATTCTTATATCTTTCAGTCATTATCCATAAAGTAGAGTAGTGTAGCTTTCTACTATTCTAATTTGTTAATTTAATCAGGTTTAATTAGTTCCTTTGTTGTCTTTCTGAAGTTTGGCTCGGTTTTTCATTTTGAAAGATCTTTCGATCTTTTCTTTATTAAATATTTCTAAGGTCTGACAAGCCGAAATCCTACGTACCATTCTACATCAGCATATATTTTCCCACAACTCTAAGAATACCAACCCTGGTCAATAATTAAATATTAGGTGATTCTTTGAGATAGGTCACACATCCAACACCAAGTATGGTAGTAATAATCAGGTTTTTACTAGCTTTTTTTTTTTTTGTATTTGAGGGTTGTTACAGTATGTTGGCTTGACTTCTTCATTGACATTTTGGTATACCACTTTCATCCCTGGAAATAATGGACATGATTTGATAGGATGATCCTTATCACAGAATGCATAAAGTTCCACAACATCAAGCGAGCATTCCTTCACTTGATGTTTTTGTTTGCATCATGGACATAAGACAACCAATGCCTTATGTTCTTCAAATTGCCTCTGTTTCATTTGAAATACATCTAGTAATGAAGATAAAGTCCCGAGGATATCTGTTTTGAAATCTTCCAATAGGGTCCCTATTTCTGTATGAGTTACTCCATCATTAGATGACTTGGTTACTTTGGTGGGAAGATCTCTAATTCTTGTTATGCTCCTAGAAGATCCTTGTGAACATCTCCTGTACCAATCACAAATGGTCTTATAGATATCTCGGAGATATCTCCCTTTCCCATCGCATTCAACATATCTAACCATTCATCCCGCATCCCCTAAATCGGAATTGTTTTCAAGACATCTTTTCCCAGTGTAAAATGTGGAGATCTTTGCAAATGATATTGGAAACGTTCCACATAGTCCTCCAAATTCTCATCTTCCTTTTGAGTCATCTTGAATATTTATTCTCTAAGGTCTTGGGATCTCCAATATTCTTGATATTTCGCAAGGAAGGCATTCTTCATTTCATCCCAAGTGGATATAAAACCACCACCAAGGACTATGAACCATCTCAAAGATTCCCTCTTCAAAGCGGTAGGGAATAGGTTAAGTTTCTGTAAATCTGTGTTGTAATCATAACTCCCACATAAAACATTAAACTCAAACAAAAAGGTTCTTGGGTCCTTAGTGGTTACCCCATGGAAATTTGGGAGAGAAGACAACGAAATAGGATTCATTGGTGCTACCCTTGAAGTGTTAGCGATGGGGAATTCAATGGTAGATGTACTAGCCACAACCATTATTATTGGGTTAGTGTCTTCCCACAATCACTAATGTCCTTTAGGAATTCCAAAATCAACAGGGACCCGTCCAGATGGAATAAATTCTCTCATTTTTGGTGTAGAGGATTTAACAACACTTCCTAGATCTGGAAAAACAAGTTCATAGGCTGAAATTTGATGTTCTGGTGTAACTTCCCTTGTCTTCCCTTGTCATTTTGCTAGTGTGAGAAGCACAGGTTCTGCTGCTCCAAGGGGTGAATTTGGCTCTTTTTGTGGGCTTGATCCCTCAATTTCACTCCTCCCTTTTGAAATATTATGCAACTCACCTTCTACGGTTGCAACAAACTTACCCTGTGAAGAACATTGATGGATATGACCTGCTTGAGATGCCACCTTATAGGCATGGCATGATGTTTATTCTGATTTTTCCTTTGCAATAATTTCTTAAATATATGTTACTCGACCCTAGTCCTTACGATCCCCTCTTCCTGTAGTTTTATTAGTATATGGTAGTTTTCCCTTACCCCTAGGATTTCTTCCATTATTCATGCATTATATATGCTACTTTACCCATACAAACTATAAACTTCATTTCATGTGATACGAGAATCTACCATGGATAATCCCCACACAAGGAATTGGTGATAGATGTGTAGGTTCTTACCTCTCATCTTTATATCTTAGGCCTCAATAGAACCAAAGTTGATGCATCTAAAAAAATAGCACAAGTTGTATTTTTGCACCTTTGTAACCTCCCTAGCAATGACACCAATTTTTTTGGGATAATAATGGTCTGATAAAACACCAAACTAGCACTGACATCAAATGTCAATCCAGGAACATTTTTTTATCTCAAGCTTACATGCAAAGTATATGTAGGACACAATTTCCTTCTAGTGCTAGTAAAAAGAATTAATTGCATGTGTAGCTAATGTGATAAAGTCACATTCAAATCCACTCAACTGAAATGAATTCATTCACTCAATATTCATAAAGTAAAACCTATTCATTCACCACTCTCCTTGAAAATAAATAAGAACCACACTTCTATTCTGAGAGCACACTATTCATAGAAATGAAAATCATATTGTAGAAACAAACTTGCTAGATCTTAAAGAAATCACACTCATCCACACCATTCCAAAATAATATCTTAACTAAAAACTAATTCAACAACAATTCAATCAATCTTCAAAAGAATACTTCTATTGTAAGGATTAAAGATGCGATCTATGATAAGAAATCCAATCAATGCTCTCAATAATCAAACTTCTAATCTACAAATGATAACAGAAAAAACCAATCTGGATAATGACAACTCAAATGAACATCAACCAACTACTCAATAACAGATCAATCATATACTTCCAGAACTATGTAAATAATTACATGTATAACCAACTATTCAATAACAAAAATTATTGATAATGAACTGATAAAATCAACACACCGCAATCGATCTATCTATGAAAATAATAAACTAAAAGAGAAGTTCCTGGTTAGCGAAGGGGGGCCTTCCTTCTCTAACCATGGCTGTGAACACACACACACTTCAAGGCTCAAAAGAATTAAGAAGAAATTTTATATTATAAAATAAATCTGATACAAGTTACAACAATGCTCTATTCGTACACTATGTTCTCTTCTCAAGTCTCAATCTCTACATGCCCCGACTAACCGGGTTACGTTTCCTTATACTATCTTCGAGTAATAACGTTCTAAAAATAGAATAATTGAAAACCTTGAGAATCAAAGATTCTCAAGGTTGTTCATACAAATTATAGCCCTCTGATTCTCAAGGTTGTTCATACAAATTATAGCCTATGATCTGTTACTGGCCAATGTTCTTACAATTTGATTACAAAAATACATTATGAGATTTCATGATCCCATCCAGAGATAGTTACAATGTTGATACTCCTATATTCATGGATAAATAAATCTTTCCATGCTAACACTCGTCTAATCCACACTAGATCATCGGTCGAAGACCAAATGCTCGAGTGTCATACGATGATGACAACACTATACTTCGGAAGTAGTAGCATCGTTAGTAATAGCAAACCAAAGATAGCTTGATCCTTGAGAACGTGCGAATGTAGCACCATTAATTCTTCAATACATGATCAACCTATTGTTACTGTTCCTGCACATAGTCCTGAGTAATTCAATTAATAAGCCAAACACAAGTACAAAACCACTTTAAACAATTTATATTATAACTTAAAGCAATGTAATACTCAGAGAGATTGTACCTTGGGTTAGGACATTAAATCATAAGTAGGATGATGCCAAAAATTATAGAAATTGAATCAAGGGAGCTTAGAACAAGATAAATAGGTGACAAAAATGTGAGAAATTATGGACCCAATAGTTAGAACCATAAATAAACTAGGGAAGTTTAGTTCTTCAAAGAACCTATCTTGGAAAATGCTCAAAGGTTTGTATCCTTTAGAAGGTGCAGTTTGCACTATTTGATTATCAAGGTAATTTATTAGATGTCCTTATCCATATCCATGTACAAGTGTTTCAAATGTTGGTTCTAAATATTCTTCAATTCCATTTGAATCAAAGGATTTAAAGTCTAAATATTCATTGTCATGATTTTGTTGGAATTCATTGAATTTTTTTTCCCATTTACTATTGATGGCAACACCTTCGGATTTGCAGAGAAAAGTGTTGCACAAGTATTTGAGGGAAATCATAGCATGTCTTGGTCGAATGTTTCCAGACAGATAGGCATTCTTGTATTCCATTTTTGTATGTCATTATTGCAATTTTCATGTCACCAGACATATTTTTAGGCAAGGCCAATAAGATTATGATTGTACCTGTGAGACCAATCTGATATTTTTTGTAGCCAAGTTGTCTTTTCTGTGCAAAGTCCATTCTTTGTGCAACCAGTCTTTCTTCTAAGGGTGTTAAATATGACACAGACAGTAGTTTTTTGTTTCTTTGAATTTGCAAAGGAGATTTAAAGGAAGGTATCTTTCCATTAGAAATTGCATTATTGCAGTGTTTGCAAATATGCTCACCATTTGAATACTTTAGGATGTGCATGGTTTTTCAAGCACAAGAAATTCAATATTACAGAGTTATCAATACTGTGCATGTCTTTTTGAAATTGCAAACACTTACAAATTATACATGCATGAGTAGGTGTGTCTTGAATTGATTGTAAATATGTTTCAATTGCATTTGTCACTTTTGCATGGATTTTTTTTGTTCTTGACATCTATTTGATCCTTGTTTTCTTATGTATTGTTTCAAATTTTGAAGTCTCTTTAGCCTTTTTCTTAGGATAATAGAGAAATTGCATCGAGGCATTGAACCAAACAATTTTTGCGAACACACCAGTTGGATGCTCTATTCTATCACTATGCTTGATTTGCATTGGAAATGAGATTTTGTCCTTTTGTGTTTTTTTGCAATTGCAGAAAGTTGTAGTTGATAAGGATTTTCAATGGAAATGCTTGTTTTATCATGAGTAGAGGTTGGTTTACTGGGAAGTGTCTAACTAAAGATTTATATTCTAGACAAAGTCAATGAATTCAATTGAGAAGGGTGGTAAGTAGAAGAGTTATTTCTAAGTTCCATTGAAAGTAGTGGTTGAAAACGGCTATGCAAAGAACTCACAAGAGAACACGTTAGATAAATGACATTTGAAGAAGAGTTTGATTGATGGAACCTTAAAGAGATAGTTTTTTTCAAGAGTCCAAAAATATATGTTAACATTGAGCATTTCACATAACCATTGAATTAAAAAAACTTAAAAACACCTCCTTCTAAATTTCCTTTGTTATAAAGCATTGAGGTTTTGATGATACAATCTTGGAATTTGCATTGGAACATTCTTTTTCAATAGCACTATTCAAAAGGTATATGTTTAA
Organism: Larix kaempferi; assembly: GCA_027924585.1. NCBI lineage: Eukaryota > Viridiplantae > Streptophyta > Pinopsida > Pinales > Pinaceae > Larix > Larix kaempferi. The sequence goes on from BSBM01000454.1 coordinate 1,325,356, forward strand.
GGATCTTAATTCTCTAGTTTCATTTGCAATGAAGTAGTTCAAAAAAAAATTGAGCCAATGTTTTCCTCAAGGCACATCAAACCATAGTGCAAAGGTACAAATGAATTTAAACAATAAATCACGACAATCACCAACAATGCCATTAGACAAATGAAAACATTGTTATGGAAGCACATGTTCAATTGATGACGTGTTTAGATAAATTGTTGGCGGGTTATGCAAACATATTCATGAAGCAAGTTTTCTATTGGAGGTGGAATAGTGTTTATTGAGTGATATGACAAAAGCGACTTGAAATGGCCACATGATGGATTTTGATCATGGAACAATAAATTGTATTCAGAAAGCTTCCTCCTCGCAGTATTCTATATGCCAAAAAAATCTAAATTTTATTTTAATTTTAGTGTTTATCCGTCTTATGTTTTTACTTCACTTTAAGTTAATCAATTTCAATATTGTTGATTATGAGAGATTAAATATGTCTGACCACTTGACTATTCCAGGTTTTAAACTTTATCTACATTTAAGATATAAGGTCGAACCAATAAAGAGATAAGGGTCAAATCCATGGTAGCAATTCTTTTATTGTTTACCTCCTCCATCGAAGGGAGAGCGCCCAAATTTTTTACCTTCTCCATTGGAGGGTTAGCCTTGATATCAATGTATATTTTAAAATATTCTACAATTATTAAAAGTCATGAAGAAAAAATTTTGAACCTCATTGAAGAGGTTGGGCCCAAAACCAGTATAGTCTATAAGGTAATTTCTGACAATGTAATTTGGTCAACAACTCTGTAATAATAACAAAACATTTAATGAAACCATAATATATTTGAAAGTGATAGCTCTCTAATAATTAAACCATATTATATTTGAAAGTGATCTAGCTCTGTAATAAAAGCAAAACATTTAACCATATTATATTTGAAAGCATAAACTATAATTAACATAAATATTGATTTGTTTATAACATAAAGTATACGATATCACCGCTTTCATGGAACTGGTAATTGATTACAAGTGCTAATTGATTGCACCGTTTCATGGCTTACACCGCCTCACCGCCAACTGCACATTGCCAATAAATATTTTGACAAAGTTGTTTCAATAATCTTCTTCAAATTTCAATATCTTTTTCGAATTTCAGTAACTTCTTCATCATTTCTCCCAAGTGTTTGCCTTCACAGGTTTATTCTTATGAATTGTTTTTCTTAATAAAAATAGAAAACAATTCTAGTAGGTTTGCATGCAATACTTACATTTGTTCTCCCCGCTAAAGGCTGAGAAATTTTTTCCTATTATGGTGCATAAAGATTGAGTTAATTTGCAGGGTTCGTGGTTGAACGACTTACTTATGGTTAATCTGCTTTCAATTGATTTTCATTTCTTGAGCTAGTGCAAGGGCCATCAATATGCATACAGGCTAGGGTTGTTAATAACAAATACCTACAGGCTGGTGTAAGGTAATGATACACACTTAAATATGAAACGTAGACATACAGGCTAGGGTTGTTAATAACAAATACCTACAGGCTGGTGCAAGGTAATGATACCCACTTAAATATGAAACATAGACATTCGGATTATCTTCCGGAATATATAAATTTTATTTATGGAAAATAGGTATAACCACCCCAAAATGTCATTATTCTAAAATTGGTATGTTATTTTTTCTCTAAAACATAATGCATATGTTCGCGTTGGTAGACCGGTTTGTTATGTAAATTGTCAAATTATGTAGAAAAAATGTGTAGAGGCGTAGGCAACATGAGAATCTTGTGCAGGGCTATTTTTCCAAAATTTTAAAAGTTAATTTTATATATTTTTTAAATTAAGAAAGTTAGTGAAGCCCTAAAATGACATGGTCGAGCATTGGTCCACCCTATCATGGTCTGAACATAATCAATCAATTTTTTTTGGTTTGTAGGTATCCATGTACTCTTGTGCGGGTCCTTTTCCGTTTCTTAAATAGGTAAGCCAATCAAAAGTTATAGCCGAAATAAACGACCTATGTTTTATACAAATTTGACATGAGTGCAATTAAAAATGAATTAAAAATAGAAAACAATAACAGATTTATTCAAAAAATATATAGTTAAAATCTGCACATAGATCTCGACAAGTGTGTGCAGTTTCATCAGTAGTGCAGCATAATAGCATATGCAAAACCAAGGGTGAAAAACATGAAGTTACAGAATTGGGTGTGTTTTTCTATAACTTTGTCCGAGCTTCAAGGTTTGGGTATCCGAACCTAGTACCTAATCTGCAAGGGCACCAAAAAAAATTCAATTTAAACAAACGTTGAAAAAAATAGAGCATGTGCACACGCGCATCTACACGCATGCGTTGTTTTATACTCTCATTTTTTTTCTCTTATTCTCCCTACCCCGCCCCCCCCTCTCTCTCTATAACCCTAGCACCACCCATCTCTCTTCCTATCCACCCAATCCCCCCTTTCTCTTCCACTCCACCCAATCCATCCACCCTCGTTCACCCCCTCTCTCCTTAACCACAAGGGTTAGGAGATTTAGTCATCCATTTCCATGAATAAAACCTAAAGCCATGACATAGGATCTCTCAAGACTAGCCTTGATTCCAGGTATGAATATGGATGTGGTCATTCTAATGTCTTGGATTCTAGGTATAGGTTTTTGGTCCCTATACTTGGTTGAGGGATGAAACCTTGGCTTTATGCCCTAAAATAAGAATGTAATCATCCAAGTTCAAGAACAATGCCTTAGTTCACTAGACACGACCTCTCAAGCATATCTTTTGCTATGAGTAGCAATACTAATGATATTAGGAATGTATGATCACTAGGTATAGGTTTGAGGGTCCTAAACATGGTTGAGGGAGAAAATTTAGGCCTTATGCCCTAATGGAGATGATAGAAATCTAGGCTTAAGATCGATGCCTCAAACAAAAAAAATGACCTCCTAAGGGGATATGGGCACCATTATGAGTTTTCGAGCAAAATGTATGAGTCATGGGGCCATCAAGAGGGTGATGGGAGGAAACCTAGAATTAGTTCCTAAAGGATAATTTTGTGCATCCAAAGCTAAAAAACACTCCGTGAACCTACACACATGACCTCCCAAGATAATCCTTCACCTTTGAGTTAGCATATTAGCATTATTAGTTTTTTTGGTGAACTATATAATGATATCAAGGTTTGGAGCAAAATTAAACAATGAAACTCAATCATTAGGTCCAAAAAATACATACATTAAACGTAAATATTCACAAATATATCATAAATATACATACATTTATATAATAAAATCAAATATTTAAAAAACAAAAATATAAAATCTCAACAATGTGGATATGGCTAAACAAAAACTATTTATTAATAATTATTTTAATAAAATAATATTAAATTAAATTTTATTTATGTTTTATAATATTATAAATAATTTAAATTTGTTTTATTTTAAATTTTTTAATTGTATGCTACTAGGTTTTAAATAGCCCAATTTAATGCAAAATAATATTTGCAAACATTGTATCTTGGGTTCGCACAATGATTTAGGTGCACATTATATGACGAACAATAACATAATAAAAACTCAAATATATAGTAATTATCATCCAAAGTATGGCTTTTTTAACTTTAAATTAAAATTGATATAAATAACCAATATCAAATATTATTTATTATAATTACTAATAATTATAATAATCTATATCTCCATATATATGGACACAAACATCATACAAATTATATTCCTATAGATCTCCATGGGTGGATCTTCGCAACCTATTTGGCTACATTGGATATAACAAAGAGCCGATAACTCTCTACCTCCTTTTATGTTCTCTATAGATGTGATGAAACAAGACGTTGTAAAACTTTCTTCTCTCCTTGGGTAATAAAACTTTGTTGGGCTCCTCCTTTTCATTTTTTCCAGGTAAGAAATTATTAATTAATTTAATTTTAAATATTTTATAGGAATTTATTTTTATGGTAAATTCTTAATAATATTGATAGGTGTTTATATCTTAAAATTTAGGGTAGACTATCATATATGTTTTTTCTAGATTTAAGGAGGATGGGACAAGTATACAATCCAAATTGATTTTATGGACGTAGTTTAAAATTTAAAATAAACAATTATAAAAACAAGAAATATAAAAAATAATTAGAAATTGATACATGGATCACTTGTAACTTATATATGGATAACTTGTTCATAACACTTAACTTACTATCTATCAATGTTCACTAACTACAAGTTAAGTGATTATGCTAATTTTTATTATTATATATATGATTGGAAAAAAATATAAAACATAATAAATAAAAACAATTTGAAAATTAATAAAGAAAAATAACATACATGAAAATTTTGTTTTAATAAAATTATTGATATATATCTTATTACAATCTAAAGACCTTTCAGTTAGGAAGAGGTGAGGATGAGGTGTGTATATTGCCATTGTAATATGAGATTGGCAAAATAAATATTAAACAAACTAATTTTCTGCAATTTTTTTTTTTTTTTGTATGTCATGAATTTCTCTGTATTCTAGTTGTTGTGTTGTGTATTGTTGTATACATTTTTGTTAGGAAGATGTGTGGATTAGGTGTGTAAATTGATATATCATAAAGTGCTCTTTATTTTAATTGTCGTGTTTTGTATTGTTGTATTAAAAGAGTATTAATATTAATTGAATTTAAAAGATTATAATTATGAATTTCGGACATAGTTTGTATGCAAAATTAATTTATGTACACTAGAAAAGAATAGCAACAATTCGATATCGTTCATTTTATAGAGTCCTTGAGATTAGTGATTGTAATAAATTTTATTTTAATTTCCTAATTGAGTTTCAATTCTCAACTAGTCTCTGCGCCTATGGTTTCAAACCGACTTCCGTGTCACAAATCGAACCCTTAGCGAATTCTCGCACGTAATCCTATGGATAAGATAATTGTGGGAATCGATTTTTCCTTAGATGGGTGGAGGAAAGCATCCATGTTTAACAAGCAATTTATGTTTTGTTATTAAATTTTTTTTTTCCCGTGAAAAAAGCATATTATTGATATTAAAAAAAACTGAATTAAATAGTATATGAATTGTCAGTTGTATAAACTTACTGAGAACCCGACTCTATCATTGAGTTCTCACAGTGTTCTTCCCAAAATAGAAAGCCCTTAGCATCCTCCAGTGCCAACTTTGACAAGTAATCAGCCTATGTGTTAAATTCTCTATAAATATGTGTTAGGGACAGAGTGCTGAAAGTTCTCAATTCTCTATAATATGTCTATTAAATTCTTAATAGATGTATCGGAATGTGTCCATAAATGTTTTCTATATTTAAGTATGAAGGAAAGTATATATTGGTATTTATAAATTTATATATTAATAGATTTATTTTAATTTTGAATTTACTAAATTTATGAAAAGGTGTATTTTTTTTTTCATTTTACATTTCAAAAAAGTTTATATTTTAAAAGATTTGATTCCTCTCTATATTGAGAAAATATAAAATTAAAATAGATATACTATGGACAAATAACATTGATGAATAAAAGAATTATCTATTAAACTAGTGATATTCATTTATCTTTTAATTAAAATGTGAATAAAAATGTTTTTAACCAGAATTAAAATATAATTCACATTGAAAATTATAGCTTTAATGGTATATTTTCCATTAAATATAGTTTAAATGTGTATATGTATAATGATAAGAAAAGCTTTTTACACTTTATATATGGACAAGTAGCATTAACGAATGAGAAGATATTAAATGTCATTATTCCACGTGTTTCCCCGTGTTGGATGGTATGGTTATGGTGTTCAAGGTAATTTCTGACAATCTAATTTGGTCAACAACTCTGTAAGAATAACAAAACATTTAATTAAACCATACTATATTTGAAAGCGATAGCTCTGTAATAATTAAACCATATTATATTTGAAAGCGATCTAGCTCTGTAATAATAGCAAAACATTTAACCATATCATATTTGAAATCACATACAATACTTAACATAAATATACGATCTGTTTATAACATAAATTATATGATCTCACCGCCTTTAAATCAATTGATCTCACCGACTTCATGGAACTGGTAATTGATTACAACTACTTATTGATTACACCGTTTCACGGCTTACACCGCCTCACCGCCAACTGCACGTTGCCAATAAATGTTTTGACAAAGTTGTTTCAATATCTTCTTCCTCATTACTCTCGAGTCTCAAGTGTCTACCTTCACAGGTTTATGTAACATTATTATTATGAATTGTTAAATTCTTAACCAAAATAGAAAACAATTCTAGTAGGCTGGCATGAAATACTTACATTTGTTCTCCCCGCTAAAAGCTGAGAAATTTTTTCTTATGCTACAGACTAGGGTTGTTAATAACAAATATTTATGTGTTATTATTAGTCACCACCAAAATAAGGAGTATATTTTTTATTTACAAGTCAAAATGTTTTGACTTCACATTAATTTAATTTCATATTAATTTTTTTATAAAAATTTTCAATATTTTCAAAAAACAATATATTCAATGTTTCCAAAATAAAATAAATTAATTTTTTTATTAAAATTTTCAATATTTTTGAAAAACAATATATTCAGTGTTTCCAAAATAAAAAATAATAATAATGTGATTATTCGTAATGTTAACGAAAATCAAATCATAAAAAATAATACATAGCAAATGAAACGAATGAAAGCAACAATTTTATTATTCAATACATCATGTGTTAAATGATTTTCAATGATATTTAGCATTCTATGCATTTTCCTTGACTACGCTACCATTCTATTGACTAGGCCACCACTCCATGTAGGTAACGACATTTGAGAAATATGGGCACAACACCTTATAATGACTTATACCCAGTTTCATGCCGAAGTGTCATTGTTGCAAATGCCTTTAAGAACAGTCTTACATGTGATGCATGTAATGTTAATACGTACAATCATAAAATTAAATGTTATACGTGATGCATCTACCAAAAAACAAACAAGTACAGTGTGATAAAATTAAATGTTGGAGGTGATGCAAGGAATGAAAACACTTACAAGAATCAAATTAAATGTATCTTGTTAAACCCAAAAATTTAGAGAAATCTATATTAGTGATGAACCCAAAAATAACTAAAAACAATATCGATTAAGGTGAGAACACATTGATATAAGATAGTTCAACCATATCAAAACATCAACAAAATCAAAATTAATAGAGTGGGAAAAAGTTCAATATGAAAACACTTATATTTTAATATTAAAAGTAAAATAAAAATTTATACTAATATTAAAACTAAAATAAAAATATATACGATATGAAAAAAAGCTTGATGGAATACTTTAAAGGATTAATTGCTCAGATTTGGGTTGTTTTTTAATTTGATTTTAAGATTTTATTGAATTGAATAAAGTATTACATAGTTTTTATTGTGTTAGGATAAGTGTTTACAGATTTGTAATGGATATTATTTGCAAATTATATTACTTAATAAATTAGTATAATTACTTAATTTGTGGTTCATGAATGTGGATAGATAGTAAGTTAAGTACCAATAAATTATACCTTAATTACTAGTTTATTTTGCAAATTATATTATCTAATAAATTAGCACAACCACTTAATTTGTGGTTGGTGAAGTCGATAGACACTAAGTTAAATACGAGAAATTATACCTCAACTACTAGTCCACCTCAAATTATAGTCCACCCCAAATTATATGTTATCTATGCATTCATGCATCAACTACAAGTTATCCATTTATCAGCAATGAGTTATTTTTTATAATTTTTTTTCTCTCACACATTCTTTTAGTTATCCATTCATCAACTACTAGTTATCCATGCATCAACTACCAGTTATCCATTCATCAACTAACATTTATTTTTCATATTCCTTTCTTATTTATAATAGTTTATTTGAATTTCGAATGACTACCATAAAATCAATCTGGACATTACACTTGTCTCATCCTCGTCCATAAATAAAAAAGCGTAGATGATACTCCACCCAAAATTCTAAGATATTAACGCCTATAGACAGAATTATATCTTAAAAAAACAAAAAGTTTCTCGCTGGCTTCTCATAAACAAACAATTTTAAAGCGAACGTGCCATTATGATTTTGAATGGTGTTTAGCATTCATGCCATTCAGTTGGACTGGCTGTGGTAGTGACAATTCAATGATAGAAATATGGGCACGCTACCTTACTCACTTTACCCAAATCGAAGAAACACGTGTCCTTCTTGCATAGATTTATCTAGACTTGAATGGACTACACACCATATGCCTTTTAAGAACAGTCGTAGAGGTGATGAAGGGTAGAATCATAAAATTAAATGTTAGTCGTGATGCATTGAATGAAGGATCAAATTAAATGTATCTTTCCCAAACATGCACTGTTGTTGCTTCGGAGTATTCATGGCGGATAACGAGACGTTGGCACTGACACTGTCTAGACTCACGCGTGCACATTGTCATCAATAACCAAACAAGTCTTGTGAACGTTGGCCAAATCTAAGCATTGAGCTGCAGAGCATTTAATGCCGTAGCTCAGTGCTTAGGGTCCATTGGATCTGGAGACTCTCCGGATCCAATGGACCCTAAGCACTGAGCTGCCGCATTTAATGCTCTGCAGCTCAATGCTTAGCTTTCATCATGAACGTCTAATGCACCCCCTTACGTTGCAAACATGACACTCTCCCAAACATGCACTGCTATTGCTTTAGAGTGTTAATGGCGGATAACGAGATGTTGGCATTGACACTGTCTAGACTCACGCGTGCACGTTGCCATCAATAACCAAACAACTCTTGTGAGTGATGGAATTTGACGGGAAAAATGGCCATCATGGGGCATTTTGCTGTCAAATACCGTTTAAAATTTTAATTAACAGTCATTTATGAAGGGTGAGAAAATTTTTAAAACGTATTTTTGAAGGGCAATAAAATTTCTAAACCATCTTTATATTATTAATTTACTAATAATAATAATATATTTATCTTATATAAAACTATATTTTGTAATTCCAACTGCCAAACCATACATTGATAAAAAAAATAGAAACATCTATTAAATTAGATCTATTTCCATGTCTTTCCATTTACAAGTTGCAACCATACATTTAATAAAAAAATAGAAACATCTATTAAATTAGAATTATTTTTATGTCTTTCCATTTACAAGTTGTATTGATTTTTCCTCAAATAAAGAACTCCTTTAACTCAATGATTTTTCCATTATTTTTTGACTTTTTTATTATTGCAATGAGCTTACAAATTTTAGTGCTCAATGCTCATTGATTACATTAAGATGTTACAAAAAGTTGGGAGTTGGAGAGCCTAGGAGACAGAGTTTGAGAATTATTTCCATTATCAAAGGTAATGCATGCACTATTTTTTGGTATTATATTTAGTGATTTGTTTAGATTCAAACGTTTACTTCAATCTATGAGTTTGAAGAAATGTTATAAAGTATGTATTTTTTAATAATTTTAAATAGCATAAATAATGTGTAGCGTGTGTATTTAGCTATTTATCCCATAATTTATGTAATTTATATAGATTCAGACTCAAAAGTCTTGGTTATATTTTTCTCATGGTTCAATTTCAGTGAGAGATGGAGAATTTAAATGCAGGCCAATACTAAATAAGGCATTGAGAGACATGAAATTTGTGCGCAACATTTGGAATGAAATGTAGTTTGTAGAACAACAACAACATAATATATAAAACAAGAGAGCATACAAAGCTATATTTTGTGGAGTCCGTCATTCATCATTATTATTTATAACGATTAGATTTACAAAGGCTTGTATCTATTTTATAACGATTAGATTTACAAAGGCTTGTATCTATTTAAAAATATGGATTCTGATTACCAATTTTTTTAAGAAGACTTCATTGTTGAAGGGTAAAATTTTAAACAAAACCTTTTATGATAAGTAATATAAAAACCCAAAACTCCCGGATCCGGGTGCCACCGCCACTGCTAACAAGACTGCAAGGGGAGACACGTCTACTCCTCCCTGCACTAGCTCCTAGACTCCACATTAATGGTGGACAAGACCATAAACAGCTGGCCTCCCCGCATGCGACTGATCCCATCACCCACATGGATTGGGGGCGGCATTAATGCAGGTTCATTCTCCTATGTCCTCTCGCCCGAGCTGGTTTCAACTCACATTCACTCTCTCCCGTCTGACCTCCTACACTCTCCACGGCTCCTTTCGGGTTATGAAGATCCAGGTTCACACACTAATGTTCATTACGCGTCTCCGTTATTCACTGTCTGCATCCACAACAGAGAGTTCGGCCCCTTCGCTGTCCAAATCGATCATGAAGCACACCAGAGGTACCTCCCGGTGTGGCTCCAGTCAAGGCACTGGTAAAACGACGTTTGTGGAGAAGGAAATTCTTGCTAACATCGGCTACAAAGACAATGCGTCTATGCCAGTTTGTCGTCTGGTGGAAGATTGGGAGTCCAGGAGTGTTGCTGAAATCCTCGCCTTTGGTAGCCCTGGTACTCAGGTGAATCATTACTAGTTGCTCAAAAATTTGCTTGGCACTCTGGTAGAAGAAATGCTCACTAATTGGAATGTTGCCAAGATGACCATAGTGGACACTAGGTCCAATATGGCTCACCTGGATGGCATCCTTGTTAATTTAGAAGCTTGTCTCACGGGATGCAGGTACTCTTTATTCCCACATCCATCTCCGCCCATGGGAGTTGGTCCTAAAGGTCCTGTGGCTGGTACCGACGATGGAATGGCTAGTTTCAACAAAGGCATGGTGCCTCATACGGTTGAGTAGGCGGCCGACATTTCTCTTCATAATTCTTTGGGCTTCGCTGCCTCCGAGGGTGCCGCGCCTGCTCTTGCTCCTGGACGCAACTCCGGTCCGGACTCTCCAGCTGCCATAGTTGTGCAAGGTGCTTCCCCTCCTGGGACTTCTTTCTCGGTTCCTTCTACAATCGCCATCATCCAACACAAGCGCCTCCGGAAAGACGAAGCAGAAGCAATTCTCCCGTGCAAAGTAGAGCCTCTTCCCATCAAGCTCCCAGAGCAGCAGTGGACGGATGATTTATTTGACCCCTGCCCCATCTCTGAGGACATACATGACTCCAAAGGCGCAGAAGCTAGCTCCTGAAATGACCTGTCACGAGCACTGCACACCTGGTTTTACTACTCTGTTTCTTTTGTCTACTCTGGCTTGTACAAAGTTACAGTTTTGTACTGTTTTTCTTGTTCGGTAGATATCTAGTTTATCTTTATAAGTCTAGTTTCACTGCACTTTTTTGTAAAATTGACACCTTGAACAGGGCCAAAACTCTATATTCGTCTTCTCCTGATGACTGTAATTTTTTTTGTACTATAATATAATCTTTCCATGTAGCTTACAAAAAAAAAATATAAAAACCCAAAACATAAAAAAAAAAACATTAATCTGACAGGTAGAATGAAAACCAAATTCCAACACTGCTTGTGAACGTCTAATAACCCCCTTACGTTGCAAATGTGACACTCTGACCAGCTATCCATGAAATCAGTTCACCCGGCATTTAGTAGTTGCTCCATGGTTAATCATAATGAATTAGGGAGAATGATAAAAAAAATATTTAAAATAATTTATTTCACGGTAAATTTTTGTGTTAAGGCAGAAATTTTGATGTCAAATATAATTTTATAAAGATATTCTTTCTCCATGCTCTAAGGTTCAAACCACTATTGATTCTAAACTTGGTTAATATTAAAACAATCCATTCTTCTTTATTATTGTATTATCCTTTCCTTAAACCATATGCATTTATGAAACCTAGGTTATGCACCAAAATCATTACAAACTTATTAACCTTAAAAGTAAGGAGTAACAATAATATTAAAATAAGGAGTAGTATTACTTAAGTAAAGCACTATAACATCAATCACAATGTGAAACTCTTAATTTTTATTTTAATTTAATTGTGGCCAAAAAATTAAATTTATCGGTTTGAATTCGTATCATAAAAGTAAAAAAAATAATACATAACAAATGAAGCTAAACAAATAAAAACGACAATTTTATTATTAATGTATCATGTATTAAATGATTTTTAATCTTATAAAAAAAACCTCACCTGCTATGATAATTATTTTCAATGATATTTAGCATTCTACGCATTTTACTTGACTACGCTACCATTCTATTGACTAGGCCACCGCTCGACAATTCAACGAGAGAAATATGGGCACGACACCTTATAATGACTTATACCCAGTTTCATGCCGAACTGTCATGGTTGCAAATGCCTTTAATAACAGTTTTAGATGTGATGCATGTAATGTTAATCATAGTAGTATAATTTGGCTGTATTGACTTTTCATGTATGGAAATTCAGAATAATTTAAATTCGTCGAATATTAAGTGTAGGTAAAATACGAATACAATGAAAAATTAAATTTTTAATAACCAATTTTGAAATACCACATTTTAATTATTTAATCACTATAAAATGTAAATAATATTCAATTTCAGACTTTTTTATAAAAATAATTATTACTAACTAGTTGTAATCTCTCACAGTGTGTGCATTGAGATTTTATATTTTTATTTTTAAATAGTAATTTTGATTTTAAATAATATGTATAGAAATAAATCAACCATTTTAAATGTACATTTATGATATATTAGTGCATATTTGATTAGAATTATTATTCATATAAGAAGTCTACTTCCGTATTTTATTCGTATTGGATTTTTTGATTACGTATTTTTTCCTTATCGAATCGTATTTGTATCCGTATTCGTACTCGAATTATACTACTATGATGTTAACACGTACAATTATAAAATTAAATACTATACGTGATGCATCTACCGAAAAACAAGTACAGTGTGATAAAATCAAATGTTGGACGTGATGCATGGAATGAAAACACGTACAACGATCAAATTAAATGTATATAACGAGGCAGTAGTCGTCGACTCGGCACAACTAATCTGAGAATGATGCCATCAATAACCAACCCTTACCAAATGTTTTGTTATATAAATGTTGAAGCAATTTATGTTTTGTTATATATACATATATGCACACACTCTCCTACAAGTAAATGAAAAATAAGAGGAAGTTTACAGGTGCACAAACCAGCTTTGGTCCAAGTCATGAATCTTTCCATCTTATGACATCTTCTATGTTTGGTTATCAAAACTATGAAGATTTTTTTACTTTATGAACGGATAGATTTATTTATTTATCATATCTCCATATTAAATTGTATAGCAGCTTTCTACTCTATATAATAAAAAAACATTTTAATTTGTGTGAAAGTAAACAAAAAAAAATGGTTATTGAGATACCACTACACAAATTACATATAACATGCACCATTGTGTTGTGTATTCATAAGCATTGATGATTCAAAATATTTATACATGTATTACATATTTTTTGATTCTTAAATTCTTATTGTATGTTTTAGATATTGAAAGCATACTCTATCAATAATACAAAATGGTGCATCATAATTTGATACGTTTTAAAAACTTTAAAAATATATAACATGTAGTAATGCATATTACATATATTATAAATTCTTGATAACTTATATCATGAAATCACCATTATATATTATATATTGTTGGTATAAAAACGTATGTATATATATCATTTTATCTACCATAAATTTATAAATTTTTGTAAAGGCAATGATAATGTTAAAAATAATAATAAATTTTTATAATGATAATGGTAAAAATAATGATAATAAATTCTTATAAAATAATGATAAATTTTTATAATGATAATAATAAAAATAATGATAATAATAATAATAAAAATAATGATAATAACATTGTTAAAGGAAGAGATATTTTTGATGAAGCTCAACATCAGTGCGTTTTTATATAGTGTTTAATACTCATTTAAATGCACTAGTACATAAGCATGTACGAATTTCTTAGTTGAGTTCAATTTAATAGATGCAACAATATGTTTAGGTTAATTTTTTTTTTTTACAAATTTCAATTAATCATAAAAAAATATTTTATAATAATATTTAATTTTATATTTTAATTATTGTGTTTGTATTATTTTAATAAATATATTATATTCATTTTAATAATTTAAATCAATTATATAATTAATCAATAATATAATATTTTATGACAACAACAATATAATAGAATAAGAAATTAATTTGATTATTTATGAATAAGAAATTTTTTGTTATATAAAATGGGATAATATAAAGTTCTATAATATTCAAAATGTCAATAAATTATTAATAGGAATAATATGTGTACATTAAACAACATAAACAATATGATTGATTTTAATAGACAAACATTCCAAAATATACAACCTATAACCGGGCATGTGCAAGCTAAGGAGGGTCACTTTTGGCTCAATGCAATAGAAAACTGAAAAATCAGGCATCCCTCAATTTACTTGTTTTTTTAGATACTTATACTAGATATCTTGCATTGAGTAAAAAATATGAAATGTAGGAAATTGAATCACGTTTCAGAATATACGAAACATATAATTTTTAAGTGTTGAAAATTTACATAACTATGCTAAATTTCATCTTTTCTAACACTCACTTTTTATTTGTTTTGGCAAATGATAAAGTATATGTTTTTGTGGCTGCATCCTTTGAGTACTTAAATGATGATTTCAGGCTACAAAAATTGGTATACATGTATAGAACCTGTATCACTAGTGCAACACTATTTTTCCAAAATTAAATGTTTAATTTTTTTATTTTTTTATAATTATGTAAGTGATCAAACCTCGAGAATGGTACATCAAATGTGGGTGCATCATTTGAAGGTCTTAATGCACTTATTTCAAATTGGATTTTTTATAGCATGTAGAGATTGGTGTCTACTAGTGCAACATACAATTTGTTTTAAAAATAGTTGTGAAATGAAAAAGTTACGGAATAAACTCTAACAACATGTTTTTTGACTTAAGGAGTGATGACATAAGAAAATTAGGAAACAAATAGAAAAAATCAAATTTTTTTTAGAAAATTGCATATTTGGAATCTGCATAAAAAATGATATCTATGCCTAAAATTTCGTAAAAAATGGTCATCTATGTCATGTTGTAAGAAAAATGGTGGAAATGCCCAATTAGCTATGGTTCAGTAAATTCCATAGCACAAGTTTGGTAAGTACGAACCAACCACATAGGACTATGGATGACATGTGGGCGCATGAGGAGGGGGTTATTAGGCACTTAGGAATGCGTGCATGTTCTATTTTAATTCAAATATTTGGTTCACACGTTTTTGTATATCCAAAATGCTCGAGCATTATTATTCACATAACGCGCGAGCGTTGTGTGAATAATAAAGCTCGCATGTTATTATTTACATAACGCGCGAGTGTTATAAATTCATAAATTATGTTTTTAAGAGTTGAATGGACATAAAGGGGGTGAGAGAGAGAAGAGAGATATGAGAGGGGGACCAAGGGACATAAATTTAAGGAGTTGGGGAGAGTAATGACAAGGGAGGAAAATTAAAGGCCTAAACCCATAAGTCCTAAGTCCCAAACCCCCACAATACCTACACCCCTAAGCACCTAATCCCTTAACCTATAAAGGTATTACTCCTTAAATCCCTATTCCCTTAATTAACCCTTTATCTCCCCTCACTGTTTTCCTTATCCTCTAATTTCCTAAGCCTTTAACAATATAACACCTTATACCTCAGTTCCTAACCTCTTAAAACATAACCCCCTAAGCCTAGAGTCCTTAATCCCTTTACCCCTAAAGCCCCAAATTGATAAACCCCTTAAGTCCTTTAATTTTTTACTTGTAATAATTTAACCATTAGCCCTCTATGCTCTAGTTTTCCCTATATATAGGTAAAATAATTCTTTACCTATACACTACGTTTGCATGTGCGACCTCCCTTGTTCTAGCGTGCCCTGCATTTGCTTGTACGCTCTATGTTTGCATGTGTGTTCTTCATTTGCATGAGAGTTCTATGTTTGCTTGAGCTCTCTCCCTCTAGATTGATCGCTCCTCTATCATCTTTGGAATTCTTGCTTGAGATTGTTCATTAGTCTTTTTAAGTTCTAATTTACCCCTTATAATCCTTTAAGCCTTTAAACCCTTCACCATTAATGCCTAACCTCATAAACCCTAACACGCTAACCCTAGAGCACTAAATCAATTAACCCATAATGTCGCTAACCCCTAAAACCCCTAGCCATTTTATCTATAATCCCATAACCCCTAAAACCTAACCCCTAATACCTAGTCCACCCCTAACCCCTAAACAATTTAACCCATATTACTTAAAAATCCCAAATCCCTAAGCCCTTAACCCTAGAAACAATTAAACCTTTAACTTCTTGGGCCTTAACCCCTAACCCATTAAACCCTATCCCCCTAACCATTGAGCCCTAAATTCCTTAACCCCTAATTCCCATTACCCATAAAACCCCCTAACCCCCTATATGCTTAACTCCCTAACCCATAAATCTTTAAACTTGTTAAAAAATTTATGCCCTTACCTCTAAACCTTTAACCCATAACACCTAAGTCCTAATTAACCCCCTAACCCTAAAAAAACTAACCAATAATCTCTAAATCCCAAAACCCATAAACCCCTAGAAAATCATAATTTCTCATCTCCTAGAGGCCATTAAGACCTTAATCCCCAAGCCTTTAATCCTTTAACCCCTTAACACTTAACCCTTAACCAAATCAACCCTAACATCTTAACCCTAGAGCCCTAAAACCCTTAGCCTATAAATAAGCTAACCCTTGAAGGCCTCACCTCTTAAATAACCACCAATACTCTAACCCTTATGTCCTTAACCAGTAATCCCCTAAGCCCTTAATTCTTACAAACCCTTAAAATTAAAAACCTTCACCCTTAAGACTTAACCTATTGAACCCTAACCCCTTAATTTGGTGCCATCAATCGACCTTTAACCTCTAAATCCCCTAACCCTTAAGCCCCTTTATCGCTAAGCACTTAACACCCAACACCTAAGTCCTATTTTATCCACAAACACTTAACCCCTTAATCTCTAACCTCTAAAACCCTAACCCCCTAAAACTGGATCCCTTAAATGAGCCATATATTGATGCCCTAACCTCTAAATCTTTAAACCTGTTAACTACTTTATCCATTTACCTCTAAATGCTTAACTCCTAAGTCCTAGTTAACCCCCATAACCCTAAAACCCCTAACCCATAATCCCTAAATCCCTAAACCCATAAATCCCTAGAAACCAATCCCTCATCTCCTAAAAGCCATTAAGCCCTTAAACCACAAACCTTTAATATTTAAACCCCTTGACACTTAACCTTTAACTCACTCAAAACTAACATCCTAACCTTAGAGCCATAAATCCCTTAGCCTATAAATCCCTTAACCCCTAAGCCCCTTGACCCAAAACCCTTCACCCTTAACGCTTAAAATCTTGAACCCTAACTCCCTAACATTGGTCCCCTTAATCCCTTAACCCTTAAATCCCCTAACCCCTAAACCCCTTTATCTCTAAGCACTTAACGTCGAACACCTTTAGAAGCCCTAGTTTATCCACAAACACTTAATCCCTTAATGTCTAACCTATAAAACCCTAACCCCCTAAACATGGATCCCTAAATCCCTTAACCCCTAAGCCCCTCGAGCCCAAACCCCTTGACCCCTAACACCAAATCTCTATTTAACCTCCTAACCCATAGAACACGAAGCACAAAACCTTTCAAGATAAGTAGGGATATAGGGAAATAAATGAAATTTATTTTCTTGGGAAGAAACTATAAATAAGGTTTTGAGGAAAATGCAAATTGTGTAGATTACCAGAATGCTAGCACGTTTATTGATGAAGAAATGCTCACACATTATTTGATGAAGAAATGCTTGTGCATTCTTGGATGAAGAAACAGTCCCGTGTTCCTGGATGAAGAAACGCTCGCACGTTTTCTGCCATTAGACATTATGTAGTCGTGCACCAAACATATTAATTGGCAAGGAATTTTTTAACATAGAAGAAATGTGTGAGCATTATATATTTAAGAAACGCTAGCTCGTTTTGGATCTGCAAAATTCAGCTGAATACTTTTCCTTTTCATCCTCGAATTTTGTTTTTTGTATCCTTGACAGCACTGCAAAGAAACCTGCGTAATTGAGGACAATTGAGGAAGGTTGATACTCTATGGTCATAATTACACATATTCACAATCAACAATCTTGCAGAGGATTCTACAATTAGACTTGGGAATTGAGGATTCTACATTCATAATTAGCAAGCTTCAAGAGGATTCTACATTCACAATTAGCAAGCTTGAAGAGGATTCTATATTCACAATCAAACAAACTTGAGTAATCTATGTTCATAATTGCAGAGGAACTTGCGTTGAGAATTGAGCAAACTTGAAGAATCTAAATTCAGGTTTGAGGAAGAATCTATATCCACAATCAAAAGAAAGGTTGAATAATTTCCATCCACAATTGATTAAGTATCTATATATTCACAATTTCAAGCAAGCTTGAGGAATCTATATGAACACAATTGAAGAAGAATCTACATTCAATATTGAGAAAACTTGAAGAACTTATATTCACAAATGAAGAATTTTCTATATTCACAAGGGAGGTAGAAGTTACTTTCACAATTGAGCAAGCATGAGGAATGTATATTCACAATCGAGGAAGTATCTATATTCACAATTAAGCAAGATTAAAGAACTTATATTCACAATTGAGAAAGAACCTGGATATTTGAATAATTGAGCACACCTATAGAATATATTTTCTTAGTATTGCTCATTGTGGTCATGGGGAATTCACGCAATCGAACAAGGAAATCAGAAAGGAAAGAGAAGCCTCAATAAACCATGGAAGAATTTAGAGAAATGAAAATATTGGACATGTGGAATCGAAGGCATTTCATGGAAACTCATCCAATTCCAACCATAGATGATGGCACGATCGTTCCTACCCATCCACGACAAGAAAAATAGAAAAATTCACTTGAGGGGACATCAATTTCAACAACATTTGATGAAAAAGCACCCCATGGCACTAGTCAAGAAGTAAAACGTAAGTGCTCATTGGGGGATGTTTCAATTCCCACATCAAGTCAACCTCAAACTATGGTAGCGAATGATTTGTTGGGTAGTGGTTATACAAGTGACAAAGTTACAGAGGCATTGAATGAAGGATTTACACTGGAAGAAGCAAATGTTATGGAGACGGTCCAATTTCCCATATCCAACTACCAACAAGAGAATGAAAGACAAGAAGATCCTATTGAAGCGTCAGAGTGTCCTGGTGATGTTGTACATGCTCCAGTTCCAACACCCTTACCTCCATTATAAACTACACGCCGAAGAACTCTGAAACATATACAGGTTGATGAAACTCTCATTAATTTACTTGAAGGTATGTTGTCTAAATGCGCTATTGCTCATCAAACTTGACAAATAATTGATAACTTTTTTTATTCTAAATGTGATGGGGACAAGTGAAAATTATTTTTATCATTGTTAAAATCTAGGTCTATGGTTGTTGTTAGAAGAACGTTAAGGATAAACATGACCAAAAAGTTAGAACCAAGTTCTCATATTGTTAAAAGTTTAGTAGATGCATTTAGTACAATTGGAAATAAATATCACTCAAATGATCGCAATGCGGCTCATCATGTGTTGTCACAATCAATCGTGACAAAAACACTAGGGCGCTTCATTTTCTTAAACCTACCTCCAAAATTATTAATTTGAATGTGAAGACACTTCGTAGGTATTGTGTTAGAAAAGAACAACTTGAAACTGGTCAAACAGATGTTTGGGCCTTCATTGGAAGGTTTCCACACTCTGATATTAAGCTCATTGATGCGGTAAAGGGATTAGTGCAAGAATTTTTGCATGATAACACTAGAACTTCTTCCAACCAAAAAGATGTATTAAAATTGAGAATGGGTTCAAAGGATCGTGAACCACACACTAAACATTTTCTTGATATGACACAAACAAAATTATATGAGATATTTAGGAATGAACATAACGAACTTAAATTGGGCCAAATATCCTTTGAAAAATGAAAACCATGGTATGTTAAAATAAACACAATTCGTAACACATGTTGGTGTTGATACCGCATTGAGTATGTTTACTATTATGACACATACATATATTTTTCGTGTATTGCATAACACTCTTTTGCTGGAATGCTCAACTACATTAACACCAATGTCATCTAGAGACTTTATTCATAGCATTTTGTGTAGCAGGCCAAACGTTTGCACATTTTATCAAAAAATTGCATAGATGGGACATGCCCAGGGTGTGGTGGATTGGCATTATTGGACAAATGCATACATGTGACCGGTGAGCATGAACTTGGAAGGCAGGAGGTGAACTTGCAGTCATTCAAATATGTCATGTATGATATTGATGGAGGGAACGAAAGAAAAAAAATACAATTGGTCACTTCTCAGGTTGGTAATGAGTTCTTGAATATTATTTTTTCTTCAGATTGCAATTTTATATGTAAAAATCTATTGATATATGTCTTTATTGTTGATCTATTAGGTACGTGTTTGCGACTTCATGGAGGAATTCTTTGAAAATAAACAACAATATGTAAAGCATGTACATGTGGCTCGTTGGCAAGATGAGCAGTTTAGAATGCACAGGGATACATTTCCTATTGGGACTATCCTTTAGTGGTCGATTTTGTGGAAAACTACACTCTTCAACCGCAAAATGAGATTCATAGTCAATACTATAACTCATACTAGGTCAACATAATGGTCCATATCACCTATAGACATGGGGAAGATGTTGATGTATATGTAACTTCGGAATGTATTTCACATATATGTATATTGTATTCCTATAGAGATGTTATTATTCCTCTATACGGAAGTGTCGTCATTTATATTGTAAGTGTCATAACTTATACTTGATGGGTTATTAGACCACCTTGTTGGGGTCGGCCCTGTATAAGTCATGTGGATCAAAGGGTTATTAGACCACCCTATTGGGGGTCAGCCATGTGGGTCAAAGGGTTATTAGACCACCCTAGTGGGGGTCGACCCAGTCAGCATTATGTTAAGTGGTTAAGTTGAGGCCGACCTAGTTGAGTAAAGGTCAAGTCAAGTTAGTGTATAAATAGAGAGTGTGTCTCTCTCATTTTACACATTCTATTCTCTCACTCACACTTGGGAGAGTGGCGCACTTGTGGAGGAGGAGGCTCTGCTGCTAGGAGAAGACTATCTCTTGTATTCTGGTTGTATCATTACTCTATCTATCTCTGAGGAAGTTATTGGGGTTTTTCACCTTTATGGTTTTCCCCAAGTAAACTCTGTGTCTCTTGTGTGCTTGCATTATTGTGTCCATGATTGATATGCTGTAGATTTGCTATACATGTTCTTCTCTCAGTTAAGATCCTAGATCAGATTGAAGTAAATTCTGAAAATTTAACATGGTATCAGAGCTAGCCTGAAAGAAGGCATTATATGGCATGTATGACACTTGTTGCACTTACGATGCTAGGGCTTGATATAGCAAAAACCAGTCATCGTAGAACTTTCTCTATAAATTCGTTTTGGAGAAGTTTTCGGATCTGGAACTTTTATAGGGAGAAGATATGATCTCCATGTACCTTGTTTCCAAAGGAAAACCTCTAATTCGTTGTACTTTGTGATTTATGATTTGTACAATATAGGGTTTCTGCCTCTTCCAGATCTGAGTCAAAATCAGGTGACCGTGGGAAAAAGGTCATAACTTGGGCTAGGAAGCTCCAAATGAAATTTCGTAAAAAGTGACAGGTAGTACACAGACTGTACTATCTCAGGAAAATGTTTCAGAGGCAGAAGTTGAACCAGTGACACGTGGAACGCCGTACAAGTTTTCTCTCCTGTATTATCCCATAAATAGGTCACATTGCGACACTTGACATAACTCTCTCTCAGAGAATCCAATTGAGGTCAGACCTATCGGGATGGAAAGATAACAGGTTGAGCTATCGCAGGAAAAATTTTTAGAGGCCGAAGTTGAAACAGTGACACGTGGCACGCCGTACAAGTTAGCTCTCCTGTATTATCCCATAACCAGGTCACGTTGCGACACTTGGCATAACTCTCTCTCAGAGAATCCAATTGAGGTCAGACCTGTCGGGATGGAAAGATAACAGGTCGGGCTATCTAAGAAAATATTTTCAGACCCCGTGGAATGAAAAGTTTGTAGTTACACCAGAAACAATCAGGTACATATTTCTGTCAAAACAGAATTATTTTTGAGTACCTTCATTCATGGCTTCCGGAATTTAGGGCTTCGGAGAAAGTTGGAATTTTTATAATCGGAGACCACAGCTGGATGCTACTCATCAAAATAGAAATTTAGAGACCAAGATCAGATTTTTTGGTTGGGCAGAAGGCCGGGATTGATCAAACCCTAGTTCGGGACTTTGATTGGAAAGATGGAAAATTAGGGCTTCTGCAAAAATTGGAATTTTGGAAATCTGTGACCACGGCTGAAATCTCCTCAGAAAAATCGAATCTTAGAGTTTTGAATAAAATATTTTGGTTGGGTGAAGCTCCGGGAAACTCAAACCCGAATTTAGGGTCCTCCCTAGTGAATCCAGAAATCTAAAAGGCAATTTCGAGGGGTGAAACTTTGCAGTTTTCAAATTCTGAATATATCAACTTGATCAGCTCATCAAGTCGCATATTTCTATCCTTTCGGAAGTTTGAAATTCAAAGTTTGAATTTTTAAGGTTTCTTTGACAAACCCTAATCCAGCTCCAGGTCCAGTTCTTGCAAATCAAGTGGATTGGGTTAATCCTAGAAGAAGATGGATTGGTCACCTGCATAAGTGAAGAAGTTGCTGTCTCAGAGGGAGATGAGGCTAAGGCCTTCCATAAGAAGATTACAAGCAATCTTGACAGGTATGGCTTACAGGTATGTTTCATGGTTAAGTTTATCATATGTTTGTCTTCATATCATTACAGTACAATCTTGATTAATTACTGGACTTGTTGTATCACCTTAATAGAAGATATTCATTGATTAAGGTTTTGACACTTATGATTGTACTAATGCATTGTGATGTTGTATGAGGTTTATGTTGTTTGCTAACATAAAAGGTACACCAAGAAAGTCAAATCATGTTCTACTTCAAGAACATATGCTCATGGTGACATGAAGACAGATTCATCCATTGTCATGGATCACATAGAAGATCTACTTTCGAGGTATGTATAACTTGGTTCTACAATGGTTAACTTATGAGACATGTAGGTTACTAGCACAAGTCACTGAAGAGAACCAGAAGACATTATGCGGGTATGTTAGACATAACTAGCTAGCAAGCTAATCCAGGTATGTTTTTCCTTTATCAAGCTAGAATCCTACCTTGTGTTAGGATCTTATACTGTTGTGTTGTTGATAATGATTATTCATGAAGTCATAAGTTTGAATAGTCATGGTTGTATGCATATTATGTTTCTTACCATAATTGATGATATGACTAACCAGAAGAATCATGAAGGTATAGGTTTGAGTAATCACGGGTTTATGCATTGATGATTTAACTAATCAGAAGAGTCCTATGATCAAATAAGAATATGCATGAGTAAAAGAAGACTTCCCTGAAACCTTGAATACTAATTTTTATTATCTGTGAATGATCATGACTATACATGTTTAAGATTATTGTGTTTGGATAGTATTAAGATTATACTAATAAATGTGTGATTATGTATGAGACCTAAAGGATAACACAATGATGATACTAATAAGCATGCATAGTGGTTAAGGATGGATATAAGTTCAAGAACAGGTAATCCAGGAAGCAAAGATCAAGAGGGAGCACACTCCAGTTGTTCCTGCAAGAAAGCAAAGGAGCACACTTCAGTAGTTTCTGCAAGGATGCAGATATTCAGAGGGAGTTGACCACTTCTCACAATCCACATCAGAATGGAGTTGCAAAGATTCAGAGGGAGTCCACCCAGCAACCAAACAAAGATAAGTATTTGAATTGTCATTTCTTACATAATGTTATTTAATGATGTATATGCTTATGTTCCTAGAATTAGGTTGTGTATTATGCATATTAGAATAGTTGCAATGATGAACAATATACTACTAATATACATGGGTAAGTGGCCTATGGCACTGTACAACATTCCATTGCTACTTATCTAGAATGAAACCTCTTTGCTGACATGTTAGGAGTTGCGCACACTCTTAACAATGTTCTGGTAGAGATTGGAAGGCATCTCGAAAGTTACGGAATATGGATAAATGTTGTATTGAAGCATTGGCTAAGATAATTGCATGATTGTATGACATATTTATTTATGTGTAAGAATTTTTTCTGAAAACTATGAGATGTTTTCTAATCATGCAATTTAACTTGTTGTGTAGGAAAGATCGTATACCATCTCCTACAAAAGAAGGACTACAACATTTGTTCAGCAACAAAGTTATCTATTGAAAATATTGAAGATATTGAAGTTCCCAGGATCTGGGAAGAATGCCATGATCGAGGAGTACCAGTCGATCATGAAGATGTTTGGGATGAAGTCCCAAAGGGCAGTCTGTTGTGACTTCCAAGAGGTTCTACAAGATCAAGCATGCTGCAGGTGGTAGCATAGAGACTTTTGCTCCTGGAGCCAGATACACTTCCATTAGATCCGTACTTGCTCTGGCTGCAGTGATGAAGTGGAAGATACACCAGATGGATTTCAAGACAGCCTTCTTGAATGGTGTAGTTGAAGAAGAAGTGTATGTAGAGAAGCCACTTGGTTCTGAGACACATGACAAGAAATCATATATGTGCAGAACTTGGGGATGATGCACTATTTGTTTTTGGCATGGAGGTGTGGTAGAGTGATGGAATCTTCCTTGGACAAGGGAAGTATGCAGTAGAGATCCTGAAGAGGTTCGGGATGATGGAATGCAAGGCTATGGCCACACCTATGGCATCGAACCTGAAGCTTCTGTGTGATGTTGCATCTGAGCCGGTTGATATCACTATATCGTCAGATGATTGGGTCCTTGATGTACCTGACGAACACGAGACCAGATATTTTCTTTGCGGTGAACACATTGAGCTAGTTCCTGACAGATCCGAGGAGTGTTCACTTGGTTGCTGTAAAGCATGTTGTGAGGTACCTGAAGGGTACAGTGGATTATGGGCTCAAGTATGAAGCGAATCAAAA
The DNA here is from genome assembly GCA_027924585.1 of Larix kaempferi. Taxonomy (NCBI): domain Eukaryota; kingdom Viridiplantae; phylum Streptophyta; class Pinopsida; order Pinales; family Pinaceae; genus Larix; species Larix kaempferi. Next base: position 1,350,526 of record BSBM01000454.1, read on the forward strand.
GTTTAACCTGCAGGGTTATGTTGATTCAGATTGGGCTGGCAGTGCTGCAGATAGGAAAAGCACATCTGGATGCTGCTTCAGTATGGGATCAGGTGTGATCTCTTGGTTTAGCAGGAAGTAGTCTTGCGTAGCACTGAGTATAGCTGAGGCAGAGTATGTTGCATCCTGTTCAGCTAGTTGTGAGGCAGTATGGCTACGGAAGCTACTGTCTGAGTTATTTTATCTTCCGTTGGATAATACTGGTATCTTTTGTGATAACCAGAGTTGTGTGAAGCTGTCCGAGAACCCAGTGTTTCATGACAGGTCGAAACACATAGAGATCAAATATCACTATATCAGGGATATGGTACAGAGAGGAGATATCACAATGCATTAGTACAATCATAAGTGTCAAAACCTTAATCAATGAATATCTTCTATTAAGGTGATACGACAAGTCCAGTAATTAATCAAGATTGTACTGTAATGATATGAAGACAAACATATGATAAACTTAACCATGAAACATACCTGTAAGCCATACCTGTCAAGATTGCTTGTAATCTTCTTATGGAAGGCCTTAGCCTCATCTCCCTCTGAGACAGGAACTTCTTCACTTATGCAGGTGACAAATCCATCTTCTTCTAGGATTAACCCAATCCACTTGATTTGCAAGAACTGGACCTGGAGCGGGATTAGGGTTTGTCAAAGAATCACTAATCCTAATACATGCATGCCAAAAAAAACTTCATATATTCATGTGCATCCACTTGTATCTAAGCCATTGTGCTACAAATATGCACCAGATTCCAAGAAACCATAATTTGTATTCTAAACCCCTAGCCTAGAAATCCTAGCCTAGAAACCTTATTTTGTAACCTAAACCCTAATTTGAATTCTAAACCTTAGAAACCCTAGTTTGTAGCCTAGAGCCTACTTTGTGTTCAAAATCCTAGAAAACCTAGTTTGTAGCCACTAACTATCATTGACTAATCGGTAATATCAATTATTCATTGTCACTGTTTCCCAAATTGGACCTTCACCATACATTAGTGAATCGATATGTGATTTGTTTGTGTGAGGGATTTCTTAATTGGTGTTCAACTTGTGTGGAAATACCCCATTTTATTTGAACAAGTGAACTCTCATCAAGCTTCCTACCATGGTAATGAATCATCAGTGCATGATCTTCCATAACCATTTCATCCATCTTAATTTTGTCATCAAAAAGCACTTCATTCATCTTAATGTCGTCATAAAAAAACATTTTCATCAACCAATATCATTAACACACTTCCTTCATCTATTTTTTGAAGAATCACAACAACCAACCCATGGAACCCTTGCATAAGCTAGAATTATATGTTTTCATGAAATCCATCTACCCCACTAAAAACTAGAAAAAACCCTAAGATGGAGTCTACAGGAACCAAGTAGGAATGCTTGTTACAGAAATCCTTTATAATCCTCCCTACTTCGTATTTGCACCATATATACCCTAAATTATTTTTATTTTTGAATCATAGTTAATCGTTCGTTTAAAAGGAATTAAGAAGGCATCACTTGCTTTTAGGTTCAAAAATACTCTAAAAATAATAATGACATCAATTTTAATATCCCTTTGAACTCAATGGGAACTTGAAGGGATGGTAAGAATTACCCATTAAAATTATGAGTATAGTCATCTTTGGATTTAGGACATCGAGATAGTGCTAGGGGTTCCCCTCTCCTCTGGTTCGCTGGCCCAGGTGCCATTGTTTAGGTCGATATTGGAAACTAGGGTTTTGCTCAGTAATGGATTGTGAAATTTTTGCACATAGGGGTCAACTTTTCAAAATCATCGACTCGGGACTTATTGATAGCGTTCACAGTTGGAACCTTCCTAGACAGACTTGCAGGACTTCCTGGAATGTGGTTTTGTTGCACGGTTGGAATTCTATGCCCCCAGTAGGTATCCCACAACTGTCCCCGAAAGCCTTTGGGATGTGAGTTGGAACGAGCCATAGAATGATGACCGTGGCTCGTATTGAAAAAATGTCAACTCCGTTAGATTCCATACATCGGGATAGTGATAGGGGTGCCCCTCTCCTCCGTTCCCATGGCTTAGGTGTCATATTTTAGGTCGATTTTAGAAACTAGGGTTTTGCTCAGTAAGGGACTATGCAATTTTTGCACATACGGGGGAACTTTGCAAAATCATGGACCGGGATCTTATGTATAGCGTTCGTAGTTGGAACCTTCCTAGACACATTTGTAGGAATTCTCAAAACCCAGTTTTGTTGCACGGTTGGAATTCTATGCCCCCAGTAGGTATCCAACAGGTGCCCTTGAAAGACTTTGGGATGTGAGTTGGAATGAGCCATAATGATTAAAGTGTCTTGGATCGACAAACCTTTGACTCTGTTGGATTCAGAACATCAGGATAGTGCTAGGGGTGCCCCTCTCCTCCGGTCCCATGGCTCATGTGTCATCTTTTAGGTCGATTTTGGAAACTAGGGTTTTGCTCAGTAAGGGACTGTGCAATTTTTGCACATAGGGGTCAACTTTGCAGAATCATCGACCAGGGAATTATGGATAGAGTTCCCAGTTGGAACCTTCCTATACACACTTGATGGAATTCCCGGAACCCAGTTTTGTTGCACGGTTGGAATTCCATGCCCTGGTAGTATCCAACAGGTGTCCCTAAAATCCTTTGGGATGAGAGTTGGACCGAGCCATAGAATGATGATCGTGGATCGAATCGACAAACCGTTGAATCCATTGGATTTAGGACATTAGGGTAGTGCTAGGGGTGCCTCTCTCCTCTAGTTATGTGGCCCAAGTCTCATCTTTTAGGTCGATTTTGGAAACTAGGGTTTTGCTCAGTAAGGGACTGTGCAATTTTTGCACATAGGGGTCAACTTTGCAAAATCATCGACCGGGGACTTATGGATAGCATTCCTAGTTAGAACCTTCCTATACACAGTTGCGGGACTTCCTGGAACCTGGTTGGAATTCTATGCCCCGAGTAGGTATCCAACAGATGTTCTTGAAATCCTTTGGGATGCGAGTTGGAACGAGCTATAGAATGATGATCGTGGATTGATTCAACAAACCATGGGATAGTGCTAGGGGTGCCCCTATCCTCCGGTCCCATGGCTCAAGTATCAGGCTTTTAGGTTGATTTTTGAAACTAGGGTTTTCCTTAGTAAGGGAATGTGCAATTTTTGCACATATAGGTCAAATTTAAAAAATCATCGAATGGGGACTTATGGATAGCGTTCCCAGTTGGAAACTTCCTATACACACTTGGAGGACTTCCCAAAACCTGGTTTTGTTGCATGGTTAGAATTCTATGCCCCCGGTAGTTATCCAACAGGTGTCCCTGAAAGCCTTTCAGATGCGAGTTGGAATGAACCATAAAATGATGAACGTGGATCAGATCGAAAAACTTCAAATCCATTTGATTCAAGACATCGAGGTAGTGCTAGGGGTGCCCCTCTCCTCCGGTCCCATGGATCACCTATCCTCTGGTCCCATGGATCAAGTGTCACCTTTTAGGTCGATTTTGGAAACTAGGGTTTTGCTCAGTAAGGGACTATGCAATTTTTGCACATAGGGGTCAAATTTGCAAAATCATCGACTGAGGAATTATGGCTAGAGTTCCCATTTGGATCCTTCCTAGACACACTTGCTGGACTTCCTAGAACTTGGTTTTGTTACACGGTTGGAATTCTATGCCCCCGGTAGGTATCCAACAGGTGTCCTTGAAATCCTTTGAGATGTGAGTTGGAGAGATCCATAGAATTATGACCATGGATCAGATCGAAAAACCTTCGAATCCATTGGATTCAAGATATCGGGATAGTGCTAGGGGTGCCCCTCTCCTCTGGTTCCATGGCCTAGGTCTCATCTTTTGGGTCGATTTTGGAAACTAGGTTTTGCTCAGTAAGGGACTGTGTAATTTTTTACATAGGGTTCAACTTTTAAAAATCATCGTCCGGGGACTTATGGCTAGCGTTCCCAGTTGGAAAATTCCTAGACCAACTTGTAGGACTTCCCGGAACCCAGTTTTGTTGCACAGTTGGACTTATATTCCCCCGGTAGGTATCCATCGGGTGTCCCTGAAATCCTTTGGGATTGTTTGACAGACAATCCACTCGAGCGGATGCGAGCTAGATCTCCCTAGCTCAATGTGAGTCTAGAACAAATAAAATAGAACATAAAATGTTAAAATTCAATATGCTAAGACAGAAAATAGCAGCATTACATTCCATTTCACAATAATAGCATATACAGGATCACTGAAGAAACAACAAGCACAGCATAAACACAAGAGCTAGAGATTTATCCTGGGAAACCCTCATGGGGTAGAAAACCCAGCAAAGCTTCCTCAATATAGATGACCAGCAATATACAAAGATGAAACCCTGAGACATGATCTCCTCCTCCACAATAGCAGACCTCTCCTCCACAAGTGCGCTATCCTCAAGTGTGTGAGTGTGTCAAATGAGGAACACACCTCCTCTATTTATACACTACACTGACATGTATTTTACACAGGTACACGTAGGCTCGTATTTAACCAATGGGTTAAATACCCCACTACAACTAACTGGGCCGACCCCTCTAGGGTGGTCTAATAACCCTTTGACCCACATAACACATAAAGGGCCGACCTCCACTAGGGAAGTCTAATAACCCGAGTTACCACATTCTGACGGAGGAATAAACATCTCCGGATATACAATAAGATCTTTACGGAGGAATGAAACATCTCTGGAATAATAAAGTACAATTATAATATTCTTTGAAGTTACAATATCTCAACACTCCCCCTTAACAAGAAGGATATTATAACAGCATCTGCACGAGTAAGGAGTCATCAACATCATACATGATACATCTATAAATCATTGGAAGCTTTCTCAACATCATCAGTAACTCAACCAGTTACTGGAACAACTTCAATACTGGAACATTAACATCATCATAGTTGATAGTATTCGATCATCAACATCGTCAACACATGATCAACAGCATCGTCATCACACGATCATCAGCATCACGATCAACATCATCATCACATGATCATCAGCATCATGATCAACATCATCAGCATCATGATCAACATCATCATCACACGATCATCAGCATCGTCATCACACGATCATTAGCATCATCATTATATGATCATCAGCATTGTCATCATACGATCATCAGCATCACGATCAACATCATCATCACATGATCATCAGCATCGTCATCATACGATCATCAGCATCATCATCAGCATCGTCATCATACGATCAACATTTTCCAGGGTGATCAATCCTGCTCTCTTTAGGACATACGTCCATGGATGATGCAATCCAGTCATGTACCTTTTGAACCGAAGTCCAGGGACGATCCAGTCCTATCGTGTACCTTTTGAACCGAAGCTCAGGGACGATCCAGTCCTATCATGTACCTTTTGAACCGAAGTCCAGGGACGATCCAGTCCTATCATGTTCTCGGAGACCACATGTCTACGGCTCAGTTTACAGGACCAAAGTCCAAGGATGATCCAATCCTTACCGTACATTTAGGACAGCGTCCAAGGATGACTTAATCCTCCACCGTACATTTAGGACCACGTCCAAGGATGACTTAATCCTCCACCGTCTTTTAGGACCACGTCCAAGGATGACTTAATCCTCCACCGTCTTTTAGGACCATGTCCAAGGATGACTTAATCCTCCACCGTCTTTTAGGACCACGTCCAAGGATGACTTAATCCTCCACCGTCTTTTAGGACCACGTCCAAGGATGACTTAATCCTCCACCGTCTTTTAGGACCACGTCCAAGGATGACTTAATCCTCCACCGTCTTTTAGGACCATGTCCAAGGATGACTTAATCCTCCACCGTCTTTTAGGACCACGTCCAAGGATGACTTAATCCTCCACCGTCTTTTAGGACCATGTCCAAGGATGACTTAATCCTCCACCGTCTTTTAGGACCATGTCCAAGGATGACTTAATCCTCCACCGTCTTTTAGGACCACGTCCAAGGATGACTTAATCCTCCACCGTCTTTTAGGACCACGTCCAAGGATGACTTAATCCTCAACCGTCCACCAAGGACTTCATTCTCGAAGACATACGTCTACGGCTCTTCTTTCGGACTGAAGTCCAGGAATGATCCAATCCCTTCACATGTTCATCAAGAACTTCATTATCGAAGACATACGTCTACGGCTCTTCTTTCGGACCGAAGTCCAGGAATGATCCAATCCCTTCACATGTTCATCAAGAACTTCATTATCGAAGACATACGTCTACGGCTCTTCTTTCGGACTGAAGTCCAGGAATGATCCAATCCCTTCACATGTTCATCAAGAACATGTATCCTCATCATCATAACATGTATCACCACAACATGTATCATCAACATCAAAAGCATGTATAATCACAACATGTATTATCATCATCAAAACATGTATAACCATAACATGTATCATCATCATCAAAACATGTATAACCACAACATGTATCATCATCATCAAAACATGTATAACCATAACATGTATCATCATCATCAAAACATGTATAACCATAACATGTATCATCATCATCAAAACATGTATAACCACAACATGTATCATCATCATCAAGACATGTATACATCTAACCATCAAAAGAATCTAACATCAAAAGCATGTATACATCTATCATCAAAAGCATCTATCATCAAAAGTATCTAGCATGTATACATCTATCATCAAGAGCATGTATACATCTAACCATCAAAATAAAGAATATAAGAGTCCTAAATCTAAATAATTCTAGGTGAGTAAGTGCAAAGAAAAATAAGTAACCTCATCATTGATGAGATAGGCTTGTCTGTCTCATACTGTGCTACTCCCCCTTTCGAGGAGGGTTCTTCTAAACTACACCAAGCTTGTCTCGGAAGTGTTCAAACTTTACTCGAGACAGAGGCTTGGTCAGGATATCAACAATTTGATCCTCAGTGCTTATATACTCTAGCTTGATAGCTCCTTTCTGCACCATATCTCGAATATAAAAGTAACGGATCTCAATGTGTTTTGACTTATCATGAAATACAAGATTTCCTATCATCTTGATGCAGCTTTGATTGTCACACATAATCATAGTGGAATCCATTTCTAAGTCAAACACTCCAAATAATAGCTTCTGAAGCCACACTGCTTCACAGCTGGCAGAGCAGACAGCTATATATTCTGTTTCAGTAGTACTGAGAGCCACACTAGATTGTTTCTTGCTAAACCATGAGATCATGGTAGATTCAAGACTATAACATCCACCTAAAGTACTCTTTCTGTCTGAGACACTTCCTGCCCAATCAGAATTTGAGTAACCATGTAAATGGAGTTCATGACCTCCAAGATTATATAGACCAAAATCTAAAGTACCTTTTAGGTACCTCACTACATGCTTTGTAGCTATTAAGTGAACCTTTCTAGGTTCTACTAGATACTGACTTACGGTATTTACAACAAAGCATATATCTGGACTAGTATTTGTTAAATACATCATTGGCCCAATGATTTGTCTATATAGGGTTAGGTCCACTAAATCTGATGAGTTATTAAATAACTTCAAGTTGGAGTCCATGGGAGTGGCCATGGCTTTACACTCCAACATATCAAATCTTTTTTAGAAACTTCACAGCATACTTACCTCGATTTAAAAGATTCCTTTTGGATCATGCCATACTTCTAGACCTAAGAAGTAGTTCATTAATCTGATATCTTTCATTTTTATTTCTGCAGCCATTTTCATGATCTGTTTCTCATTCCTTGTCAGAAAGAGATCATCGTCACATAATAATGGTATGATAGGTTTATCATCCACAACCTTTAGGTAAAGGTTAGGATCAGCTTTACTTCTGGTAAAGCCCAAGCTTTGTCATGAAGCTGTCAAATGTCCATTATTCACACTCTGCATTGAGTGATCTTCTGCATATCTATCTGTGCCATCTCTCGTCAGATGGGTCTACTAATATGAGCCTCAAAGTCATTCGAACTCTATGGTGAGTTTCTTCTTGCATCCATGTCATATGTGTATAGAGGCCATATTCAACCTTGTAGCAAGGGTTGAGATCCACATCACCCATGATGATCATTAAGCTCATCAATTGACTACTGATCCTGGGAACCCATACAGAACCTGATTACATTATTAAGAGAATGGTCAAAATATCTCATCATGATTCTCTTCCTCTTTCTAAGAGAATCTCTTAACCATAAGCTTTCTATAGTGTGTTTGATTTGTAAATCCTTTTGTTGAACATCCATCGCTTGTTCATCATTCATCATGATTTTTCCTACAAATCAAAATTAAGTACAGGATTAGTAATACTTCATAATCATCAAATCATATTGACATAATAACCTATTATGCATACAGATATCATTTACATAGTTATGCAACTAATTTGACCAATACTTTGGCACAACACTTTCCCATATCTTGCATGCATACAGTGGCTATCTAGATGCCTTCCATCTCTACCAGAACATACTATCGAGAGTGTGCACAGCTCTCGGCATGTCAGCAAAGAGGTTTCATTCTAGACAAGCAACAATGGAATGTTTGTCCAACTTACCAATCATATGCACATTAGTAGTATACTGTTCAGTGCTTTATGAATGTTTATACTCAGCATTATATATTCTAGGAATACAAATATGCATACAACCTATTACAGGCAATATCATTACTATTTCAAATAACAACTCAAATACTTATCTTTTATGTTTGTGTGGTTGCCTCCCGCTTGATCTTCTGTATGTCTTTTGAACTTCTATTCATTCTGTACCACTGTGCATGCTCAAGAGTCATCCTCATGATCTCATGCACAAACATACACTCATTAGTATATTCTAAATGCTATCAAAACATTATAGTACTAAATAATCTTGAAAATGTATAGTCATGATTATAGTTAATAAACATTAGTATTCAAGATTTCAGGGAAGTCTTCTTTTACTCATGCATATCATCAATCAAGATAATATGCATAATCCCTTGATTACTAACTTTATGAATAAGCATAACCAATCATTCCAAGTATACTTATATAAGGGATCCTAACACAAGTTAAGATTCATGGAAAACATACCTGGATTAGTATACCTACTTGGTTATGTACAACACACCTAAACAATCTCTTCAATGATTTAGAGATCCTGAGCTAGAACCTGCATGTCTCATAGGTTAAGCATAATATAACAAAGTCATACATACCTCGTAAGTAGAACAAAGATTATGGATGAGTCTTTGTCTTCATGTTTTCATGGTCATGGAACCTGATTTGTCTTTTGTGATGTACCTGTATCTTGTTAGCAGACAACATCAACCTCACACAACATCATAATGCAATAGTACAATCATAAGTGTCAACACCCTAACCAATGAATATCTTCTATCATGCATTCATAATTTTGTTAAGGTTATACGACAAATCTAAAATCAAAATTGTACTAACTGTAATAACCTGAAGACAAACATACCATAAACTTAATCATGGAAAAATATCGAAACATACCTCGATGAGTCATACCTGCTTGTATTCTTCTTATGTAAGGCCTTATCCTCATCTCCCTCTGAGACAGGAACTTCTTCACTTATGCAGGTGACCAATCCATCTTCTTCTAGGATTAACCAAATCCACTTGATTTGCAAGAACTGGACCTGGAGCTGGATATGGGTTTGTCAGAGAAACCCAAAAAATTCAAACTTTGAATTTCAAACTTCCGAAAGGATAGAAATATGCGCCTTGATGAGCTGATCAAACTGGTATATTCAGAATTTGAAAACTGCAAAGTTTTACTCCTCAATTTTGCCTTTGAAACTTTCGGATTCACTGGACGTGACCCTGAACTGGGGTTTGATGAAGCCCACTCTTTTGCCCCATCAAAAGGTTTGATCCAAAGCTCTAAGCTTCTATTTTTTTGAGGAGCTTCCAGCCGTGGTCACAGATTTCAAAAATTCCCATTTTTACAGAAGCCCTAATTTTCCACTTTTCTGATCAAAGTCCCGAACTAGGGTCTAATCAAGCCCGGCCTTCTTCCCAACCAAAAATTCTGATCTTGGTCTCTAAATTTCTATTTTGATGAGTAGCATCCAGCCGTGGTCTCCGATTACAAAAATTCCAACTTTCTTCAAAGCCCTAAATTCCGGAAGCCATGAATGAAGGTACCAAAAAATAATTTTGTTTTGACAGAAATATGTACCTGATTGTTTCTGGTGTAACTCTGAATTTTTTGATCCATAGGGTCTGAAAAAGTTTTCTGAGATAGCCTGACCTGTTAACTTTCCATCCTGACAGGTCTGACCTCAATTGGATGTTCTCAGAGAGAGTTATGCCAAATGTCGCAACGTGACCTGTTTTGGGAAAATACACGAGAGCGAACTTGTACGGCGTGCCACGTGTCACTGTTTGACCTTCGGCCTCTGAAAAAGTTTTCTAAGATAGGTCGGCCTGTTGTCTTTCCATCTTGATAGGTATGACCTCAATTGGATTCTCTGAGAGATAGTTATTCCAAGTGTCGCAACGTGACCTGTTTATGGGATAATACAGGAGAGCGAACTTTTACGGCGTGCCACGTGTCACTGGTTGAACTTCTGCCTATGAAAAAGTTTTCTAAGATATTAAAGTCTGTGTACTACCTGTCACTTTTCACGAAATTTCATTTGGAGCTTCCTAGCCCAAGTTATGACCTTTTTCCCAAGGTCACCTGATTTTGACTCAGATCTGGAAGAGGCAGAAACCCTATATTGTACAGATCATAAATCACAAAGTACAACGAATTAGAGGTTGTCCTTTGGACACAAGGTACCTGGAGATTTTAGCTTCGTCCTGTAACAATTTCAGATCCGAAAACTTCGCCAAAACGGATTTATAGCGAAAGTGCTACGATGACTTGGTTTTGCTATGTAAAACCCTAACCTTCAAATTGTCGTAAGTAAAGCAAGTGTCTTTAGTGCCATACCTTGTCTTCCTTCAGGTTAGCTCTGATACCATGTTAAAATTCAATATGCTAAGACAGAAAATAGCAGCATTACATTCCATTTCACAATAATAGCATATACAGGATCACTGAAGAAACAACAAGCACAACATAAACACAAGAGACAGAGATTTATCCTGGGAAACCCTCATGGGGTAGAAAACCCAGCAAAGCTTCCTCAATATAGATGACTAGCAATATACAAAGATGAAACCCTGAGACATGATCTCCTCCTCCACAATAGCAGACCTCTCCTCCACAAGTGCGCTATCCTCAAGTGTGTGAGTGTGTCAAATGAGGAACACACCTCCTCTATTTATACACTACACTGACATGTATTTTACACAGGTACACGTAGGCTCGTATTTAACCAATGGGTTAAATACCCCACTACAACTAACTGGGCCGACCCCTCTAGGGTGGTCTAATAACCCTTTGACCCACATAACACATAAAGGGCCGACCTCCACTAGGGAAGTCTAATAACCCGAGTTACCACATTCTGACGGAGGAATAAACATCTCCGGATATACAATAAGATCTTTACGGAGGAATGAAACATCTCTGGAATAATAAAGTACAATTATAATATTCTTTGAAGTTACAATATCTCAACATAAAACACTTTCCTAGATCTAGTTAAGGATCAAGTAATCAGATGTCTTACCTTAATTTTGTAGTCCTTTCTCCTAGGTGTTGTTCCACGCCTCGTGGTCATCATATCTCAGCTGCAAGACCTACCAAGACACATAGAAAAAGACAAACAAGTAAAAAGCATCTAAACGATAACAGATCTATGTAAACAGTTAAGCAGGTAAACTACACAATTTCATCAACAAAACAATATTGGTGGAAAGCGTTTATATTACTGTAAAAATAGGGAAAGTACATATAAGAGAACGATTACAACCAGAGCTTAACGAAGTAATCCTTCTCCATCCAAGCCAATTCCATATCCTCCCAAGGAAGTGTGAGTCTCTCAATTGATGAGTAGAGATCTCTCTAAGATGATTTCACCAGCATGTAGACACTATAGACTTCCTCCCTTTGGAAGGGGAGTGAGCTTCACTTATATAGGACTAAGTGGATAGGGTATGGATAGGGTAGGTTGAGATATGGTAGGAGTTATATAGGGGATCCTTCCAAGAGGTTAGGAACCGAGTTCCAGCTCTCCCAAAAGGTTAGGGATAGGGATCCATGTCAGCTAGCTTCGAGAATGGGCTCGAAGGAACTATTTTTATCCATTAACTGACATCGTCGCACCCTACAAGAGAGCAAGATGTGACGTCGCAGGTTGCATGAGGGAAGCTTGCAACGACCTCTCAAAACCTAGTATTAATGGGTTAATATCTCTTCCAGTCAATAACTTAGTCAGGGAAACTTTAGGGATGTATACGCTGAATCTCAAGATGGTAAGATTTTAGGTGTAATAGGGATGCAAGTTGGAACGAGCCATACAATGATGACCATGGATCAGATCAAAAGACTGTTGAATCCATTGGATTCCGAACATCGGGATAGTTCTAGGGGTGCCCCTCTCCTCCGGTCCCATGGCTGAGGTGTCATCTCTTAGGTCGATTTTGGAAACTAGGGTTTTGCTCAGTAAGGGACTGTGCAATTTTTGCTCATAGGGGTTAAATTTGAAAAAACATCGACCAGGGACTTATGTCTAGCATTCCCAATTGGAAAATTCCTAGACACACTTGCAAGACTTCTAGGAACCTAGTTTTGTTGCACGGTTGGAATTCTATGCCCCTGGTAGGTATCCAACATGTGTCCCTGAAAGCCTTTGGGATGCGAGTTGGAACGAGCCATATAATGATGAATGTGGTTCGGATCGACAAACTGTCAACTCTGTTGGATTCAGTTCATCTGGATAGTTCTAGGGGTGCCCCTCTCCTTCTGTCCCATGGATCAGGTGTCATCTTTTAGGTCAATTTTGGAAACTAGGGTTTTGCTTAGTAAGGGACTATGCAATTTTTGCACATAGAGGTCAACTTTTCAAAATAATCGACCGGAGACTTATGGATAGCATTCCCAGTTGGAACCTTCCTATACACACTTGATGGAATTCCCGGAACCCTGTTTTGTACGGTTGGAATTCTATGCCCCCGGTAGGTATCCAATAGGTGTCCCTGAAAGCCTTTGGGATGCGAGTTGGAATGATCCATAGAATGATGACCATAAATTAATAAAAAATATAAACGTGATACCATAAAATTAATTTTGATAATATATTTATTTCATTTTCCTACCTTTTGTAAAATATAAATACTTATATATATTATATATTGATGAAATAAAGAATTGGATTTATAGTGAGTGTCCAAAAATATCACTGCTAGGGATTCCATACTCCTAGATTGTCCACTTGTCCAATCTGGCAACCTTTTCGTTTATCGAGTTAGAAGTAAGAAAAAGTTTCACACGAAATGATTTTTCTTTTGGAAAAGTGAAAATCGAGACAACCTCACATTGTAAAGTTCAAATTAAGTATTGAAAATGGGGAATGAACCTATTTTTAGAAATGGCCATCAGACGGCTTGGATAACAAGGAGTGGAAATTAGGAGATCCATGAGTAAAGCTATTTATTTTCCAAAATATTAGTGAAAAAAATTAGGTTCAAACATTATGTGACGATAAAATTCAAAAAGTAGTTATTATCTTATTTTTGAAACTAGGAAGGAAAGATTGAAGGGTCAAATTTTGATTCAAGATTTATCGTTAACTAACATAATCACTCTTTCATGTGGGGCCCCTATGAACTTTGCGGATACCACATAAATCATGCTTGTCTTCCTGAGCAGGAAATCCACGAATTTTCACTCCAACCCATTATTCATCCACCATTTTTTCTCTCTTACGAGCTATAGGCATCCTAGGTGTTTTTCTCCACGTTTTCCACGTGTTTCCTTCTTTCTCATCTGTGAGAAGGGCGTTTTTGTGTTGTAGAACGGTGGGGAAGAAGGGAAATCGATTTGGGGGTCTGAGAGATCCGTTTTTGTCACTTCCTATGTATATGATGGAATTCGATTGGTAACCCCTTGTGGTTATTTTTCCATCCCATAGTTTGTTTTTGGTGTGCCACGACTTGGGAAAACCCATGGAAATATATTTTTGTTCATCACATAGTTAAAATTGTTTTGTCATTCCCAATAGTTGGGTATTGCTATGTGTTTGAGATCTATATCTTTGGCTTGGGCTATATGTATTCCTTGATTTTGCTTGGATTGTGTGGAATCAAACAAGAGTAAAAGAGGATTTAGAATTGGCTTGATAAACCTAGTGAAGAGTGTAACCTCACTAGAGATAAAAGGGCTTTGGCTACCTTTCTATGCACACCCTTAGTAGCACTAGAAGGGAAGGTTTGGCCTAAGGGGCTTTGGATCAGTAAAGGGGATACTTCCTTATGTTGGGTGTGTAGGTATTGTGGGGTCCAAGCTTGCTAAATATTGGAGATTTACCAATAGCTCTGTGGTCGAGCTCACTAGATTAGCAATTCTTCCTTTCTACTTCCTTAACAGCCTGATAAACCCAATTATGGATTGGCTTGATTGATTTGTGGTATATATTTGGCTATGCATGAGTTGGTAGGTTCCCTTTCCTTGTGGAAATCATCCCCATCTCGGGGGTGGAGACTATGCTGAGAGATTGATGAGCATAGTTGACCTTTGGCTAGGTGGAACGTTGGAGTTGCATAGCCAGTTTCTTAGGACTACTTCATTTCAATATAAATACTCTCTTGTATTTCATTATGCATTTTTTTTTATTGATGCATGTTTTAGTATCGGATAGAAATTGCATGATAGATGTGAAGTAGAATTTTGTTTCCATTGTATATGTTTATCTATGCATATGCACTTATGTAAGGGACACATTAAAGTTTTAATACAAATAAACACATACCCTCCTAAATCCTACCCCCTAATACACTCCCTCTCCAACTCTCTAACACCTCAGAAAACCTTAACACACCCTCTAAACCCCCTAACACCCCCCCCCAAAGCCCCTAACACCCCCTCTCCAACTCCCTAACACTTCCTGCCAAACCCACTATCACCCCCTCTCCAATTTCCTAACACCCTCTCCTCAACCTGCTAACACCCACTCTCCAACTCCCTAACACCCCCCCCAACCCCCCAACACACCCCCCCAACCCACTAACACACCCTCTCCAACTCCCTAACACCCCCCTACCCCTAATCACCCACACCCTTCACCTACCCTTGTCTCTACCCCCAAGCCCCTAACATCCCCCACTCACCCTCTCTCTCTCTCTCTCTCCCCCATTTCCTCCTCTCCCAAACCCTTACTAACCCATTCTATCACTTTCTGTATCCCCTAGTCCACTTACCTCCAATATACTAATACCCCCTATGTCTCTACCTTTGACCCCTTAACCACCAACCTCTCTCTCTACCTCTAACCCATTACCACCCCCTAATGTCTCTCCCTCTCGCTCTCTCTCTAGACCCAACATCCACACTCCTCACCTATGCCCCTCTTTCTCTCTAATCACCCTACTACTAAAACCCATACCCCCCCTCTCTCTCTCTCATATTCCCCCTAACTCTTACTAACCCGCTCTCTCACTCTCTCTCACTCCCCTACTCCTCCACCTACACCTAACCCCCACTCCTCTCTTTCTCACCCAACCCCATAACACACCACCACCCCATTGGTTCTCTCTCTCTCTCTCTCTCTCACACACACACACACACACACACACACACACACACACATCCCTATGACTCCCCCTACCACTAACCCCCTCCCCCCCCCCTCTCTCTCTCTCACCCTTATTATCCCCTTCTCTCACTCTCTTTCTCTCTTGCTCCACTTACCCCCAATCTCCTAACACCCCGCTTTGTCTCTACCTCTAAACCATTAACACCCACTCTTTCTCTCTCTATCTCTAACTTCCTAACTAACCCCCCTCTCTCTATCTCTCCCATACTCCCACTACCACTAACCCCCCCTCTCTATGTCTTTCCTACTCCCCCTACCCTTAACCCCTCCTCTATATTTTTCACTCCTAATCCCCCTACCCTTGCCACTAAACCCCCCACATGTCTTACCCTTTACCCCCCCCCCTCTCTCTCTCTCGCGCGCGCGCGCGTGTGCACGCACGCGCACGTGCGCACGCATGCACTTACTCTTTCTCTCCCTCCCTCTCGCCCCTAATATCTTTATCTATATACCCCCTCTCCCATAACCCTTACTAATCTTTAGTGGCATTCTATATACCTATCCATCCAAATATTTTTCATGTTAAATCATCACCAAGCCAAGTCTAACCCACCAAATCTCTCTCTCTCTCTCTCTCTCTTTCTCTCTCTCTCTCTCTATCACACACACACACACATCCCTCTGCCTCCCCCTACCACTAACCCCCCTCCTCTCTCTCCCTCTCTCCCCTCCTCTCCCTAACCCTTACTAATCCCTTCTCTCACTCGATTTCTCCCTTGCTCCACTTACCCCAGTATCCTAACACACCCCTCTATCTCTACCTTTAAACCCTTAATTCCAACTCTCTCTCTCTACCTCCAAATCCCTAACAACCCCCTCTCTCTATCTCTCTCATAGTCCCCCTACCCCTAACCCCCCCTCTCTATGTCTCTCCTACTCCCCCTACCCTTAATCGCCCTCTATATTTGTCTTTCCTAATCCCGATCCCCTTGTCACTAACCACCCCCTATGTCTCTCTTTCGCTCTCCCCCCCACTCCTCTCTTTCTCTATCTCTCCCCTCCCCCTAACCCTTACTAATCTTTAGTGTCATTCTATAAATCTAGCCATCCAAATAGTTTTCATGTTATCATCACCGAGCCAAGTCTAATGCACCAAGTCATATTCTCTTTCTTCATGAAAGATGTTCATTCTCTATACCTAGTCATCCAAATCCTTTTAATGTTATGATTTCCAACCCAAGTCTAACGTGCCAAGTCTTTTTAATGGTATCATCACCAAGCCAAGTCTAATGCACCAAGTTGCCAAGTGCAACACTTCCAAAACATACATTCATTCTATATACCTAGCCATCCAAATATTCCATGTCAAAAGATGTTCATTTTATTTACCTAGCGATCCAATTCTTTTCAATGTTATCATCTCCAAACCATACAATGTAATTGTAGTGTTACTCGTTTTAGCATTAGAAAATGAGTACGCGTTTTTTCAATACATATCGAGTACTCGTTTGTAACTACACATTGGGTACTCGTTTTGTAACTACATATCAGGTATGTGTTGTGTTTACCACGAAACCTTTTTTTTGGCGAGCTCATCAATTTTAATTTAAAATAAACGCGTACTCAATTCTTATCACTAGGACTGACCATCCACACATGTTGGTGTGTCATCCTTATGCCTATGTGTCTACTTTAGATTTTTCTTTGGACTAACCAAACTTGTGCCATGAAATGTGGTAAACCACGACTAATTGAGCATTTCATTCATTTTCTCAATATGCCCATGTTTTACCGCTGGTTACAATATGCTACACACCATAATTTTTGATTAAAATTTAGACCCGGATAACAATTTTTTTGCATATTCCAAATACGTAATTTAAAAAAATATTATTTTCTTATTTTTCTTGTGTCATGACCCCTTAACTCAAAAAACAAACTGTTAATGTTTCGTCGATAACTTTTCCATTTCTCAAGAATTTTAAAAACAATTTGTATGTTGTACTACTAGACATCGACCTCTACATGCTATAAAAAAACGTTTGATGATCATTGCATTAACACCTTCAAAGGATGTACCCACTCTTGCCATACTGTTTTCGAGGTTCGATCACTTAGATAATTAATTTTTTATAATAAATTATTAAATTAATTTTTTAAAATAGTGTTGCACTAGTACTAGTTGTTCTCTATATGTCTACCAATTTTCATGGGTTGATTCTATCATTTAGTCACTTAAAGGCCACACCCACAAAAACATATACCTTATAATTTGTAAAAAAAAAAGTGCCCATTAGAAAATATCAAACTTTAGATAATTATGAACATTATCAATAGATAAAATTTATATATTTGGAAACATGATTCAATTTTGTACATTTCATTTTTTACTTAGAGCAAGATTCGTAATGTATGTATCTCAAAATATCCATGTAAGTTGTCAGATGCCTATTTTTTTAGTTTTCTATTGCATCTAACGTGTCAAAAGAGACCCTCATTAGCTTACACACACCCATATCATAAAAATTAAAGTTAAAATAATCTTAATCATTTTAGGATAGGAAAACATATTAGCCTGAATGATACTTTTAGTTTCTAAAGGAGATTTGAGATTCTGGATTTCCAATGTTCAAGTATGGAAATATGAAGAGTGCTACGACTATTGATCCAATCAATTACTACTTTGGAGTCACCAACGATTTGTAATGAGGTAAGACCTTTGAGGAGAGAAAAGTGGAGAAGACCCCAAAGGGCAATGATTTCTACCCTTAGGTCTTGGTGCCAACTCCACAACCAAACCAAAGAAGGAAGCAATGACCATTATTGATGACAATGTGGATATCTACTCCACAGTTTCCTGCTTGCGTAGCCACATCAAAGAAGTTGATTGGGCCTAGTCCAAATAAAAATGGAGGATCGTTTATCTTTACTCTGTGGCACACCTCTCCCTTATAGTAATCTAAGAAAAGTCTTGTAATAAAACTCTAAGTTCTATCTATATTAAATAGGATATTTACAAATAGAAGCAGATTCTAATTTCTCCTGATTCCCCACATGAAAAAAAGAGGAAAACGATCTCATAAAAATTAAAGTTAAAATAATCTTAATCCTTTTAGGATAAAAAAACATCAAGAATGATACTTTTGGTTTCTTAACTCTATTAGATGGTTTTTCTTCTTTTTAACAATAATATATTATTCCCTTTAAAAATTGATCAAATGAATATATATAGCTTCCTCTATTTTAGTATACATGTTTACAATCCTCTGTTCTTCTATTCATGTTTAGAAAAGAAAAAATAAATACTCACAAACATGTTTAGAAAAGAAAAAATGAATACTCACAATTTCAAATATTATAGTATACACGTTTAGAAAAAAGAAGAAGAAAAATAATTCTTGATATTCTAAAGAAAAAATAAATCTAAAAATTCAATACTTAAAATTAAAAAAATAAATCTAAAAAATTTAATAAATAAAACTTTGATACTACTAAATTAAAATTTCAAACTAAGTTGAAATTTTAAATAGTTTTAGCCACAAAATTTAAATATACAACCTAAAAAACTTTAACCGACACTAATATTAAACTTCAAACTTGTATTTACCATATATCTATGAAAATATATGAAATCCAAAAATAAATTGAATATCAAATTAAAATAACTCTCCTCATACATAAAGATTTAAAATATACTTCCTTTGTAATAATTTTTTTTTTTATAATATCATATTCTAAACATTGATCTATTTTTTATTTATAAAAATATAAATTTAATTTATAAAAAAATCTAATTATATAAGTTAGTAGTTAATTATTATAAATACTCAAAATTTAATTTGTTACACCATTTAATCCATGTATGTTAGCGATGATAATTTCATAGTTAGTAAGTTAAAATATGTGTGCTCCATAATGAGTAAGATGCTCCATTATCCTTTCACTCTACATTTATGAAATAAAGGTATACGATGCACAATTTATCATCATTTCCTAAATTTTTTCTCCTATCTATCTCAGAGATAATGAATTCTACGTATGAAAGGAAGGAAGTGAAAGAAAGGGTTGGATAGTAGAATGAGATGCCCTCCTCAAAGCATTTCAAGAAAGATGATTTCATTATTATTATTATATATATATATCCATTTTAAACAGGAATTTAATATTTTGAGATGATTTATTTATTTATGGGATAGTGTGGTTCATTCTTTAGAATGAAATTAATTTTGTGAAAATATTTTAAGAAAGAGGGGGATCTCATTCGATTTTGTTTGTAAAAGAGAAAAGAAAAATATAGTCTTGATGTATACATATGGAAAGGAATCCAATTTCTTGAGATGACTTTTTTCTATATGTAAAAAATTTAAGTGAAAAAAATTTACACCTTAATAGATTGCATCCATCCACATTTAAGATGGATATATGCCACGGAAAATTTTAATAACCTCCCCCTAAATTTCTATGAATAATAAATGGGCTAAAATCCTCATGATATATAGGAAAATAAGAATGTTATTTTAACAATGTTATATTAAATGTATATAGATAAGTTTTTGGAAAATCTCTCATAGAATTATATAATCTTGTAAAATATTAGTAAATATTTTACTAAATTATAAAAGCTTGTAAAATCTTGGCGAATCTTTCACTAAATTATAAAACATTGTAAAGTCTTGGTGAATTTTTGACTAAACTATAAAATCTTGTGAAGCTTTGATGAATTTTTTGATAAAGTATTAAACCATATATAGTAATAGGAAAACATATACAAAAAATACTAAATAGTGGATAAATATTAATAAATGATCACATAACAAGTCCTCTTTTGGTGGTAGTTTGGTACCTCACTCTAACTATCGCAGTACATAGAAATTCACCATAGTCTAGGAATATTCTTGGAAACAACAATGAAAATTTTCATCACCACGACAAATATAATCAATGTTAAAATCAGGGCCCATCAACACCTCAATCCTCATTTAGCTCTCCATGTTATTACAAGGGCCCACAAAAACCTCATTTATGCACATACCTTACCAAAAATATTTTTAAGAGAGCAATACCATTGCATATAAGTATGTTTTTAATGAATCACAAGTGTGGGAGAATATTACCAAGAAACTAACAACTCGCCTTATGTATCTTAAGTCATCCCAAGACATCCCTAGATACTGAATTTAGGAAGATTCAGTCAAATAACGCATAGTATCATCAATTCTAACATAGCATCATATATACCTTTCTACATGGTAGTCAGAAAAACAGAGTGAAGTATTTCGTACATTCTCTGATGCTTCACATATCCATTTTTCCAGCTCTATAAGTCCAATTTAATGTATTCCCCATTACTAAAAGAGAAACATTCACACTGCAACAATAGGCTAACTAGCCACAAAATAAAATGTCTTGACCCTACAAAAATATTTTGAGAAATGTAAAATTCAATAATCAAAACAAGAAACGTGTTAAAATACTTGACAATGCCCAAAGCAAAAGAAGCAACAAACACAGTGGGATTCCAGGTTGCTCTACCGATGGCTTGTCCTAGAGAGGAGAAAAAAAACACAAGTAGAAACAAAATGGAACTGGTTATAAGTAGCGTCGTGCCCCCTGCATGCCCAAATATGAGGATGTGAATAAATTCCCAATCTCCATGCATGATGCCACAAACACCCACATAAACTTTATTGTTGTATCATTGATTTCGGGCTTCACAACCCCCATGTTTCTTGAGGAAAATTTGGATATGAGGTGATGAGATTTAGAACTCTCCTAGATGCAAATGGGTCACTATAACACCTGATAGTAAATATCAACTTCCCTTCTCACATGAACATTAAGCAACTTGCAAAACGAGATTCAACCCATAAAATGTGGATGAATGTAACTCCGACTTCGATTTCCATGATTGATAGAAGGAAAAATATCCCTTAGCAACCACCATTTCTAGAAATCAGGGGCGATTGGGAGCTGCTTAGTGATTCTCGTGGGAGAACAAAGGTTTAAATCAATTTTTAGAGGGGCAGAATTGTTTTATCTTACCTCCCCATTTTAAATTCATCGGGGCTAACCTTCTATTCATTAAACATAAATAAATAAATAAAATATGGGTTAATCATACCTAACTAGTGTTTAATAAAAAATTATCACATTAAAAATTTAAAACCTCTAAATTTAGCCCATGGGTTAAAATTTTCCATAATCTATGTTGATTTTTTTCTTTATAATGTAAGTTATATAACATTTCCTCACAACTCAAATGAGTGAGATGTATCATATATATCGGTGCAAAAAAAATAGTATATACTATTAGATTAAATACATAATTTAACTTTTAGATTTAGACCTTTCTTAACCATTCATCATTAGTCTGCACCAAATATTTCATATCAACCTCTTTTCTACCATATTCATGACAGGAATCAACTATATACTTTAATAGAGAAAGTCTCGTGCTTCATTTTCAAATGTCTGTCTTTGAATACAGATGTACATCCCTAGTAAACACTGTATTTAACTCGTAAGTCTTCACGTTGAAGATAAATCTAGTTTACACGTCCAAAGAGCTAATGAAAGATTCATCAACGAGGTTCTTCATATGTCTTCAATAATGTAGTCAACACGATATAAACTTGAACCTTTCAAAATACCACCACGAAGGAAGACTTACACATGATTTTCTAAATTCTTTTGGTTCGAAGATCTCATTTACTAATTTTAATTTTAATGTATTGACGGTCATGAATAAAATTTAGTATTCTAGATATTAAACCAAATGGCCAAAAAGTGAACTAAACACGGAAACCTTTGTAAAGGCCTTAACACCTACATGTCATATATTCTTAATAAATTGAATTGAATCATGCAAATCATGAAAATGTCATGAGTTACCTTGATATTCCATCTCCGAATTAAGGGTTATTTCATAGCATCCCCAAAATGGATCTAGGCATTTGTGAGGCCTTAGCTACCACCCAATGCTTACATTAGTTATAATTATATAATTTTGAAAAAGAGTTAGTCCCTAATTATATGGTTTTGAAAATGAGTTATCAACTAACAATTATTTTTTATGTTATTTTTACGTCGAAGGTGTTTCACCATGGAGAAGCGTGACCTTCCACCTCGGAAAGATTCCTCGTCTATGCATCCAATGGAATCTTGCCACGTGTTTTGCTGCTTTCATGCACGTCGACCAGATCACGTCGACTGTGTCATTACTTTGCCCCTTTCACGCAAATCCCCGTTCGTGTCGCAATGATTTGCAGACTTCATGCCGATTAAAAATCCTCGTCTATAAATCCAATGGAATCATGCCACGTGTTTTGCTGCTTTTGCACACACCGACCAGATCACGGCGATCTTATTTGCATTATTTGCATTACTTTGCCACTTTCACGCAAACCCCCGTCTGTGTCGCACCGATTTGTAGGCTTCACACCGACTAAAACTAAGTGTTCATTAATTCGACGACACATTTAAGAGTCGACCAATTTTTAAATGCTCGACCAACTCCACTATCGACCATATTTTTCTTTAACTAAAGTGACTCGACCATTTTGATTCCCGACCATATCTTACAAATATTATCGAAAACAAAATTAAAAATTCATATCAATTGTTTCATATGTCGATCATGTTTACACCGTAAGAACTTCACGGAGACCAATTTTTAAAAGCTTGACCAACTCGACTATTGACCATATTTTGATTCTCGACCATATGTTACAAATATTATTGAAAACAAAATTACACAGTTAATAGCCCAGCAATTTTAATAGGCTGAACCAACTAAGGTAAGCCAACCATTTTGACTTCCGTCCTGTGTCCATCAAATGCACCACACAGTTAAAAGTCGACCAGTTTTTAAACAGTCCACCAATTTTAACAGGCCCGACCAACTAAGGTAAGTCGACCATTTTGACTTCCGACCATATTGTTTTTTAACTAAAATCAGGCGACAATTTTCACTTCCGACCATATCTTACAAATATTATTGAAAACAAAAATACACAGTTAACAGCCCAACAATTTTAACAGGCTCAACCAACTAAGGTAAGCCGACCATTTTGGCTTCTGACCCGTTTCCATCAATTGCACCACACAGTTAAAATTCGACCAATTTTAATAGGTCCGACCAACTAAGGTAAGTCGACCATTTTGACTTCCGACACAGTTAAAATTCGACCAATTGCACAACATAGTTAATAGTCGACCAATTCTTAAAGGACCGAACAACTCGACTATTGACCATATTTTTTAAGAAACTAAAGTTACATGATATAGTTAAGAGTCGACCAATTTTTAAAGGCTCGACCAACTCGACTATTGACCATATTTTTTTATAAGAAAAGAGACGCCATCATTTTGACTTCCGACCACACCAGCATTTGGGTTGATACAGTCTAAACAGGAGGTCCAGCTCTGCATGGAAAAATCTTGCGAGATCTATACTTTTGATCAAAAATTTGAGCATTCAATGACGGATTGGACATTGAACTACCTTGTATAAGGTTACCCACGTGAACATTGATTTCTCTGCGTTTAATTCATCACAAACTTATGAACTTTGCTTCAGTAGTACAAATCTATGGCTATGGACGTATATTTCGATTTGACCGATTGGACCTGCTGGATATTCGATGTTGTGGAGATACATAACAGATTTCAATGCAACAACGGTTAAATGTGCTCAGACACCAATGTACCGCCTTTACTCTTGATCATTTATAAAATTCAATGGTAAAGCTTCTCTCATTCTTTTGTTCTTGGATACTGCTATTGTGGCATAAGCTCAGTTTTTTTCTTAGCATTCGAATTGCCTCCAATTTGTTTCTCTTTTACAGACTGGCAACCCTGTTAAGGATCCAAAGATTCTTGTTTTCTATTCAAAAAACAGGTTCTCCTCTCAAACCAAAACTCATTTCCCCTGGCATAATTATGTTGTTCTAAATCATGTTTCTGCTTAATGTATTCAAATAAGATTCTGTTGTCTTTTTTGATATTTTTTATTGAAAACTAGAGTATGTTTATGTCAATTATTTACTGATTTCAGATTAAAGGTCACTTGACTGGTATATATTCATTTTTTTTGTCTCCTAGAAAAATTTCCATTTCAAAAAAGAAATACCAGGGTAATTGACCCAGAATTACTACACTCTGTTTCTGCTGTCTTTTTTTAGTTTTTCTATTAAAAAAATAGGTTCTCCTCTCAAACCAAAACTCATTTCCCCTGCTATAATTATCCTATTCTAAATCCTATTTCTGCTATAATTATGCTGTTGTAAATAAGATTCTACTGTCTTTTTTTATTATTACCCTTTTAAAAAAGTAATGCCAGAGTAAATCAACCCAGAATTACTACACTCTATTTCTGCTGTCTTTTTTTAGTTTTTCTATTCAAAAAACAGGTTCTCTTCTCAAACCAAAACTCATTTCCCTAACTATAATTATGCTGGTGTAAATCCCGTTTCTGCTTAATGTATTCAAATAAGATTCTGCTGTCTTTTTTGATCTCTTTTATTGAAAAATTAATGCTTAATTTAGTCATTTGGTATCTTCAAAGTTATGAAAGTAAATTATCATTTTTTTTTCTTGTTGTTTTTGTTGGAAACTAGAGGTTGTTTCTGCCAATGGATTGTCATTTATTTACTCCTATTTACTCCTATTTATTTACTGGTTTCAAACATCTTGTATCTTTATACTTAATATCAATATGGCACATTTTTCTTTAGCTTATTTTTGTAGTCCAACTATTTGCAGTACCACGCTATCGACACTCTATTGACCGAAAACGTTGTCTCACTTTTGATGAATGGTGTTGTTGACCTATGCCCACATGTACAAGTTGTTGCTCTTGATCAACTAAGCTCTTTTAACTCAACAACTGACCGCTTTCGAATCTCTATCTCTGATGGAATTCATAAGCACGACACACTGCTTCCAAGTAGGTACAGGAGCGCTGTGGAAAACCACCAGCTCCAAAAAGGGTCAATCATCAAAGTTAGCAAGTGCACATGCAACATTGTACATGATACAACGTACAATTTGCTTTCCATATCTTCCTTTTCACTTATTTTAGTTTTCACTCCTAATAATTATAACATATTTTTACTTATACTTACTTACGTTCATTCTTCTTGCCAGGACTATCGCATTGGACACCTTCAAAATTGTCACCTTAGAAACAACAATTATTGGTGACCCATCCCCTTTCAACCTCACACCTACCTTTACAGCCCACAACAGTTCATCTATTTTAGAAAACAATACCCTTAACTCCGAAAACCCTTCACTTGCAATACCTTCTCCAACGCCAAACTTTCTTGCACCTACTCTTCAATTCACATGCTCAACCCTTCCAATAGAACATGGACCATTCAAGGACGAGTTACTGCAAAGACAAGTATCAACACCTACACCAACCAAAAAGGTCATGGTCAACTCTTTGGGTTTGACCTTGTTAGTGATACTAGAGATGAGATTCATATCTCTGCATTCAATGAACTAGCTACCTCATTATATGACCAAATACAAGTTGGCATAGTCTACATAGTCTCAAATGGCACAATCAAACCAATTAATCCAAAATACAACCATTTGGAAAGTGCTTTTGAGATTTTCCTTAACTCCTCTTCAACAATTGAACGATGCTTGGAAGAGTGCCCACTTATTCCTTTTCATTGCTTCAACTTTAAATCTATCCATGACATTAAAAATATACCGATCAATTCCATGGTTGACCTTGTCGGAATTGTCATTTCTATTTCCCCTGCATCAACTATCCGCAAAAGGGATGGCTCTAAAGTCATTCGCCAAACAATTGGATTGAGGGACATGTCTAGGTATAGAATAGATATTACACTTTGGGGGGAGCATTGCACAATTGAGGGTGCCCACCTTGGAAACCTTCGAGGTTCAGCTAGACCCTCTATCCTTGCAGTAAAAGGTGGGAGTGTTACATAATTTAATAGAAAAACCATCGGAACCATCTCAAACACCAACCTCATTATAAACCCAGATATTGAGGAAGCTGAAGCCCTCCAAGCATGGTTTGCTAACAATGGATTCCATTCCGCCTCCCCATCTTTGAGCAGAAAATCCAACTCGTCTTCTTATACCTCTTGTAAACGCATTTCCATCTCTGTGCTACAATATCTACAACCCTCTAAGAAGGCAACTTGGTATTCAATTATTGCTACAATCACCCACATTAACATCAATGAATTTCATTTCCTTGCATGCCCTCTATTTGTCGATGGAATACAATGCATGAAAAAAATTTCCCACAAAGTTGGCAATGTTTGGCATTGTACAAAATGCGACGAGGAGTTTACAGAGTGTGTTTACCGATACATACTCAAACTTGACATCATGGATGCTACTGGACAACTATACGGTATCACAACTTTTGATGATGCTGTGCAACAACTAATGGGGGTCTCTACAAAAGATTTTTGTCTCTTATCAAATAATCCAACGTCTCTCTTGGAAATTGTTCAACATGTTTGTGCTCGCCAGTACCTTCTAACATTATCAGTAAAGATAGAGACTTTTAATTCACATGCTCGGTTGAAGGTGCTTCTTTTTATGTTAGAAGAGGTTTCTCCATCATTGTCCCCTGTTGATACTCCTACTGAAATTGAACACATTCTACTTACTAAACGTCCAATTTCTCGCAAGCTTTGAACTCCTACTCTTCATTTCTACCTTTTGGACTTACTAGCTTGTACTTAGAAAATACACATTTATGTGTACACTCTTTTACATAGGTGCTACTTGAAACCATCAATAAACAATCTTGAATATTATATTATTTAGTTTTGTTGTACCATTTTGTTCAATCACATATTCTTTTTCAACCTATGCTGCAATTTTCAAATCTGTACTTATAATTTAGATTGCTTTGTCAAATATATACTTTTTTTCTTTATAAACACTGTTCAAGAGTGTCTTCACAATGCATATTTGGTACAATATACCTTTTTTAGTCTTTGAATTATTACATATATATTTTTTTATCTCTTCCACCAAAGGCACTATAAAAGCAACATGCATAACCATTTACTTATATAAGATAACTTTGTTTACTCTTGCAATTATTACATGTATAGTATTTTTTTGTTACACCAAATGCACCAGAAAGTCCACAACCACTAAACGTTTTTTTTGTAGGAATGTCAACCAATGATAACAATGATCAACATAATGCACGCAGAAGACTTATATATGCTCAAAAGAAAAATGAAAACAACAAGTGGCAACACCTTCTATATAGAGCTGCTCATCAACTTGTTCATATCCCTTCTCTGTTTCATGTTGCTCAACCTCCTCTTACACACTCCACACCATCCACATCCACAACAATGCACCCAACAAACATGGATCTACATGCTAGATAGCAGCGATTT
Organism: Larix kaempferi; assembly: GCA_027924585.1. Lineage (NCBI taxonomy): Eukaryota > Viridiplantae > Streptophyta > Pinopsida > Pinales > Pinaceae > Larix > Larix kaempferi. The sequence goes on from BSBM01000454.1 coordinate 1,378,622, forward strand.
CGTACAAGTCTGGACAAATTATCTCCCATGAAAATTTTCTCTATATGCATGGAGTCATATCCTGGAATTAAAATAAAACACTCTTCTGGTGCATATGCATGTTTTCGTTGCAATGTGGAACAAAATGGCCACCGCTATTCAATTGCAAACAATATGGATCCTAGGATACAACCATCAGTGCTAGCAAGGCTTACTCAAGTTGAAGAAATGCTCATTTCTCGAGTTAACCCGATTTTACAATTCACTCATGCTCGTGGGGAACAATATACATATTCTGGCCACACTATAAGCTTCCGTCAAAACATTACAAGCATTGCCACTTTCCTCCCTCATTTACTCTTAGACATTGATATCCTTATTGTTCGTAAATGCAGTTCTACAAAAAATCCTTATGACTTCTTTGTTAGTCGGACACATGTTCTTGCTGCTCTTGAATACAAGATTTCAAATGATCCATACTACAAAGATGTCCAACTTAACTCAACTGCATTATCTTGTTTGCCTCTTGACCCAATTAACATTTCAACCCACCTTCATCATGTCACACCCACTTACTCCCCATCTGCTGAACATACCTCAACTTCTACTACTCAAACATCTAGCATCCTTGAACCCCATGAACAACAATCATCCTCCTTTATATCTACACAAACAAATTGTAGAACTGAGGTTGATGAAATCAAACGCTTCTTAGCAGCAAGCCATCGAGGCACTCTACCTTGGATTGATTGGCCCCCAATAGAAATTCTCCCTATCAATGAGTATAACACAATAGGCCTCCTCTCAATGGCCTTCCCAACCTTATTTCCCTTAGGAGTTGCAATGCTTAAACAACCGCACATTCAAGAGGTTGGTATGGACAATTATGCATTGCACCTTCTTCGGTACCATGACAATAGGTTTGGGCAACATCCTCGTTTGCGTTATTACATTTATAACCTGATGATGCGTCATCGTAGCCAATCTACTGCTTCTGTATTTGTAAAACGTAACATTCATGATACATTGCCCCCAACTATACCGGAACTTGTACAACAATTACAAGACTTACCTGATGCTAAAATTGCTGAGCAAGTCATGCGCTTCAGATCCACACTTCATGGGACACGCTCCTATTGGAACAAAAGTAGGGGTGAGCTAACTGACATGATCACTCAATAAGGAACACCTGCATTCTTCTTCACACTCAGCGCAGCTGACACAAAGTGGCCAGATTTGCATTCCTTGATGCATGGACAAGCTCCTTCCACTTTAAAGCAACAGCACCAATGGAGAATTCACAACCTTATATCAAATCCACACATTGCATTTGAATACATGGACAACATATTCAAAATATTTCTAGAAGAGGTTCTTAGAAAAGGTCTTTTTACAAAAGACTATTGGTGCAGGTTGGTCACAACTCATATTCCCATGAAAATTCAATGTATTTAAATCCTAAAATATTTTTTCCTAATCTTTATATTTTACATGTAGGTATGAATGGCAACACAGGGGATCTGCACATATACATGGATTCTTATGGCTAGAAAATGCACCCAATATGGACACGTTAGACTAGGAAAATGCTACGTAGGTTGAAGAATCCAAATTATACTTTGACAAGTTTGTTACAGCATGGAATCCTTGTGTCAACCATTTACAAACTCCAACATTACAAGCCTCTATTTAAATGATCCATGCACCATTGGATAAGATTGCATACTTGCAACTAATCATTTGGATGACTATGAAGAACTTGTTAATTGTGTCCAAAGGCACACAAAATGTTCAGAATCTTCTTGCCTACGTAAAAAAGGATCATCTCTTCAATGTCGTTACGGGTTCCCCTTTGATCTATAGCCTACCTCTTCCTTATTCATTGATGCAAAAGGTTGAAAAACATACAACCTTGCAAGGAATGATTCCCTTCTGAATATTCACAACCCTATGATGCTATCCATTTGGCGAGCTAATGTTGATTGCCAACATGTTCTCTGTAGACATGCTGTCCTCAAATATATTTCAAAGTATGCGTCAAAGCTAAATCAGAAAGCTACCATGCACTTCTTTCTCGACTTGCACATGCAACTCCAAATGATGCCCCCATCCTTCTGCCAATAAGACATTTCCTATCTGAAACTGTTGCATAAAGAGACATTGGTGCACAAGAGGCTTGCCACATGCTCCAAAAACGCCCTCTTTGTCTTTGCAATCGTTCCTTTATGTCCTTAAATGTTAGCCAAAGTGTTTTTCGCCGTATTTCCAATAACTCTCTTGACATCCCAACAACACCCACCTTCATTTCTGCATACATGCAACGCCCACTTGCACTCGAACAACGTACCCTTTTTGAAGCTGCATGCTCTTGGTCATACTCACCTTGTAGAAAGCAATCAAAATGGAAACCAAACCACCCTCCCAAAATTGTTCGTGTCTTTCCTCGATTCATCACCATTCCACCCATTACTATAGATTCATTTGTTCCCTTTTGCTGGAGTGAGCTCCTCCTATACAAACCTTTCTGCAACCTCCGCAATGAAATTGCATCCAAAACTTTGGACATAAATTCTAATTGGGTTTGCATTAAAGACACATATACCGCATGGCATGTTGATCGTTTTCCAGAACACCCCAGTACCCCTCCCTCTGATGACTCTCCCTCTGCTTTAAACCATTTTCCCTTAGCCCCTTCCATTGATGAATGGGAACTCCTTTCTCAACTCCGCCCCGGAAACAACCTCTATGTTGATGAGCTTGACATGCTTGGTCATCATGACTTTGACAAAGACCACAATTGGATCGAACACTATATTCCTGCAGACATCCATGCAATAGCTATACCATTCATTGACATCATTCGAATGTCTACACATGTAGAACCTAACACCTTGTCTCCCACACAATGCATGGCCTTTGCCCTTATCATCGCACACTCCACAAATGCTACAACCCTTCCCCCAATCAAGATGGTCATTCAAGGCACTACAGGAACAAGAAAGTATTTCTTGATTTCTTGCCTTAGATCTACATCCAACATGCCTCTAGCAATAACCCTTCACCCTTGCTCCTCCTTGCTCCCACCGGTGTTGCTGCTTTTAACATACATGCTTTAACAATACATTCTGCCCTTCGCATACCCATTACAGAGATGCATTCTCTTGAATGACAATCCCTTTCAAGCTTCCAACAACAATTCCGCCATATTCGATACATAATCATTGACGAAATGAGTTTTGTTGGCCCAAAATTGTTAACCCGCATGGATGACCGCTTACGACAAGCATTCCCCTCCCAATGTACAACTCCATTTGGTGGCTTCTCCATCATCTTCCTTGGTGATTTTGGACAACTACCACCTGTAAAAGACATCCCCATGTATGTTGGTGCATCATGAGGGAATGCTCTCTGGCGTACTTTTGACACTTTTGTTACACTTTTAACCATCTTTCGACAACAAGGGGACACCCCTTCTCAAGTTTCCTTTCGACAACTCCTATTCAATCTTCGAAATGCAAATCCAACTATTGAAGATTGGATGCTCCTCATGTCAAGAACAACCTCGTTCCTTTCAGATGAAGACAATAACACATTTGACCAATGCACTCACTTGTACGCAACTAATAGCTTTGTTGCACTGCACAACAAACAAATGCTAAAACTCCTCAACATGCCAATTGCACATTGCTTTGCAGATCAAAATAAACAACATGTACAAAGCTCAATAGATGATGAACAACTTCCATTCAAGTTTCTACTAGCAATTGGTCAACAAGTCATGTTGACAGCCAACTTGTGTGTCTCAGCAGGACTTGTGAATGGCTCACTTGGGAAAGTTATTGCAATTGTCTACAATTCCAATGATCAACCACCTACATTGCCATCTTATGTTGTAATCGATTTTCTCCACTACAATCCCCCCCCATGGGATTCTTCCAATCCAAATTATGTCCCCATTCCTCCTATAACAAGGGGTTCACGAAGACAAGTACCACTTCGCATGGCATGGGGTTTAACAATCCATAAAGCATAAGGGATGACGTTGCAAACTGCAACAATAGATATTGGCAACACTGACAGACAGGGACTTACATTCACTGCAATATCAAGAGTAAAATCTCTATCAAGCCTTCGCATATCTCCACCTTTTTCCTTTTGTAGGTATTCTTGAATGAAATATAGTCCCTATATGCAGCGTAGAATACAAGAAGAGAACTTACTTGCTTCGAAATCTTTGCAGCCACATGCTCCATAAAGTTATATTACTGCTACTTTGCAGCTCCATTTTTTTCACATCTTGTTTTCCTGTTGCTACCAGCATTGATAGTTTTCTATGAAAGACAAGGAAATACTACTCTATAAAGAAGACAAGAAATTTAATCTTCTTATCAACACTTTTCTTGTACTACTCTATATTATTTACTTCAATGTGTTGTCATTACATTTTTTAAAGCAAGCACATCAGCACATTTCATCCCATCTTATTCTTTTTTCCACTAAATATAAAATGTCAAGGGTCTGTCCAAAAAATGTGTGCATGGGATGATGAAGTCATGCCATTGAAATGATAGTCTGTTCTCTATTTCACTAACACTCTCGATCATTATTTTCTATCTTCACAAAACTGTTAAATACACATGGTTATTGTGTCCAAGTCGGCAGCCAACTAATTGTCTTCTTTTCGACTAATGATAGTTTCAATACAGTTGTATCGACTTAATCGTCGACTTCTTTTACTGGTTGCTATTTTTTTCTCAAATGAACCACTCTTACTGGACTCTAATACTAATCAAATTTCATAGTTGACATGAGCAAGAATATCATCCTGGTTGACGGTCAATGATCCTGGTAGCCACTCAAACAACAATATGTCGAACATATTTACATAATGACATAGTTAAGAGTTGACCAATATTTATAGGCTCGACCAACTCCGACCATTTTGACTTCCGAACATTTCGAATTCCGACGATATCTTAGAAAATATGTCAAAAAACAAATTCAATATTCATATCAACATTTCCATATGTTGTTGATGTTTACACAATAACAACTTCAAGCCGACCAAAAAAAACTGTCCATGAATTGAACCACATATTTAAGAGTCGACCAATTTTTAAAGGCTCCAACAACTCTGACCATTTTCACTTCCGACCATTTTGACTTCCAAGTATTTTGACTTCCGACCATATCTTAGAAAAAATGTCAAAAAAAAATCAATATTCATATCAACAATTCGATATGTTGTTAATGTTTACACAATAACAACTTCAGCCCGACCAAAACAAACCGTCTATCAATTGATCCACATACTTAAGAGTCAACCAATTTTTAAAGGCATCAACTAGCTTGGTCAATGCTTAGCATTCATTGAAAAATACACAGGGACATAGTCAAGAGTCAACCAATATTTAAAGGCTTGACCAACTCCGACCATTTTGACTTTCGACCATATCATAGAAAAAAGGTCGAAAAACAAATATTTAATATTCATATCAACAATTCGATATGTCGTTAATGTTTACACAATAACAACTTCAGGTGGACCAAAAAACTGACAAATACACAATGACATAGTTAAGATTCGACCAATATTTAAAGGCTCGACCAACTTCGACTATTTTGACTTCCAACCATATCTTAGAAAAAATGTCGAAAAACAAATTCAATATTCATATCAACAATTCTATATGTTGTTGATGTTTACACAATAACAACTTCAAGCCGACCAAAAAATCGACAAATACACAATGACATAGTTATGAGTCGACCAATATTTAAAGGCTCGACCAACTTCGACTATTTTGACTTTCGACCATATCTTAGAAAAAAAGTCGAAAAACAAATTCAATATTCATATCAACAATTCGATATGTTGTTGATGTTTACACAATAACAACTTCAAGCCGACCAAAACAAACTGTCCATCAATTGAACCACATACTTAAGAGTTGACCAATTTTTAAAGGCTCCACCAACTCCGACCATTTTCACTTCTGACCATTTTGACTTCCGACCATATCTTAGAAAAAATGTCGAAAAAAAAATACAAAGTGACATAGTCAAGAGTCGACCAATATTTAAAGGCTCTACCAACTCCGACCATTTTGACTTCCGACTATTTTGACGTCCGACCATGTATTAGAAAAATTGTCGAAAAAAAAATTCAATATTCATATCAACAATTCGATATGTTGTTAATGTTTACACAATAACAACTTTAGGCCGACCAAAACAAACTGTCTATCAATTGATCCACATACTTAAGAGTCGACCAATGTTTAAAGGCATTGACTAGCTCAGTCAATGCTTAACATTCACCGACAAATACACAATGAAATAGTTAAGAGTCGACCAATATTTAAAATTTCAACCAACTCCGACCATTTTGACTTCTGACCATTTTGACTTCCGACCATATCTTAGAAAAAAATGTCGGAAAACAAATTTAATATTGATATCAACAATTCGATATGTCGTTAATGTTTACACAATAACAACTTGAGGCCGACCAAAAAACTGACAAATACACAATGACATAGTTAAGAGTCGACCAATATTTAAAGGCTTGACTGACTCCGACCATTTTGACTTCCGACTATATCTTAGAAAAAATGTCAAAAAACATATTCAATATTCATATGAACAATTCGATATGTTGTTAATGCTTACCAAGCTCCATTGAAGCTTTTGCTTTTGATTGTATTCTTTCCATTTATAGTTGTATAACTTATATTGATTCCACATTTCATTACTATTGTTTAAGCACAAAATGTACTATATCCTCTGCTTACAACAACAACAAAAGTTCATAACTTATCTATGTCTATCTTCAATACTAGGTACATTGTAAACATTTAAATCAAGATTCCTCATTATTAACACTGTATGTTTTCAAATCAGGCATGTTGCAAAAACTCGACAAAAGAAAGGCTGAATAGATGGACCTTGAAACAGAAACGACTAAAAATATACAACTCGAAACACTATTTAAAGACACTGAACCCACCATAGGTTGCAGAATGAGTTCAAATGGGGCGAGTTGTACATAGCTATTAGAGATAGAAATATACCTAATTCAACCTTCGAGGAAACCATAATTTACGAAAACATCAAGAGGTCCAACCTTCACAAGGCAACTACACGACCATAATTGTTTCACTTCTCAGAGGTTATTGCATGGATCTTGCCCCATGTACATACTACGACAAGGATAATTTCAAACGCAAATGGGGAACAACTCACATCCTTCAAACCAGTGCACCTTGCAGCCGCATACAAGTTGCCTCCCTCCAATGTATTTTTAACTGATGCTTGGGTAAGACATGCCAATATAGATAATGTTGAATGTGCAAGGGAAATGCTACTACTAGGCAAACAACTTACACCCAAACATACCAAGAAATACGCCACCAAAGACTTAAGGACCCCCTATAGAATCATTGTCCTATTGTTGAGCATACTCTTTGGCACACCAAATGCTAAGAACTATAAACTTAGTCGGGTTTCATTAATATACCATGTTGCCACACATGGTACAATCTTCAATTGAGAAACTATTATTTCAAAAAGTATTGCGTCAACCATTTCTACAACTCAAATGGGCCTTTCACAAGGGAAATCAAAATTCTTCATGTCTAGCTACCTTATCGATTGCATATTAGTTAGCCACCCTTTCCCTAATTTGGGATGTACTTGGAATTAGAATAAAACTCCCATTCATGTAACATATCAGTTAACTTGGGCTCACCGATATGCAAGGTACTACAAATTACCATGCGAAGAACTAATCATGCCCCTTTATTTACTTGTCTTCAATAAAGAAGCAAATTGTAGGTCAGACAATGCCTTGGATGTAATAGGTGAATATGGAGACTATTACTTCTCCTCAGAAGGGACATACATTAGAATGTATGGGGGCACAAATCCTCCTTCTCTATTGCCCAAATATGCTACGGATTACATTGTGCATAAAGAAGCCATCAGACAAGTGTTCATTAATGGAATTGGTAACTATATCGATCACAATAACATAGCCTCTTACCCACCTGTACCATTCATCATTGGTGGATACAAATTTCATAAGATTAAGGCAATGGAAGCCTTTATTGTAGACTTGGAACCTTTTCACTTTGGAAAAAAAATATTTGTAAGAAATGACAACGAAGGAAAAGTGGCTAAACATTGTGCTTCTTATAAAATCACTTTTCAGTACTCAAATCACTTTCTGAAAGAAGAACCAATATATAAAAGGGTACAAAATATGATAAAGCTACATAGCAAATTATATCCGAACATTGCATCTACTTCTACCCAAACTACAACCAAAGAAAAGAAACTAGAAATACATAGACAAAGAGAAGAGCCAGTAGCAGTTGATCGAATTCATCAATCACCCCCGACTACTCACAATTGACAATTTCTACAAGCAACAAGCATTCGGGATCACCGACCAATAGATGGGAAAAACCCACATTCATGCGACAACGAATAGATAGACTGTCAGTTGGAATTAAATAGGTTGTCAAATCATTATTTAATGCAATCAGCTACTTTTAATTCACATGCGCCAAACGCTTCCTCCATAAATGCTGACCTAGAGGATTGTTGGATACTCTTTTTCCAAGAACCGCAAAACCACACTTTAAAGACAACAGAAGCCTTTTGCGAACCTGGGATTTCTACAGATACCATGGCACCCAAGAAATCTCAGACTACAACCTGTTTAGCCAAAACTAAATTCCGTGAATTGGAAATGGCACAAACACCGCTGGAAGCCTGTTTATAGTTGGTTCGAAACAATAAGGTACATGAACCACACTAGCAAAAAACTTGGAAAGATATTCTTGAGTGGGCAAAGGAATCAAATGGCCATTAGAGGGAGCCATCCCAAAAACTGCGAATTGCTACCATTCTGCAATACATGAATGCACCTCTGCTGGAACAGTTTGTTGGACTGAAAGACATTATTGCTCGATTCATAGTAAGCAGATATCATAATGGAAAATTCTATTTTGACGTTCCAGTCGAAATAAATGTTGAGCTCATCAACAAGATTACAGGGTTATAAAATAAAGGTCTAGATGTACCTACTCAACACAGACCATAATTGATCAAGGAGTTTACAAACCACCCAACTGGAAAGAATTCTCGAGGATTATTGGTGACCCAGATAAAATATGAAAGTTATAAAATAACTGTGCAAATTGTGTCCACTGCTTTGTCAACCTTTGGTCGAGGGTCCGACTTAAAAATTGAAATGCTAGAGACTATCCTAAGCATGGCAAAAGATGAAAAAGTATAGAACTGGGATAAGTACCTTGTTGATATTATCAAGAACATATGTATGAAGTGCCAAGAGAATGGAGCGCCCATTCACTATCCATCTCTAATCATCTGGATAGCAATGACGGTTATAAGACCAAAAGGAAATAAAGACTTTACTAAACCAGGACTTGTGTTAATGAACAACTTTAGTTTCTTTACGAAAGGAGGCAGTAGATTTGGGCTGTCAACAGTCAACATTTGGCTAGAAGCCTGGTTCCAAGACTTAAAAGTTCAGTCGACCAGATGGAGAGTAGCTCAGAATGTTCGATGAAGTCTGCCTCTGATTGCTCACATTGAACTTGCACTGGACCATACATCAGTTTTGTACTTAGAAGGAGCAATGGGACGCGCACAAGATCTCGACTATTACCCTTTGGTCAAGGAAATCTTCAATGAGCTTCAAAGGAAATGCAACACAAAATTGATAATCCCTCCTTTGGCACATGAAATCGACATTCCCATAGTCGAACCTTTAACGGATCCAGTGAAAGAAGAAGCATATGAAATCCGCCTATATATGGACAATTTTACTTTTGAACCTCAGCTCAAGGCCGGATCAGAACCTTTATCACTTACGCTCATTCCACAGCAAGATTCAGCGGATGGAGCTCAACAATCGGATGCAGAGACCCTGTCGGACAATCCTGAGTACGCATTGACAACCAACAACATCCACCAGATGGCCGACCAATTATCCATAGGTCGGCATTCAAGACTTGTACAAATACAGGGAAAGGGCAAAAGAAAAATGACCTTTGATGAGCTGACAGTGGAAGATGAAACTGAATTATACGACAGTGCAACTCAAATATTGGAAGATGCAGCGAAGAACAAAATACCTGTCGACGACCAATTAAAGAAATTTTTGGAATCCGAGCACCCTCGACCAAAAAAGAAAGTCAGGTTTATCATCGACGATGCTGTCGACCTGTCAGATAACTCACCTCCACCATCGCCGGCCATTGTCACGCAGGAGAATTTTTTTTCTACACCTATGGTAAGTACCCCACTTTCACTTCAACCTCCATCTCAAGTTTCGAATATTGTACAAACTCTTCCTTCCTCGCTTCGAGAAACATTCCAAAATGATAGCGATATTACCCAATTCATGACCCAACTCCCGGCCGTCTTCCCAGATTGGCGAAAAATCATAACCAAGAAACCTGTATTCACAGACACTGCTTCACCAACAGATTTTGCTCCCCTTGGTGTCATCCCAACCCAACTTTTCAATCCATCATATACCTTAACATTGCAATAAATTGGCATGCAACATACCCATCTACAACGCAATCATGGCACAAAGAATCCAATTTTTGTTGAACAGATTTCTTTGTTCATTCCTTTTCTAGTCAATCCATCGATGGAAGCCCATTCACCTCCACGACATGTCATGAACTCACTACAACATTTCCCTGACCTTCAAGTTTTAAATGTAGTCAGTTGGCAACCGTCTCCCAGTTTAAATCCTAACCCTCATCTTCCAGTCGACGAAACACCTGTGTCGTCAACAGGTAAAATGGGTATGTTGATGTATATGTAACTTCGGAATGTATTTCACCCATGTATTTCATCTATGTATATTGTACTCCTATACAGAGGTTATTATCTCTATACGGAAGTGTTTGTTCCTATAGAGATATTATTATTCCTCTATATGGAAGTGTCGTCATTTATATTGTAAGTGTCGTATATACTTGATGGGTTATTAGACCACCTTGTTGGGGTCGGCCCTATATAAGTCATGTGGGTCGAAGGCTTATTAGACCACCCTATTGGGGGTCGGCCATGTGGGTCAAAGGGTTATTAGGCCACCCTATTGGGTGTCAGCCCAGTCAGCATTATGTTATGTGGTTAAGTTAAGGCCGACCTAGTAAAGGTTATTAGGCAAGTCAAGTCATGTATAAATAAAGTGCGGGAGGCACTCTATTTATTCATTCTATTCTCTCACACACTCTTTGGAGAGTGGCGCACTTATGGAGGAGGAGAAGCTACTGCTAGGATATGTCTATCTCTTATGCTTGGGTTGTATCATTGCTCTATCTATCTCTGAGGAAGTTATTGGGGTTTTTTACCTTTATGGTTTTCCCCAAGTAAACTCTGTGTCTCTTGTGTGCTTGCATTATTGTGTCCATGATTGATATGCTGTACATGTTGTTCTCTCAGTTAATATCCTAGATCAGATTGAAGTAAATTCTGAAAAACTAACATGGTATAAGAGCTAGCCTGAAAGAAGGCATGGTATGGCATGTATGACACTTGTTGCACTTGCGATGCTAGGGCTTGATATAGAAAAAACCAGTCATCGTAGAAATTTCGCTATAAATCCATTTTGGAAAATTTTTCGGATCTAAAACTTTTACAGGTCAAATATCCAATCCCCATGTACCTTATGTCCAAAGGAAAACTAAACTTCTAATTCGTTGTACTTTGTGTTTTATGATCTGTACAATCTAGGGTTTCTGCCTCTTCCAGATCTGAGTCATAAACATGTGACCTAGGAAAAAAGGTCATAACTTGGGCTAGGAAGCTCCAAATTAAATTTTGTAAAAAGTGACAGGTAGTGCACAGACTGTACTTTCTCAGGTAGCTTTTTAATAGGCCAAAACTGAACCAGTGACATGTGGCACGTCATACAAGTTTGCTCTCCTTTTTTGTCCCATAAACAGGTCATGTTGCGACACTTGGCATAACTCTCTCTCAGAGAATCCAATTGAGGTTAGACCTATGGAGTTGGAATAGGTCGGGTTACCACAGGTAGAAATTTCAGACCCTGTGGATTGGAAAGTTCGGATTTACACTAGAAACAATCAGGTGCATATTTATGTTAAAACAGAATTATTTTTGAGCACCTTCATTCATGGCTTCGGGAATTTAGGGTTTCGGAGAAAGTTGGAATTTTTGTAACCGGAGGCCATGGCTAAATGCTACTTATCAAAATCAAAATTTAGAGACCAAGTTCAATTTTTTTGGTTGGGAAGAATGCCATGCTTGATCAAACCCTAGTTCGGGACTTTGATCGAAAAAGTGGAAAATTAGGGCTTCTGCAAAAGTTGGAATTTTTGAAGTTTGTGACCACAACTGGAAGCTCCTCAGAAAAATCAAAGTTTAGAGATTTGGATTGAACCTTTTGGTTGGGAAGAAGGGTGGGATTTATCAAACCCTAGTTCGGGATCCTGTCTAGAAGATCCAGAAGTTTCAAAGGCAATTTTGAGGGGTGAAAGCTTTGTAGTTTTCAATTCTGAGTATACCAGCTTAATCAGCTCATCAAGGAACATATTTCTACCCTTTCAGAAGTTTGAAATTCAAAGTTTGAATATTTAGGGTTTCTCTGACAAACCCTAATCCAGCTCCAGATCCAGTTTCTGCAAATCAAGTGGATTGGGTTAATCCTAGAAGAGAATGGATTGGTGACCTGCATAAGTGAAGAAGTTCCTGTTTTAGAGAGAGATGAGGCTAAGACCTTTCATAAGAAGATTACAAGCAATCTCGATAGGTATGACTTATCTAGGTATGTTTCGAGATTTTTTCATGATTAAGTTTATGGTATGTTTGTCTTCATATTATTACATTTAGTACAATCTTGATTAAATTTAGACTTGTCGTATCACCTTAATAAAATTATGAATGCATGATAGAAGATATTCATTGATTAGGGTGTTGACACTTATGATTGTACTAATGCATTATGGTGTTGTATGAGGTTTATGTTGTCCGCTAACATGAAAAATACACCAAGAAAAACAAATCGTGTTCTAGTTCAAGAACATATGATCATGGTGACATGAAGACAAAGATTCATCCATTGTCATGGATCACTTAGAAGATCTATTTACGAGGTATGTATAACTTGGTTCTATAATGGTTAACTTATGAGATATGCAGGTTACTAGCACAAGTCATTGAAGAGAACAAGAAGACATCATGTGGGTATGTTAGACATAACTAGCTAACATACTAATCCAGGTATGTTTTTCCTATATCAAGTTAGAATCCTACCTTGTGATAGGATCTCTTATATAAGTATACATTGCATGATTGATAATGATTATTCATAGGTTTGAATAATCATGTGTGTATGCATATTATGTTTCTTACCTTAATTGATGATGTGACTAACCATAAGAGTCATAAAAGTATAGGTTTGAGTAATCACAGGTTTAGTCATATTATGTTTCTTACTTTAGTTTATGATATGACTAACCATAAGAGTCCTTGAATACTAATGCTTATTATTTCTGTTTGAAATGATCATGACTATACATGCTTAAGATTATTGTGTTTTGATAGTATTGAGAATATACTAATAAATGTATGATTATGTATGAGATCTCGAGGATATCACAATAATGATACTTGTAAGCATGCATAGTGATCGAGGATGGATATAAGTTCAAGGACAGGTAATCCAGGAAGCAAAGATCAAGAGGGAGCACACTCCAGTAGTTTTTGTAAGGATGCAGATATTCAGAGGGAGTTGACCACTTCTCACAATCCACATCAAGATGGAGTTGCAAAGATTCAGAGGGAGTCCACCCAACAACCAAACAAAGATAAGTATTTGAATTGTCATTTCTTATATATTTGTTTGTTTAAATAATGTTGTTCAATGATGTATATGCTTATGTTCCTAGACTTAGGTTGTTATTATGCATATTAGAATAATTGCATTAATGAACAGTATACTACTAATATGCATGTGATGGGTAAGTGGCCTATGGCACTGTACAACATTCCATTGCTACTTATCTAGAATGAAACCTCATTGATGACATGTTGGGAGTTGTGCACACTCTTAACAATGTTCTGGTAGAGATTGGAAGGCATCCAGAAAGTTACGGGATGTGGATAAATGTTGTATTGAAGCATTGTTTAAAATAATTGCATGACTGTATGACATATTTCTTTATGTGTAAGAATTAGTTCTGAAAACTATGAGATGTTTCTAATCATGAAATTTAAATTGTTTTGTAGGAAAGATTGTATACCATCACCTACAAAAGAAGGAATACAACATTTGTTCCAGCAACAAAGATATCTATTGAAGATATTGAAGTTCCCAGGATCTGGTATGAAGTAATGGAAGAATTCCATGATCTGTCGATCATAAAGAATGATGTTTGGGATGTAGTACCAAGACCTAAAGGGAAGTCTGTAATGACTTCCAAGTGGATCTAGAAGATGAAGCATGCTATAGATGGTAGCATAGAAAAATACAAAGCAATGAAGTGGAAGATACACCATATGGATTTCAAGACAACCTTATTGAGAGGTGTAGTTGAAGAGGAAGTGTATGTGGAACATCCACTCGGGTTTGAGACACATGACCGAGAGTCACATGTGTGCAAACTGAAGAAAACCCTGTATGGTTTGAAATAGGTAGCCAGGACCTGGTATGGCAGGATAGATGGCTTTCTATCTAGTTTGGACTTTACCAAGAGTAAAGGGGATTCTAACCTTTACTACAGGGTTGAGGAAGGAAATCTAGTGATACTACTTTTGTATGTGGATACCCTATTTGTTACAAGTGAGGATAGATTGATTGTCGACACGCAGTAGAAGCTTGCTGCCAAGTTCGAGATGAAGAACTTGGGGATGATGCACTACTTTCTAGGCATGGAGGTGTGGCAGAGTGCAAATGGAATCTTCCTTGGACAAGGGAAGTTTGTAGTAGAGATCCTGAAGAGGTTCGGGATGATGGATTGCAAGGCCATGACCACACCTATGGCATTGAACCTGAAGCTTCTGAGTGATGCCACATATGATCCAGTCGATGTCACTATGTATCGTCAGATGATTGGGTCCTTGATGTACCTGATGAAAACGAGACCAGATATTTGCTTTGCGGTGAACACATTGAGCCAGTTCTTGACGGATCCTAGAGGTGTTCACCTGGTTGCTGTAAATCATATTCTGAGGTACCTGAAGGGTACGGTTGACTATGGGCTCAAGTATGATGCGAATCAAAAGTTTAACCTACAAGGTTATGTTGATTCGGATTGGGCAGGCAGTGCTACAGATAGGAAGAGCACATCTGGGTGCTGCTTCAGTATGGGATCAGGTGTGATGTCTTGGTTTAGCAGGAAGCAGTCCTATGTAGCACTGATAACAGCCAAGGCAGAGTATCTTGTGAGGCAGTATGGCTCCAGAAGCTACTATCTGAGTTATTTGATCTCCCGTTGGAGGCTACTGGTATCTTTTGAGACAACCAGAGCTGTGTGAAGCTGTCTGAGAACTCAGTGTTCCACGATAGGTTGAAGCACATTGAGATAAAATATCACTATATCAGGGATATGGTGCACATAGGAGCAGTGAAGCTCCTGTATGTTGCAATAGATGAGCAGGTTGCAGATGTGCTGATGAAGCCACTAGCTAGAGTGAAGTTCGAGTACTTCAGAGAGAGGCTTGGTGTTCTTCAGATTGATGACACTTTAAGGAAGAAGTGATGGAGACATTTGTTGAAGCCATTCCAAGCATGGTGGAAGGAGGATCCTTCACATGGCTATGGATATAAGCGTTGGATGATGAGCATTGGGATGATGTTCTAGTTTCTACTCTGTATGATCAGTTGGATCATTTATGTATGTATGCATCATGTTGGATGTTGGATATGATCAGTTGGATCATTTATGTATGTATGCATCATGTTGGATGCTTGGACCATGTATCTGTATATGTATTAGGTGGATACGTTGTATGATCAGGTAGATCATGTATGTTGATGGATACATTGTGTGGATCATGTATCTATGTATGTATCAGCTAGATACATTGTATATGATGATATGCATTAGGTAGATACTTGGTATGCATCAGGTAGATGCATTGTATGATCAAGATGATCATGGATGGCGAGCTTCAGGATGTTTCTCCAGATGACATGCATCAGGACGATGTAGTGATGATGATCAAGATGATCATGTGTACATTAGGGTGATGTATGGTGAGTATCAGGTGGATACTCTGTGGCTGTGGATAGGTTGTGCAGATGAGCATGTAAGTAGACTTGGGATATTTGGACAGGATTAAAAAGGCCGCAGATGCTCTTTCGAGGCATTGCTCTGGCAGGACATATAATAGTGCCTTGGGAGATTTGCAGATGCTCTTGCTAGGTTTTTCTACTGGCATATAATAACTCCCTGGGAGATCTGGAAAATGCTCTTGTGAGGTTTTGTCCTATGGCATGTAATATGTCCTTGAGAGATCCAACAGGTAGAGTTGTGTGCTTGTAACACCCTGGGATGCTCTTGCAAGGTTTTGCCATGACCACATGTAATATGCTCTTTGGAGATCCGACAGGTAGAGCTGTGTGCTCGTAACAGCCTGGGATGCTTCAGCCAGGTTTTGTGGTGAGATCACATGTAATGTGCTCCTGGGAAATCCGACAGGCAGAGCTGTGTGCTCATAACAACCTGGGATGCTTCAGCCAGGTTTTGTGATGGGTCACATGTAATGTGCTCCTGGGAGATCCGATAGGTAGAGTTGTGTGCTCGTAACAGCCTGGGATGCTTCAGCCAGGTTTTGTGATGGGTCACATGTAATGTGCTCTTGGGAGATCCGACAGGTAGAGCTGTGTTCTCGTAATAGGCTAGGATGTTGCAGCTAGGTTTTGTGACACACGTAATAAGTCCTGAGGATTCCATAGTATGGCCAGTGATGATGAAGACCTGCAAATGGTGGGCCTACATCCAGTATGAAAAAGGATTGGCTCTGTAGAACTTCCTATGACAAGTAGATTAAGAGATTGATTGAGATAGCAGCAGTAGTGATGATGAAGATGATTTGAGGATGATGATTCGCTGATGATGATCCAAAGAAGAAGACTTGTGCTAGCGGATCTATGTCGAGAAATACCTTTCTAGTTAAGAGGGAGTGTTGATGTATATGTAACTTCGGAATGTATTTCACCCATGTATTTCATCTACGTATATTGTACTCCTATAGAGATGTTATTATTCCTCTATACGAAAGTGTTTGTATTCCTATAGAGATGTTATTATTCCTCTATACGGAAGTGTCGTCATTTATATTGTAAGTGTCGTAACTTATACTTGATGGGTTATTAGACTACCTTGTTGGGGTCGGCCCTGTATAATTCATGTGGGTCAAAGGGTTATTAGAACACCCTATTGGGGGTCGGCCATGTGGGTCAAAGGGTTATTAGACCACCCTATTGGGTGTCGGCCCAGTCAGCATTATGTTATGTGGTTAAGTTAAGGCCGACCTAGTAAAGGCTATTAGGCAAGTCAAGTCATGTATAAATAGAGTGCGGGAGGCAGAGGCACTCTATTTGATCATTCTATTCTCTCTCACACTCTTTGGAGAGTGGCACACTTGTGGAGGAGGAGAAGCTGCTACTAGGAGATGTCTATCTCTTATGCTTGGGTTGTATCATTGCTCTATCCATCTTTGAGGAAGTTATTAGGGTTTTTCACCTTTGTGGTTTTCCCCAAGTAAACTCTGTGTCTCTTGTGTGCTTGCATTATTGTGTCCATGATTGATATGCTGTAGATATGCTATACATGTTGTTCTCTTAGTTAAGATCCTAGATCAGATTGAAGTAAATTCTGAAAAACTAACGGGGTAAAGCAGCAATCGAGTCAGCAACAGAAACAACTGACGCAGCAATCGAGCCAGTTGTCGAGACAGTAGAGCAAGCAAAAAAAGTAAGAAGTGAAGAAGTAATTTTGACAAACACAGTAGAAATACCAAGAAGCTCAATATAAGAAGAACATTCTACTAAAGAAGCACAAAAACAGACGAAACAGGCATCAACAATAGTTGAGACTCAAAAAGAATCAGAAAAGCAATTAGCGGCGGCAAAATCTAAAGAAAAATCCAAGAAAAAGGGAAAAAAAATTGGCACCAAGAGAAAAATCTTCAGCAACAGCAACAGTATGTGCAGCACATATCTCAATTGAGTCGTTTGTCTGTACATCTCGACCAATTTGGCCCGATATCGACATACCATCCACAATAGGCACCACAGGAAGAGCTCGACATATTGGCTGATGCAATCAACCGAGAACAACGACATAAACGACTGGAAGCACAAGACCGGATTCACAAGGTGGAATAAGAACAAACCCTACTTCTAACAAAGTGTCAAGAATTAGCGCAACAGGTCATAACAATTTGAGTCACCTCCGACACGATAAGCACACTTGATAAATCATTTCAGTTGTTCAAATATGTTGTGTCGGCACTGTCTGAACAGTAGACTAAGGACCGAGAAGAACAAGGCACAATAATAGCGTCATTGATGTCACAATAGTTTGAAGCATTCAACTCAGCACACAGTCACCTCATACAGTTTAATGATGAACTAGAGACAACAAACAATGTTCTTCGCAATTGGTACAAACATTATGGCAACTTGTTTACGGAAATGCGGGAGACAAGAGAGACAATTGAAAATCTTCAAAAAGAACACCGAGTAGCTGATGAAACCATAGCCAAAAGTATTGAGGAACAACTGATAATGGAAAATAGAAAACTCAAGAAATTGGAAAAAATTGAAGCACAGTGGTTGAGCCAGGCTCGTCATAACCTTGACAAAGTAGAGCAAATCCGGCCACGTCTTCGAACACTACTTTCAGCTGCACATGAGAAAATATAGCTCTTCGGTTCCGACCTAATTCATCTACAGGGAAAAACTACTAAAGAACAGATAGCCCACTTGTCGGCCCTTACAACACTTACTATTGACATCTAGAACACACTGCATCATTGGGAGAGCTTCCAGCACCATATGTCAGTTTCAGCTGAAGCAGTTGTCGAGGTCTGTTTGCAACAACCACCAGTGTCTAGTTCCACTCCATACAACTCATAAAAACTGTATTTATCACTTAAAGCACAGTTATAAACAATTTTGTTTAGTAATTTTGCATTTTGTATAATTGAATATGTCGGTCAGATGTACGAATAGTACAGTTGTATAATTGAATGTAAACATCTAAGATCTGTTCATGTATATTTTTACCCTTGATGTTCAGCTCAACATCTTATATGATAAAAAATTTGCAGCATTGTTGGGTTTAGATTCTCTTATCGTGCACATTTCCTAGTATAAATTTATTGTTTTTATTAGTTAAAATATTTTTTATCTGGAATTTTTTGTATTATAGTATGCCTATCTTATCATGTTTTCATCAGAATCAGTCGACCACCGACAATAGTCTGCCACCCACTACAAATTTTTGTTTGCATTGGTCGATAGGCAAAGCCGATAGATTTTGAACGACAATTTCGACTGATTAGCAGTGTTGCTTCCAAGGTTGAGAAATCTCATAGACTTAGAACTGTGTTGCAAAATTTTACATGGCGAATCGCAATAAGACTGATAAATAATTATCGGATTTCTGTATTTAAAAATAATTTTAATACTGTAATGATCTAAATGCATTTTAATACCGTAAATAGAACTTGAAAGAAATAATCTTTTGAAATTTATACAGATTCGTAGCTTGATTCTCTTCAACTTTGATTGCAAGTGTGGCAATACCCAGGACCTGTATATGAGTATAGTTTGTAAAAGTCCCTTTAGACAAGAATCTGTCCAGTAAATTTGTGCTAAAGAAAACTGTTTCTCATTGAAGTTGATACGAGGCTGTGTACTGCGCCACCACAACAGAAGTTACTAATTAATTAGCCCTAAATCCTAATCGGATTGGCTACATATCTGTCTAGACATATACATGATTATTTTCATTAAGTGTCCACTCATCCTTATTCATTTTCAAACTCAAGTTTCCGGAGAAGTAAAAATAAAATTGTGTTAAATGAAAATTAGGTCGGACGACAGCGAAGACGCCGAACAAGGTCGACCAGGTCGGAGGATAAGCGAGAAGTGAAAACAGGTCGAACCTGTCGGAGGTCGAAAAATATCACAGAAGGTCATTTTATATTTATACAATTCCTTTTTTAATTGAATATATAATTACCAAAGGAAAATATGTATGTTTTTAATAGTTACACCTACTTAAATTACAATTTCCTTATCATTAAATATATAATGTCTTTTTGTTTATTGATTCGTTGTCAAATTTTCTCTAACATTGTTACAAAATTCACTCTTTTACTAAAGGCGTTCACTTTTGCCTCTTGAAGTAAATGCTAGTTTATGTTATTTCAAATTTTGAATAACTATTATAAAATCAATTTAGACTTTACTTTTGTCAAATCCTCATCCATAAATGAAAAAACATAAATGGTAATCTACCTAAGATATTATCTCTAAATAATATTTAAATAATATTGATATTATATCTATTAAAAAAAGAATTTCGCTATGACTTCTCATAAACGGAACAAATTTTAAACGGAACGTGCGGTTATGATTTTGACTGGTGGTTAGCATTCATGCCATTCAGTTGGACTGGGCTGTGGTAGCGACAATTCAATGATAGAAATATGGGCACGCCACCTTACTCACTTTAACCAAGCGAAGAAACACGTGTCCTTCTTGCATTGATTTATCAAGACTTGAATGGACTACACACCATACGCCTTTTAAGAAGAGTCGTAGAGGTGATGCAGGGTAGAATCATAAAATTAAATGTTAGTCGTGATGCCTTGAATGAAGGATCAAATTAAATGTATCTTTCCCAAACATGCACTGCGGCTGTTTGAGAGTATTACATGCGGATAACGAGACGTTGCCATCAATAACCTACCAAGCCTTGTGCCGACAAGAAGCATTTAATGCCCCTTACGTTGCAAATGTGACACTTTGCCAAGCTATCCATGGAATCGGTTCACCCAGCATTTAGTACTTGCTCTATGGTTGGTTAATCATAACGAATTAGGGAGAATGATAAAAAATTATTTAAAATATTTTATTTAACGGTAAATTTTTGTGTTAAAAATTTGGCAGAAATTTTGATGTCAAATATAATTTTATAAATATTTTTTTTTCCATGCTCTAAGGTTCAAACCACTATTGATTCTAAACTTGGTTAATATTAAAACAACCCATTCTTCTTTATTATTCGATTATCCTTTGTTTAAACTATATGCGTTTATGAAACCTACGTTATGCACCAAAATCATTACAAACTTATTAATCTTAAAAGTAAGGAGTAACAATAATATTAAAATAAGGAGTAGTATTACTTAAGTAAAGCACTCTAATCTGACCTCCTTAATTTTTATTTTAACTTAACTTAATTGTGTCGGGAAAATTAAATTTATCCGTTTGAAATGGTAAAACTTTTAAACTAAGCTATTTTATTGTTTTTAGTTTAATGTTTTAAATTAAAAATGAACAATTTATATAATTGATTGTAATGTTAACGAAAATCAAATCATAAAAAAACAATATATAAAACCTAATATCTTGGTAGCTTCGGAGAAAACCAATGCAAGCAACAATTTTTATTGTACAATGTATCGTGTGTTGATTGATCGTCCAAATAAAAGTCTTTTTGCAAATACTTAAGATTGATCGTCCAAATAAAAGTCTTTTTGCAAGGTAACTATCTCAGTTCCATATAGAATTTTTGAAGAGTACTTTTCGTCTGGAGTACTTCACATCTTTAGGATCTGATGCTACAACACTGCTCAATAGCTGTTAATTGTTTTTTTTTTTTTACAAATTTCAATTAATCATAAAAAAAATATATTTTATAATAATATTTAATTTTATATTTTAATTATTATGTTTTTATTATTTTAATAAATATATTATATTCATTTTAATAATATAAATGAATTATATAATTAATCAATAATATAATATTTTATGACAACAATAATATAACAGAACAATGAATTAATTTTATTATTTATGAATAAGAAATCCTTTGTTATATAAAATGAGACAGTATAAAGTTTTATAATATTCAAAATGTTAATAAATTATTATTAGAAATAATATGTGTACATTAAACAACATAAAAAATATGATTGATTTTAATAGATAAACATTTTAAAATATGTACTATTTATAACAAGGCATGTGCAAGCTAATGA
Organism: Larix kaempferi; assembly: GCA_027924585.1. Classification (NCBI taxonomy): domain Eukaryota; kingdom Viridiplantae; phylum Streptophyta; class Pinopsida; order Pinales; family Pinaceae; genus Larix; species Larix kaempferi. Next base: position 1,400,900 of record BSBM01000454.1, read on the forward strand.
GAGTCACTTTTAAGTTTTGGTCGGTTACTTTCAAGTTACTTCGTTTTTTTGAGATACTTACACAAGATATATTGCATTGAGTAAAAAAGATGAAATGTAGGAAATTGAATCACGTTTCAGAATATATAATTTTTAAGTATTGAAAATTTACATAACTATGCCAAAATTTCATCTTTTCTAATGCTCACTTTTTATTTGTTTTGGCAAATGATAAGGTATATGTTTTTGTGGGTGCATCCTTTGAGTGCCAAAATGATGATTTATGGCTACAAAAATTGGTATACATGTATAGAACTCGTATCACTAGTGCAACACTATTTTTCAAAAATTAAATATTTAAATTTTTTTTTTTTAATTATGTAAGTGATCAAACCTCAATAATAGCACATCAAATGTGGGTGCATCATTTGAAGGTCTTAATGCAGTTATTTCAAATTGGATTTTTTATAGCATGTAGAGATCGGTGTCTACTAGTGCAACATACAATTTGTTTTAAAAATAGTTGTGAAATGAAAAAGTTATGGAATAAACTCTAACAAAATGTTTTTTGACTTAAGGAGTTAGGACACAATAAAATTAAGAAACAAATAGAAAAAATCAATATTTTTTTAAGAAAATTACATATTTGGAATCTGCATAAAAAATGATATCTATGCCTAAAATTTCGTAAAAAATTGTCATCTATGTCATGTTGTAAGAAAAATGGTAGAAATGCCCAATTAGCTATGGTTCAGTAAATTCCATAGCACAAGTTTGGTAAGTACGAACCAACCACACAGGACTATGGATGACATGTAGGTGCATGAGGAGGGGGTTATTAGGCGCTCAGGAATGCGTGCGCATTCTATTTAAATTCAAATATTTGGTTCACACGTTTTTGTATATCAAAAACGCTTGAGCGTTATTATTCACATAACGTGCGAGCATTGTGTGAATAATAAAGCTCGCATGTTATTATTTACGCGTTGTGTGAATAATAAAGCTCCCACGTTATTATTTACATATCGCGCATTATGAAATCCATAAATTATGCTTTTAAGTGTTGAATGGAGATAAAGGGGGTGAGAGAGAGAAGAGAGATACGAGAGGGGGACCAAGGGACATAAATTTAAGGAGTTGGGGAGAGTAATGATAAGGGAAAGAAATTAAAGGCCTAAACCCATAAGGCTTAAGTCCCAAACCCCCTAAATCCCTACACCCCTAAGCACCTAATTCCTTAACACATAATCTCTTACCCCATTAATAGTTGATCCCTAAATCCCTTAACCTATAAAGGTATTACTCCTTAAATCCCTAGTCCCTTAATTAACCCTTTATCTCCCCTCATTGTTGTCCTTATTCTCTAATTCCCTGAGCCTTTAACAATATAAAATCTTAGACCTCAATTTCTAACCTCTTAAAACCTAACCCCCTAAGCGTAGAGTCCTTAATCCCTTTACCCCTAAAGCCCCAAACTGCTAAACACCTTAAGTCCTTTAATTTTTTACTTGTAATCATTTCACCATTAGCCCTCTAAGCTCTAGTTTACCTTATATATAGGTAAACTAATTCTTTACCTATACATTACGTTTGCATGTGCGACCTCCCTTGTGCTAGCGTGCTCTCTATTTGCATGTGTGTTCTTCATTTGCATGAGAGATCTATGTTTGCTTGAGCTCTCTCCCTCTAGATTGATCGCTCCTCTTTCAGCTTTGGAATTCTTGCTTGGGCTTGTTCATTAGTCTCTTTAAGTTCTAATTTACCCCTTATAAGCCTTTAAGCTTTTAAACCCTTTACCATTATGCCTAACCTCATAAACCATAACACCCTAACCCTAGAGCACTAAATCAATTAACCCCTAATGCTGCTAACCCCTAAACCCCCTAGCCACTTATCTCTAATCCCACAACCCCTAACCCCTAATACTTAGTCCACCCCTAACCCCTAAACAGTTTAACCCATATTACTTAAAAATCTAAAATCCCTAAGCTCTTAACCATAGAAACAATTAAACCTTTAACTTCTTGTGCCTTAACCCCTAACCCATTAAACCCTATCCCCCTAACCACTGAGCCCTAAATTCCTTAACGTCTAATTCCAATTACCCATAAAACCCCCTAAATCCCTATATGCTTAACTCCCTAACCCATAAATATTTAAACTTGTTGACAACTTTATGTCCTTACCTATAAACTTTTAACCCATAACACCTAAGTCCTAATTAATCCCCTAACCCTAAAACCCCTAACTAATAATCTCTAAATCCCAAAACCCATAAACCCCTAGAAAATCATAATTTCTCATCTCCTACAGGCCATTAAACCCCCAAGCCTTTAATCCTTTAACCCCTTAACACTTAACCCTTAGCCAAATCAACCCTAACATCCTAACCCTGGAGCCCTAAAAGCCTGTAAATATGCTAACCCTTGAAGGCCTCACCTCTTAAATAACCACCAATACTCTAACCCTTATGTCCTTAACCAATAATCCCTTAAGCCCTTAATTCTTACAAACCCTTAAAATTTAAAACCTTCACACTTAAGGCTTAACCTATTGAACCCTATCCTAAGTTGGTGCCATCAATCGACCCTTAACCCCTAAAGCTCCTAACCCCTAAGCCCCTTTATCTCTAAGCACTCAAGACCCAACACCTAATTCCTATTTTATCCACAAACACTTAAGCTCTTATTGGGCTTTGGAATTATATTTTATAATGATGTTAATTACAGTAATTTCCTATCCTATCTACCATAATTTAGTAAATCTATGTTCTATAAGGCTATTTTTTACTTTGTTTTATTAATTAAATCTCATAAATGTAAAGTAAGCCTTATGTGTTACTTTTAATGTATTGAACGCAATATTGTGCAAATGATAAACATTTCAGTACTCCATCTGACCTTTCATCAGATCCTTCATCCGATACTCCATCTGGCACTGAGTTTTGCACTAAGCTTGATAACGTATTTTCACATACCTCTTGTATGTTCACTAGCTTCGTTTATCTTTGTCTCCTAGTTATTGTTCACCATGTATATCTGCATATGAAAAGTAAAAATACAGGTTGTGAATCCTAACACTTAGAATCATTTAAATAATAAAACCAATTTGATTAATTAATTTAAATTAACAAATTTAAACTAAAACATAATAATTTAAATCCACTTTTAACCTGCTATATAAACATATGGTAATTAAATATGTTGCATGTTACTTAATAAGACAAAAAGAAATGTTAAGTTGGTTTAGAAATGATTTAAATGTTACCATATTATTTTTCACAAGGCACAATATAATGACATTTTAAACTTAAAACTAATTCATACCACTCCATGTCATTTTCTTTGGTTTTTCATTTGACTATGCATAAAACCCATCACCATATCAATTCTTATTTTAAAACAAACTTCATTACCATTTAATATTTTGTTTTAGAATTATATGCAGGCCGTTACAAATTATTAAATCACGCATGTTTTTAAACAGATTGTTTTTATGCAGGTTCACGTGAAGGAAGGAGGCATTCAACGGATGGTGATGCAAATAGATAGAACCCAATCAACTAATCATCAATCCAGCTATAATGTGAAGCCAACACATCAATCAACAACTCAGCACCCAACCATCAATTCGACAAATAACCTAGCAGAAATTTCACTCAACAACCGAATTTATGAACTAATTTCCATTACAGGTCATCCAGACGCTCATTCGGACGCCCATTCGGACCTTCATTCGTTTTCTGTTAAAAACATGTGTTTTAACAGACAACAAAATTTCGGGCTAGATCTACGGGAAAGCGGAGGCAAAATGAAAAATTCCAGCACATGGGTTTTGTGCAAAATAGGCCCATTTAGGTCATTGCGGGGAATTTTGTGCAAATTCAAAGTCGTTTGGGAGCAGTATGTGGTTCCTTGAAATCAACTCTCCTAGAAAACGTAAAAACGTGGTTGGCCGTTTCTGAGTTTGTTCCTGTTTTAATGGGCCTTTTTTCCAGCTGTAAGGACCTTCTATTTTTAGAGAGGTCGACCACTGAAAGGGTTGACCTGCTCTCCCTTTGTAAATGCTATATAAAGACGCCCAGGGTTGAGGAATGTATGGAGAAAAAATCTTTGTAAACTTTGCTTCAGTTTAATAAAAAGTCTCCGTTTCAGCTGTTGATGAGTATTTTCGTGCTCTATTGGTGATTGATCTGACCTAGACATCCTCTGATTGCTGAGAAGGGCCCCTCAACAACCAGAGGTTTTCATTGTGTATATTTCATTCTTTCTTTTCTGCAGATAAGTAGTTTTTGTTTTTATATGTATTTAATTTGATTTTTTCTGTAAATGGTGTTATGTTTAAGTTTCTTGTAAACATATGCCTTTCTGCTAATATAATTTACATATTCAGAATTTAACATGATCGGTCATGCATAGTTTCCTTTAGTTTGCTTTCAGTCTTTTCATTTGATAAAGTTAACTAGTTAATGTTTCAGAGTTTAGTTCATAGTTAGATACAATTCTACTAATTTTTTTCTGTAGCTGTAGGTTAGTTTTATTTATGTTTCAGCTTTGTTTTATTATGCCATAGAAATAGTTCATTTCTTTAGATAATGATTAGTATAGGTTGCTTCTTGTCATTCCAGCTTTAAACAGTCTATTTACTGCTTTCCTTGCACTGTAGGTTCATATGCATCAACTGGCTGGTGTTAAGATCATTTAGTCTGCATCTTTTCTTAGTTTATATCATTTTTTGCCATCCGGACTGTCATCCGGATTGTCATACAGACTTTAATATTTTCTGCATTGTTTTTATGCTTGTTTAGAATTCAATTTATTAGGTTTTCGAATTGTAATCTTTCTTGTAATTGATTAGAATTCATATATGTAGTTAGGACCTTGTTTTGAACCACGTAGAGTTTCAATTAAGTTTCATATCCATTTTTAGTTCTCGTTCCATTTTCCTAACTTCATTTTAGTTGCTTTTCAAATTATGTCTTTTATGTCTGATTTATTAATATTTTATTGTTCTAGAATTTATCAGTTTCATTCTTAGTTTAGTTTACTTCATGTTTCTTGAGATTAATTTTGGATTAAGCTTAGTAATTTCATTCTCCAAAGTACATTAGTTTTGATAGTTTCTTTGTTCAAGCATATGATTGCTTTTCTCATTTACATAGTTAGTAAAAATGTTTAAGGTTGCTTTATCATAGCTTAAACTCTAAGTTAATTCAATTATGTATTTCTGCAAGATTTGATTTTCAAATATAGATTTAGACTTAGTGATAGTATTCCTTTAGAATTTCATAATCTGTAAATTTCATTTATCTCGTTGTAGTTTTTAAATGCAATTTTAGTTTAGAATAGTTTCAATTATAGTAATAATTCACCTTAAGATTGGATTGAATAGTGAACTCTATGCCAATATCAAACTTCTTAAAACTCATGATAAAGGCAATTCATCAATTTGATAAAAGTATTAAGGTATTAAATGAGAAATCAATTTCCCAGTTCACTTTCTGTCACCTGTTCTTTTTTCTGTGTCACTACCTAGTTTTCCATTTACATAAATTAGTTTTTTGAGTCATATTAGAATGAATGGTTTTCAATAGTTTACTTTCATTTGCAAGGATATGCTTTAGAAGTAGGATTGTATTGAAGTCAGTTTGAACATTATTTCATTTTTACAATTATGTTAGAGCTTGAAATTTGAATGCTTTGTAGATTTTAGATGTGATAGTATTTAGTCAGCAGTAGGATCTTAAATTCAAATAGAGTTGATCATCAATAAAGTAAGAATCCATTTGAAAGTTTGTTTGACAAGTCGATTGATAATTCATAACTCTTATTCATTTCTAGGTAAATTATCAGCTTTAGGTTAGGCTATGGTAGTTTAAGCCTCCAATTCTGCACATATAGTGTTTGCATCCACAAGCTACCTTCCCGGGTTGACAATTTAAATGTTGAATTAGATAGTGCATATTTTACCCAACATTTTGGCGCCGTTGCCGGGGAGGTGCTAAAGGGATTGGAGTCTAGGTAGATAGAGGTAGATAGGTTGCTTTTACATTACACAACAAGGGGGAGGGGAGAATGGTAAGATGAGAGATAAGAACCTGCACATCCACTATAGTGGGGTGCCCTAAAGCCTTGTTTTTCCCTTTTTCGCACAGGTGTGTTTACTTTCCACAATTTAATTTCATGTAGGTGTTTTTTTCATAAAAGTTTGGTGTGTTTAATTGCAAATTTGTTTCAGTAGTAGACAGTCTTTTAAAAACACATTTTTTTTTTTAGGTGCGGTAAGAACTCCAGGGACTAATCCATGTGTGAAGCAGGATCTATCAACCAACAAAATGGATTCAGAGGTGACCATCAGTATGAAAAAAATCTCTCAAATCCTAGCAGCAGCTGAGATCTCAATTTCTTCTTCTCAAGGAGAACACATCTTTACGGAAATAAAAAATTTATCTACCTCTGTGGAAATAATAGAAGAACCACAGTCCCATGAACTACAAACCAACCCTCCTTGTCAACCTACCAAGGAAACCAGAAACTCGGAGACTACATTCGATGGAGAGAGACCTGAAATTGAAGAGTGCTCCACATATATATCAACAAATCCTTCATGTACTCAAAAAATTGATCATCTAAGAGAAGGGGATCTGCATGACATAATGAAGGAAGGTGAATATGAGGACTACATCAAAAGTTGGTTCGAAGAGGTAACCCAACCACAATACCATTCCTTCATTCGACACCTTATGATGCAAAGACAAGTAAGTTGGTTGAACTTCCACATTCAGATAATCACTACAACAACATTTTCATATGTGGATAAAGGTATAATTTTCATCTTGCTTTTCACTTGGTTTCATTGGAAGAGCTCATATACTTGAATAAAAAAATGCTTTCTTTCTTCTTAGGGTAGGGAAATAAGTATATGAATAAAATGTTGCATTCTTCGTTTAGGGAAGAATGCAACTTTGTTTTTTTTATTGTTTTCTTTTTCAAATAGAAGAACTAAGAAGAAGAAAATGTCAATGACTAAACTGAAACAATTTTCCATCATTATTTATTTTCATACATGCATATTCCTGACTATAACAATCACTCAAGACCAATTTTAAAAACCATGGGAATTTACCATAAGTTTAAGGTCTATCTAAAACCTAGAGGTCACTCGTACATCTTAGCTTCATTATCAGAGTCTGTTATTTAAGCATCTTTACTACACAGTAGCATAAGGGTGAATGAAATTCCTAGTTTGTGGGGAACACTACTATAACTCTATATGAAAGATGTGAGTTTTGGGACTAGAGACAACTTTCAATCATTCTCTTATGGCCTCATCCACTATACATTAATTAAGTTTGGCCATGTCATGTCTTTGGAATAAACTAAATGCGTAGTTTATTTTTCATGCACACAACCTTTAAAAGGCAATTTATAGAATGTCCTCCAACCCATATGCCATCCCAATTCGTAAAAAGTTTTCAGAGCTATCTCCCCATGCTGTTGCAAAAATAAATATATATACAAATATTTTAAGGGTGGTGGTAAAGACTAGTTTCTGCTATAAAAAGGGTGTAAGAGGCTAACCCGCTGGGATACTGAATAGGTCTGCTGGCAGCGGGTACCAGCTTGTGGTATGACTAGACAAACCCATCAGGGTACTGAACAAGTTCCCTGGAAATGGGGAATTTTGTCTGGTGAGGATATTTCTTAGATATCAAAGTTACCCCATCGGGGTACTGAATAGGCTTGCTGGCAATGGGTTCTGACTTTGATGTCTTTTACTATGCCTAATCTATATTTGTGTCTATGAACGATATACTTATGTAAACTCTTAAGAAGAAACATGCATGGTTGAACAACCGGTTAAATTAACCTCATATATCTTCCATTTGAGAATGTTTGTAAGTTGCACTTAAGACCCTGTTGTCTAATTCATACTATACCTATGATATCACTATCCTAGAAGTGGGACCCATAAACTTAGGAGTCTAATGAACTTGAAATGCAAACTCTGTCCATAATTACTTGAATGATGATAAAGCTTTGAGAAGTAGAAGGGATGACTGGTTTCTTATAGGCTTTATAGACTATCTATACCCTTATGATTTCCATTTCCAGAGACATGAGAAAAATCCCCTATCATAGCTTATATGTGGTCTTCGTGAGCATAAATTGATGAATTTGCATGTATTAAAGAATCTGCCTTAGTATGATATTACCTGTTGAGTATTGTTGATCCAGAGTGTTAACATAAGAGAACACAACCCAGTCTTAATTCATTCATGGCACGAGGACGTGCCATACCTTCAGTTTGGGGGAGAGAGTCTCAATTTATATGGTCTTCATAAGAATGAATTATTACCAGTTGGCGGAATTGTATGTATTAGGAAATCTTAAAAAGTTGTTTTGGTCTTCTCATAACATAACATTAATAAAAAAAATCTAAGTTCTAGTTTTTCATGCAGTAATAAAGTCGGCTTAGTTCTGCTGAAGATTGCCTATAAACTATTGATGATCAAACAAGAGTTTTTAAATAAATGAAAGACCACTTCCAATTCATTCATGGCACACAGACGTGCCATACCTTTGGCCTGGGGGAGCATTGGGCTCTAGAATTATCTTTTATAATGATGCTATTTATAGTAATTTACCCTCCTATCTACCACAATTTAGTAAATATATGTTCTATAAGTCTATCTTTTACTTTGTTTTATTAATTAAATCTCGTAAATGTAAAGTAAGCCTTATGTGTTATTTTTAATGTATTAAACACAATATTGTGCAAATGATAAACATTTCGGTACTCCATCTGACCTTTCATCCAACCCTTCATCCGATACTCCATCCGGCACTAAGTTTTGCACTAAGCTTGATAATGTATTTTCACATACCTCTTGTCCGTTCACTAGCTTTGTTTATCTTCGTCTCCTAGTTATTGTTCATCATGTATATCTGCATATGAAAATTACAAATATAGGTTGTGAATCCTAACACTTAGAATCATTTAAATAATAAAACCAATTTGATTAATTAATTTATATTAACAAATTCAAACTAAAACATAATCATTTAAATCCACTTTTAACCTCCTATATAAGCATATGATAATTAAATATGTTGCATGTTACTTAATAAGACAAAATGAAATGTTAAGTTGGTTTGGAAATTATTTAAATGTCACCATATTATTTTTCACAAGACACAATATAATGGCATTTTAAACGTAAAACTAATTCATACCACTCCATGTCATTTTCTTTGGTTTTTCGTTTGACTATGCATAAAACCCATCACCATATCAATTTTTATTTTAAAACAAACTTCATTACCATTTAATATTTTGTTTTAGAATTATATGTAGGCCGTTACAAATTATTAAATCACGCATGTTTTTAAATGGATTGCTTTTATGCAGGTTCACGTGAAGGAAGGAGGCATTCAACAGATGGTGATGCAAATAGATAGAACCCAATCCACTAATCATCAATCCAGCTACAATGTGAAGCCAATGCATCAATTATCAACTCAACACCCAACCATCAATTCGACAAACAACCTAGTAGAAATTCCGCTCAGAAACCGGATTTATGAACTAATTTCCGTTACAGGTCATCCAGACGCTCATTCAGACGCCCATTTGGACCTTCATTCGTTTTCCGTTAAAAACGTGTTTTAACAAACAACAAAATTTCAAGCTGGATCTGCGAACAAACGGAGGCGAAATTAAAAATTTTGGCACATGGGTTTTGTGCAAAATAATCCATTTAGGTCACCATGAGGACTTTTGTGAAAATTCAAAGTCGTTTGGGAGCAACCTGTGGTTCCTTGAAACAACCTTGCTTAGAAAACGTAAAAACGTGGTTGTCCGTTTCTGAGTTTGTTCCTGTTTTAATCGACCATTTTTACAACTGTAAAAACCTTCTATTTTTAGAGAGGTTGACCACTAAAAAGGGTCGACCTGCTTTCCCTTTGTAAATGCTATATAAAGACGCCCAGGGTTGAGGAACGTATGGAGAAAAACTCTTTGTAAACTTTGCTTTAGTTTAATAAAAAGTCTCTGTTTCAGCTGCTGATGAGTATTTTCGTGCTCTGTTGGTGATTGATCTGAGTTAGACATCCTCTGATTGCTGAGAAGGGCCCCTCAACAACCAGAGGTTTTCATTGTGTATATTTCATTCTTTCTTTTCTGCAGATAAGTAGTTTTTGTTTTTATATGTATTTAGTTTGATTTTTTTTTTTTTTTTTTTTTTTGTAAATGGTGTTATGCTTAAGTTTCTTGTAAACATATGTCTTGCTACTAATATAATTTACATCTTCAGAATTTAAAGTGATCGATCATGCATAGTTTCCTTTAGTTTGCTTTTAGTCTTTTCATTTGATAAAGTTAACTAGTTAATGTTTTAGAGTTTAGTTCATAGTTAGATACAGTTCTGCTAATTTTTCATGTAGCTGTAGGTTAGTTTTATTTACGTTTCAGCTTTGTTTTATTATGCCATAGAAATAGTTCATTTCTTTAGATAATGATTAGTATAGGTTGATTCTTGTCATTCTAGCTTTAAACAGTCTATTTACTGCTTTCCTTGCACTGTAGGTTCATATGCATCAACTAGTTGGCGTTAAGATCATTTAGTCTGCTTCTTTCCTTAGTTTATATTGTTTTCTGCCATCCGGATTGTCTTTCAGACTGTCATTCGGATTGTCATACTGACTTTAATATTTTCTGCATTGTTTTTATGCTTGTTTAGAATTCAATTTATTAGATTTTCGAACTGTAATCTTTATTGTAATTGATTAGCATTCATATATGTAGTTAGGACCTTGTTATGAACCACATAGAGTTTCAATTAAGTTTCATATCCATTTTTAGTTCTCGTTCCATTTTCCTAACTTCATTTTAGTTGCTTTTCAAATTATGTCTTTTATGTTTGATTTATTAATATTTTACTATTCTAGAATTTATCAGTTTCATTCTTAGTTTAGTTTACTCCATGTTTCTTGAGATTATTTTGGATTAAGCTTAGTAATTTCATTCTCTAAAGTACATTAGTTTTGACAGTTTCTTCGTTCAAGCATATGATTGCTTTTCTCATTTACATAGTTAGTAAAAATGTTCATGGTTGCTTTATCATAGCTTAGACTCTAAGTTAATTCAATTATGTCTTTCTGCAAGATTTGATTTTCGAATATAGCTTTAGACTTAGTGATAGTATTCCTTTAGAATTTCATAATATGTAAATTTCATTTATCTTGTTGTAATTTTTAAATGCAATTTTAATTTAGAATAGTTTCAATTATAGTAGTAATTCACCTTAAGATTGGATTGAACAGTGAACTCTATGTTAATATCAAACTTCTTAAAACTCTTGCTAAAGGCAATTCATCAATTTGATTGAAGTATTTAGGTATTAAATGAGAAATCAATTTTCCAGTTCACTTTCTGTCACCTATTATTTTTTCTGTGTCACTACTTAGTTTTCCTTTTACTTAATTTAGTTTATGAGTCATATTAGAATGAATGGTTTTCATTAGTTTACTTTCATTTGCAAGGATATGCTTTAGAAGTAGGATTGTATTGAAGTCAGTTTGAACATTATTTCATTTTTACAATTATGTTAGAGCTTGAAATTTGAATGCTTTGTAGATTTTAGATGTGAGAGTATTTAGTCAGCATTAGGATCTTAAATTCGAATAGAGTTGATAATCAATAAACTAAGAATCCATTTGAAATTCTGTTAAACAAGTTGATTGATAATTCATAACTCTTATTCAATTCTAGGTAAACGATCAGCTTTAGGTTAGGCTATGGTAGTTTAAGCCTCCAATTCTGCACATATAGTGTTTGCATCTCACAAGCTACCTTCCCTAGTTGACAATTTAAATGTTGAATTAGATAGTGCATATTTTACCCAACAACTTTAATCTCTAACCTCTAAAACCCTAACCCCCTGAAACTGGTTCCCTTAAACGAGCCATAGATTGATGCCCTAACCTTTAAATCTTTAAACCTGTTAACTACTTTATCCCTTTACCTCTAAATGCTTAACCCTTAAGTCCTAGTTAACCCCCATAACCTTAAAACCCCTAACACATAATCCCTAAATCCCAAAACCGATAAATCCCTAGAAACTAATCCCTCATCTCCTAAAATCCATTAAGCTCTTAAACCCAAAACCTTTAATACTTAAACCCCTTGACACTTAACCTTTAACTGACTCAATGCTAACATCCTAACCTTAGATCCCTAATCCCTTAGCCTATAAATCCATTAACCCTTAATCCCCTTGACCCAAAACCCTTGACCCTTAACGCTTAAAATCTTGAACCCTAACCCCCTAACATTGGTCCCCTCAAAACCTTAACCCCTAAATACCCTAACCCCTAAATCCCTTTATCTCTAAGCACTTAACATCAAATGCCTTTAGAAGCCCTAGTTTATCCACAAACACTTAATCCCTTAATGTCTAACCTATAAAACCTTAACCCCCTAAACATGGATGCCTAAATTCGTTAACCCCTAAGCCCCTTGAGCCAAAACCCCTTGATCCCTTAGCCCCTAACACCAAATCCCTATTTAACCTCCTAACCCATAGAACATGAAGCCCAAAACCTTTCAAGATAAGTAGGGATATAGGGAAATAAAGGAAAGTTATTTTCTTGGGAAGAAACTATTAAATAATGTTTTAAGGAAAATGCAAATTATGTAGATTACTATAATGCTAGCATGTTTATTGATGAATAAATGCTCATACATTATTTGATGAAGAAATGCTTGTGCATTCTTGGATGAAGAAATGCTCCCGTGTTCTTGGATAAAGAAACGCTCGCGTGTTTTCTGCCATTAGACGTTATGTAGTCGTGCACCAAACATATTAATTGGCAAGGAATTTTTTAACATAGAAGAAACTCGCGAGCGTTATATATTTAAGAAACGCTAGTGCGTTTTGGATCTGCAAAATTGAGCTGAATACTTTTCCTTTTTCATCCCCGAATTTTTGTTTTTGTCTCCTTGACAGTACTGCAAAGAAACCTGCGCAATTGAGGACAATTGAGGAAGCTTGATACTCTATGTTCATAATTACACATATTCACAATCAACAATCTTGAAGAGGATTCTACAGTTAGACTTGGGAATTGAGGATTCTACATTCACAATTAGCAAGCTTCAAGAGGATTCTACATTCACAATTAGCAAGCTTGAAGAGGATTCGATATTCACAATCAAACAAACTTGAGTAATCTATGTTCATAATTGTAGAGGAACTTGCATTGAGAATTGAGCAAACTTGAAGAATCTAAATTCAGGTTTGAGGAAGAATCTATATCCACAATCAAAAGCAAGGTTGAATAATTTCCATCCACAATTGATTAACTATCTATATATTCATAATGTTCGAGTGCACAGGGTACTACCAAAGGACCGAACACCAAGAGCAACCACTTCACATAAACAGATCACAGATCAACACACCGATGTTTTGACGTGGTTTAAACCCTCTTGAGGGAAACACTCCACGGCCCCGGCCAAATAGCTTCTACGGGACAATTTATTATGCAAAGAAAGAAAGTTACAAATGAGCTTCTCATAATCGATCAACTAAATAATGACCCTCCATGCTCTTTAAATAGAGATCATGGACCAATCGGGTGTTAAGCCATGGATCAAGGTTAGGTTTGATCTAAGAGAAGTTGAGCCGTCGGATCACTCTATGCCGGGAACATATCATGACCGTCGGATTAAGTATTTACAAATGCATACTAAAGAAACACACTATCCCTAACGGATATATTACACAAGTTGATCTTAACTAACTCCTAAGTGTCTAAATATCCAAACATCTCCCCTTAAGAACATCTTGGGATAGGATTGAAGGATTTACAAAAGTGACACTATTAGGAGAAGGAAGGAGGCATTAGAGCCTATCCCCCCTTAATGACAAGTTCCTGAACTCCTAACATAGATCAAAGTTTAGAAAAATTCGCTTCTGTAAGAGACTTGGTGAAGCTGTCTGCAACTTGATCATCTGTAGGGCAAAAGAGCACTTCAAGAACACGATCATGAACAAGATTTTTGATGAAGTGCATATGTAGCTCAATGTGTTTGTTGCGTTGATGTAGAACTGGATCTTTGGCAAGCTTGATGGCACTTTGATTGTCGCACCAAAGGGGAGTAGGCTGTTGCTGCTCGAATCCAAACTCTGAAAGGATTTGTCGAAGCCATAAAGCTTCATAACTGGCATTAACTGCTGCTCGATATTCTACCTCTGCTGAAGAAAGAGCAAGAGCTTGTTGTTTCTTACAAGCCCAAGTAATAGGGCCAGATCCCAGACTGAAAACATAACCTGTAGTAGACTTTCGATCATCAGGATCGCCGGCCCAATCTGAATCAGTGAAACCAACCAACAAAGGTTTCCTCCCTGTACTGTAATGAATCCCAAACTGAACTGTACCTCGAATATAACGAAGTATTCTTTTAGCTGCTTTCTAGTGACTTTCATGAGGTGTCTGCATATAACGGGAAACACAACCAACGACAAAGGAAAGGTCAAGACAGGATTGAGTCAAGTATAAGAGACTACCAACAAGCTGACGATACAAGGTGGCATCGACTTCAGGTGAAGTACAAGTGGCAGAAAGTTTGACTCCAGACTGGAAGGGAGAAGGGGTTGGTGTACAATCTTCCATGTGAAAGCGACGAAGAAGGTCACAAGCATACTTAGACTGAGAAAGAAAGATTCCTTCTTTGGTTTGCAGGACTTGGAGACCAAGAAGATAATGCAAACGTCCTAAGTCTGACATTTCAAAATTTTGTTTAAGACTGGATTTCACATGGTTTATAAGCTTAGGGTCACTACCAGTAAGAATAAGGTCATCAACATATAGAACAAGTATGATGAGATGGTTTCCTACTTTCTTGGTATAGACATTGGGGTCAGAATGACATCTAGAAAAACCAGTGTCAAGGAGAAAGTTACCCATTTTGGCATACCAAGCTCTAGGAGCTTGCTTAAGGCCATATAAGGATTTCTTAAGGCGGCAGACAAGGCTAGAGTTATTCTGAACATAGCTAGGAGGTTGTTCCATGTAAATTTCCTCCTGTAAATCACCATGTAAGAAGGCAGACTTGACATCCATTTGATGGACTTCCCAGTTGTGTAAGGCTGCAAGGGAAAGAATACGGCAGATGGAGTTCATTTTTGCGACGGGAGCAAAGGTTTCATTGTAGTCAATCCCTTCAACTTGGAAAAAACCTTTGGCAACTAACCTTGCCTTAAGTCTTTCAACACTTCCATCTGATGCATACTTAGTTCTGTAGACCCAATTACATCAGACAAGTTTTCTTCCTTTTGGAAGAGGTACAAGATCCCAAGTATCATTCGCCATTAAGGAACGATATTCTTCATCCATGGCTACATCCCAATCTGGATTCCCTGAAGCTTCTGCAAAAGTTTCTGGATCATGATTCTCGGAAACTTGAGCCAAAAGAGAAGAGGCTCACTGAAACTGAGAACGTGTTCGACGTTGATCTCTAGGATCACCGTCAAGATCACCAGCTGCTTCACATGTTGAACGAACCCATCGAGGAAGCACTTGTGCTGGTGTAACTGGAGGAAGCACTATATGCGTTTATGAAACCTACGTTATGCACCAAAATCATTACAAACTTATTAATCTTAAAAGTAAGGAGTAACAATAATATTAAAATAAGGAGTAGTATTACTTAAGTAAAGCACTCTAATGTGACCTCCTTAATTTTTATTTTAACTTAACTTAATTGTGTCGGGAAAATTAAATTTATCCGTTTGAAATGGTAAAACTTTTAAACTAAGCTATTTTATTGTTTTTAGTTTAATGTTTTAAATTAAAAATGAACAATTTATATAATTGATTGTAATGTTAACGAAAATCAAATCATAAAAAAACAATATATAAAACATAATATCTCGGTAGCTTCGGAGAAAACCAATGCAAGCAACAATTTTTATTGTACAATGTGTCGTGTGTTAATGAATTTGAATGATATGTATATATACTCACTCCTGCAAGTGAATGAAAAAAAGAGGAAGTTTACATGTGCACACAAGCTTTGGTCCAAGTCATGAATATTCTCATCTTGTGACATCTTCTGATTTTTGGTTGTCAAAACTATGAAGAATTTTTTTACTTTATGAACAGTCAGATTTAATTATTTATCATATCTTCATACAACTAAATTGTATAGCACCTTTCTACCCTGTACAATATTTTTTTTATTTATTTATATGAAAGTTAAAAAAAAAATTGTCATTAAGATACCACTACACAAATTACATATAATATGCACCATTGTGTTATGTATTCATAAGCATGGATGATTCAAAATATTGATACATGTATCACATATTTTTGAATTCTTAAATTCTTATTCTATGTTTTAGACATAGTCTATCAATAATACAAAATGGTGCATCATAATTTGATAGGTTTTAAAGACTTTAAAAATATTTAACATGTAATGCATATTATATATATTTATATCATGAAATCACCATTATATATTATATATAATCACCATTATATATTATATATGGTTTATTATATATTATATATAATCATCATTATATATTATATATAATCATCATTATATATTATATATGGTTTATTATATATTATATATAATCACCATTATATATTATATATGGTTTATGTAAAAACACATGCTTGTATATTATTTTATCTACTATAAATTTATAAGTTCTTGTAAAGGAAATCACCATTATATATTTTATATAATCACCATTATATGGTTTATGTAAAAATACATGTTTGTATATTATTTTATTTACTATAAATTTATAAGTTTTTGTAAAGGAAATCACCATTATATATTTTATATAATCACCATTATATGGTTTATGTAAAAATACATGTTTGTATATTATTTTATTTACTATAAATTTATAACTTATAAATTTATAAGTTCGTGTAAAGGAAATCACCATTATATATTATATATATGGTTTATGTAAAAACACATGCTTGTATATTATTTTATTTATTATAAATTTATAAGGTTTTGTAAAGGTAATGATAATGGTAAAAATAATAATAAATTTTTATAATGATAATAATAATAATAAAAATAATGTGATATTTTTTGTGAATCTCAACATTAGTGCTTTTTTATATAGTGTTTAATACTCATTTAAATGTATTAGTTGAGTTCAATTTAATAGATGCAAATACTTTAGATTGATTGTCCAAATAAAAGTTTTTTTGCAAGGTAACTATCTTAGTTCCATATAGAATTTTTGAAGAGTACTTTCCATGTGGAGTACTTTACATCTTTAGGATCTGATGCTACACCACTGCTCAATAGCTGTTAATTATCTTTTTTTTTTTTTTTACAAATTTCAATTAATCATAAAAAATATATTTTATAATAATATTTAATTTTATATTTTAATTATTGTGTTTTATTATTTTAATAAATATATTATATTCATTTTAATAATATAAATGAATTATATAATTAATCAATAATATAATATTTTTATGACAACAATAATATAATAGAATAATGAATTAATTTTATTATTTATGAATAAGAAATCCTTTGTTATATACAATGAGACAATATAAAGTTCTATAATATTCAAAATGTTAATAAATTATTATTAGAAATAATATGTGTACATTAAACAACATAAAAAATATGATTGATTTTAATAGATAAACATTTCAAAATATGTACTACTTATAACAGGGCATGTGCAAGCTATTGAGAGTCACTTTTAAGTTTTGGTCGGTTACTCTCAACTTACTTCGTTTTTTTGAGATACTTACACAAGATATATTGCATTGAGTAAAAAAGATGAAATGTAGGAAATTGAATCACGTTTCCGAATATATAATTTTTAAGTATTGAAAATTTACATATGCCAAATTTCATCTTTTCTAATGCTCACTTTTTATTTGTTTTGGCAAATGATAAGGTATATGTTTTTGTGGGTGCATCCTTTGAGTGCCAAAATGATGATTTATGGCTACAAAAATTGGTATAAATGTATAGAACCCGTATCACTAGTGCAACACTATTTTTCCAAAATTAAATGTTTAATTTTTTATTTTTTTTAATTATGTAAGTGATCAAACCTCAATAATAGTACATCAAATGTGGGTGCATCATTTGAAGGTCTTAATGTAGTTATTTCGAATTGGATTTTTTATAGCATGTAGAGATTAGTGTCTACTAGTGCAACATACAATTTGTTTTAAAAATAGTTGTGAAATGAAAAATTTATGGAATAAACTCTAACAAAATGTTTTTTGACTTAAGGAGTGAGGACACAAGAAAATTAGGAAACAAATAGAAAAAATAAATATTTTTTAAAGAAAATTACATATTTGGAATCTGCATAAAAAATGATATCTATGCCTAAAATTTCGTAAAAAATTGTCATCTATGTCATGCTGTAAGAAAAATGGTGGAAATGCCCAATTAACTATGGTTCAGTAAATTCCATAGCACAAGTTTGGTAAGTACGAACCAATCACATAGGACTATGGATGACATGTAGGTACATGAGGAGGGGGTTATTAGGCGCTCAGGAATGCGTGCACATTCTATTTAAATTCAAATATTTGGTTCACACGTTTTTGTATATCCAAAACACTCGAGCGTCATTATTCACATAACGTGCGAGCATTGTGTGAATAATAAAGCTCGCATGTTATTATTTATGCGTTGTGTGAATAATAAAGCTCGCACGTTATTATTTACATATCGCACGTTATGAAATTCATAAATAATGTTTTTAAGTGTTGAATGGAGATAAAGGGGGTGAGAGAGAGAAGAGAGATACGAGAGGGGGACCAAGGGACATAAATTTAAGGAGTTGGGTAGAGTAATTATAAGGGAGGGAAATTAAAGGCCTGAACCCATAAGGTTTAAGTCCCAAACCCCCTAAATCCCTACACCCCTAAGCACCTAATCCCTTAACACATAATCTCTTACCCCATTAATAGTTGATCCCTAAATCCCTTAACCTATAAAGGTATTACTCCTTAAATCCCTAGTCCCTTAATTAATCCTTTATCTCCCCTGATTGTTGTCCTTATCCTCTAATTCCTTGAGCCTTTAACAATATAAAATCTTAGACCTCAATTTCTAACCTCTTAAAACCTAACCTCCTAAGTCTAGAGTCCTTAATCCCTTTACCCCTAAAGCCCCAAACTGCTAAACCCCTTAAGTCCTTTAATTTTTTACCTGTAATCATTTAACCATTAGCCCTCTAAGCTCTAGTTTACCCTATATATAGGTAAAATAATTCTTTACCTATATATTACGTTTGCATGTGCGACCTCCCTTATGCTAGCGTGCCCTGCATTTGCTTGTTCGCTCTCTGTTTGCATGTGTGTTCTTCATTTGCATGAGAGCTCTATGTTTGCTTGATCTCTCTCCCTCTAGATTGATCGCTCCTCTTTCAGCTTTGGAATTCTTGCTTGGGCTTGTTCATTAGTCTCTTTAAATTCTAATTTACCCCTTATAAGCCTTTAAGCCTTTAAACCCTTCACCATTATGCCTAACCTCATAAACCCTAACACGCTAACCCTAGAGCACTAAATCAATTAAACCCTAATGCCGCTAACCCCTAAACCCCCTAGCCACCTATCTCTAATCCCACAACCCCTAACCCCTAATACTTAGTCCACCCCTAACCCCTAAATAGTTTAACCCATATTACTTAAAAATCCAAAATCCCTAAGCCCTTAACCATAAAAACAATTAAACCTTTAACTTCTTGGCCCTTAACCCTTAACCCATTAAACCCTATCCCCCTAACCACTGAGCCCTAAATTCCTTAACCTCTAATTCCCATTACCCATAAAACCCCCTAAACCCCTATATGCTTAAATCCCTAACCCATAAATATTTAAACTTGTTGACAACTTTATGTCCTTACCTCTAAACTTTTAACCCATAACACCTAAGTCCTAATTAACCCCCTAACCCTAAAACTCCTAACCAATAATCTCTAAATCCCAAAACCCATAAACTCGTATAAAATCATAATTTCTCATCTCCTAAAGGCCATTAAACCCCCAAGCCTTTAATCCTTTAACCCCTTAACACTTAACCCTTAACCAAATCAACCCAACATCCTAACCCTGGAGCCCTAAAAGCCTGTAAATATGCTAACCCTTGAAGGCCTCACCTCTTAAATAACCACCAATACCCTAACCCTTATGTCCTTAACCAATAATCCCCTAAGCCCTCAATTCTTACAAACCCTTAAAATTTAAAACCTTCACACTTAAGGCTTAACCTATTGAACCCTACCCTAAGTTGGTGCCATCAATCGACCCTTAACCCCTAAAGCTCCTAACCCCTGAGTCCCTTTATCTCTAAGCACTTAAGACCCAACACCTAATTCCTATTTTATCCACAAACACTCAAGCCCTTATTGGGCTTCGGAATTATCTTTTATAATGATGTTATTTATAGTAATTTCCTATCCTATCTACCATAATTTAGTAAATCTATGTTCTATAAGGCTATCTTTTACTTTGCTTTATTAATTAAATCTCGTAAATGCAAAGTAAGCCTTATGTGTTACTTTTAATGTATTAAACGCAATATTGTGCAAATGATAAACATTTCAGTACTCCATCTGACCTTTCATCCGATCCTTCATCCGATACTCCATCCGGCACTGAGTTTTGCACTAAGCTTGATAACATATTTTCACATACCTCTTGTCTGTTCACTAGCTTCGTTTATCTTTGTCTCCTAGTTATTGTTCACCATGTATATCTGCATATGAAAATTAAAAATACAGGTTGTGAATCCTAACACTTAGAATCATTTAAATAATAAAACCAATTTGATTAATTAATTTAAATTAACAAATTCAAACTAAAACATAATCATTTAAATCCACTTTTAACTTGCTATATAAACATATGGTAATTAAATATGTTGCATGTTACTTAATAAGACAAAAATAAATGTTAAGTTGGTTTGGAAATGATTTAAATGTTACAATATTATTTTTCACAAGACACAATATAATGACATTTTAAACTTAAAACTAATTCATACCACTCCACGTCATTTTCTTTGGTTTTTCGTTTGACTATGCATAAAACCCATCACCATATCAATTCTTATTTTAAAACAAACTTCATTACCATTTAATATTTTGTTTTAGAATTATATGCAGGCCGTTACAAATTATTAAATCACGCATGTTTTTAAATAGATTGTTTTTATGCAGGTTCACGTGAAGGAAGGAGGCATTCAACGGATGGTGATGCAAATAGATAGAACCCAATCCACTAATCATCAATCCAACTACAATGTGAAGCCAACACATCAATCAACAACTCAGCACCCAGCCATCAATTCGACAAACAACCTAGCAGAAATTTCGCTCAACAACCGAATTTATGAACTAATTTCCGTTACAGGTCATTCAGACGCTCATTCGGACGCCCATTCGGACCTTCATTCATTTTTTGTTAAAAACATGTGTTTTAACAGACAACAAAATTTTGGGCTAGATCTGCGGGAAAGCGGAGGCGAAATGAAAAATCCCAGCACATGGGTTTTGTGCAAAATAGGCCCATTTAGGTCGTCAAGCGGAATTTTGTGGAAATTCAAAGTCATTTGGGAGCAATCCGTGGTTCCTTGAAATCAACTTGCCTAGAAAACGTAAAAACGTGGTTAGCCGTTTCTAAGTTTGTTCGTGTTTTAATGGGCCATTTTTCCAGCTGTAAAGACCTTCTATTTTTAGAGAGGTCGACCACTGAAAGGGTTGACCTGCTCTCCCTTTGTAAATGCTATATATAGACGCTCAGGGTTGAGGAATGTATGGAGAAAAACTCTTTGTAAACTTTGCTTCAGTTTAATAAAAAGTCTCTGTTTCAGCTGTTGATGAGTATTTTCGTGCTCTGTTGGTGATTGATCTGACTTAGACATCCTCTGATTGCTGAGAAGGGCCCCTCAACAACTAGAGGTTTTCATTGTGTATATTTCATTCTTTCTTTTCTGCAGATAAGTAGTTTTTGTTTTTATATGTATTTAATTTGATTTTTTCTATAAATGGTGTTCTGTTTAAGTTTCTTATAAACATATGCCTTGCTGCTAATATAATTTACATATTCAGAATTTAAAGTGATCGGTCATGCATAGTTTCCTTTAGTTTGCTTTCAGTCTTTTCATTTGATAAAGTTAACTAGTTAATGTTTCAGAGTTTAGTTCATAGTTAGATACAGTTCTGCTAATTTTTTCTGTAGCTGTAGGTTAGTTTTATTTATGTTTCAGCTTTGTTTTATTATGCCATAGAAATAGTTCATTTCTTTAGATAATGATTAGTATAGGTTGCTTCTTGTCATTCCAGCTTTAAACAGTCTATTTATTGCTTTCCTTGCACTGTAGGTTTATATGCATCAACCAGCTGGCGTTAAGATCATTTAGTCTGCTTCTTTCCTTAGTTTATATCATTTTCTGCCATCTGGACTGTCATTCGGACTGTCATCCGGATTGTCATATGGACTTTAATATTTTCTGCATTGTTTTTATGCTTGTTTATAATTCAATTTATTAGGTTTTCGAATTGTAATCTTTCTTGTAATTGATTAGCATTCATATATGTAGTTAGGACCTTGTTCTGAACCACGTAGAGTTTCAATTAAGTTTCATATCCATTTTTAGTTCTCGTTCCATTTTCCTAACTTCATTTTAGTTGCTTTTCAAATTATGTCTTTTATGTCTGATTTATTAATATTTTACTATTCTAGAATTTATTAGTTTCATTCTTAGTTTAGTTTACTTCATGTTTCTTGAGATTAATTTTGGATTAAGCTTAGTAATTTCATTCTCCAAAGTACATTAGTTTTGATAGCTTCTTCGTTCAAGCATAGGATTGCTTTTCTCAATTACATAGTTAGTAAAAATGTTCATGGTTGCTTTATCATAGCTTAGACTCTAAGTTAATTCAATTATGTCTTTCTGCAAGATTTGATTTTCAAATATAGCTTTAGACTTAGTGATAGTATTCCTTTAGAATTTCATAATCTGCAAATTTCATTTATCTCGTTGTAGTTTTTAAATGCAATTTTAATTTAGAATAGTTTCAATTATAGTAGTAATTCACCTTAAGATTGGATTGAATAGTGAACTCTATGCCAATATCAAACTTCTTAAAACTCATGCTAAAGGCAATTCATCAATTTGATAAAAGTATTAAGGTATTACATGAGAAATCAATTTCCCAGTTTACTTTCTGTCATCTGTTCTGTTTTCTATGTCACTACCTAGTTTTCCGTTTACATAATTTAGTTTCTGAGTCATATTAGAATGAATGGTTTTCATTAGTTTACTTTCATTTGCAAGGATATGCTTTAGAAGTAGGATTGTATTGAAGTCAGTTTGAATATTATTTCATTTTTACAATTATGTTAGAGCTTGAAATTTGAATGCTTTGTAGATTTTAGATGTGATAGTATTTAGTCAGTAGTAGGATCTTAAATTCGAATAGAGTTGATCATCAATAAATTAAGAATCCATTTGAAAGTCTGTTTGACAAGTCGATTGATAATTCATAACTCTTATTCATTTCTAGGTAAATTATCAGCTTTAGGTTAGGCTATGGTAGTTTAAGCCTCCAATTCTGTACATATAGTGTTTGCATCTCACAAGCTACCTTCCCGGGTTGACAATTTAAATGTTGAATTAGATGGTGCATATTTTACCCAACATTTTGGCGCCGTTTCCGGGGAGGTGGTAAAGGGATTGGAGTCTAGGTAGATAGAGGTAGATAAGTTGCTTTTACATTACACAACAAGGGGGAGGGGAGAATGGTAAGACGAGAGGTAAGAACCTGCGCATCCACTATAGTGGGGTGCCCCAAAGCCTTGTTTTTCCCTTTTTCGCATAGGTGTGTTTACTTTCCACAATTTAATTTCATGTAGGTGTTTTTTTCATAAAAGTTTGGTGTGTTTAATTTGCAAATTTGTTTTAGTAGTAGATATTATTTTAAAAACACATATTTTTTTTTTGGCTGCGGTAAGAACCCCAGGGACTAATCCATGTGTGAATCAAGATCTATCAACCAACAAAATGGATTCAGGGGTGACCATCAGTATGAGAAAAATCTCTCAAATCCTAGCAGCAGCTGGGATCTAAATTTCTTCTTCTCAAGGAGAACACATCTTTACGGAAATAAAATTTTTATCTACCTCTCTGGAAATAATAGAAGAACCACAGTCCCATGAGCTACAAACCGACCTTCCTTGTCAACCTACCAAGGAAACCATAAACTTGGAGACTACATTCGATGGAGAGAGACCTGAAATTAAAGAGTGCTCCACATATATATCAACAGATCCTTCATGTACTCAAAAAATTGATCATCTAAGAGAAGGGGATCTGCATGACATAATGAAGGAAGGTGAATATGAGGACTACATCGAAAGTTGGTTCGAAGAGGTAACCCAGCCACAATACCATTCCTTCATTCGACACCTTCTGATGCAAAGACAAGTAAGTTGGTTGAACTTCCACATTCAGATAATCACTACAACAACATTTTCATATGTGGATAAAGGTATAATTTTCATCTTGCTTCGCACTTGGTTTTATTGGAAGAGCTCATATACTTGAATAAAAAAATGTTTTCTTTCTTCTTAGGGTAGGGAAATAAGTATATGAATAAAATGTTGCATTCTTAGTTTAGGGAAGAATGCAACTTTGTTTTTTTTCTTGTTTTCTTTTTCAAATAGAAGAACTAAGAAGAAGATAATGTCAATGACTAAACTGAAACAATTTTCCATCATTATTTATTTTCATACATGCATATTCCTGACTATAACAATCACTCAAGACCAATTTTAAAAACCATGGGAATTTACCATAAGTTTAAGGTCTATTTAAAACCTAGAGGTCACTCGTACATCTTAGCTTCATTATCAGAGTCTGTTATTTAAGCATATTTACTACAAAGTAGCATAAGGGTGAATGAAATTCCTAGTTTGTGGGGAACACTACTATAACTCTATATGAAAGAGGCGAGTTTTGGGACTAGAGACAGCTTTCAATCATTCTCTTATGGCCTCATCCACTATACATTAATTAAGTTTGGCCATGTCATGTCTTTGGAATAAACTAAATGCGTAGTTTATTTTTCATGCACACAACCTTTAAAAGGCAATTTATAGAATGTCCTCCAACCCATATGCCATCCCAATTCGTAAAAAGTTTTCAGATCTATCTCCCCATGCTATTGCAAAAATAAATATATATACAAATATTTTAAGGGTGGTGGTAAAGACTAGTTTCTGCTATAAAAAGGGTGTAAGAGGCTAACCCGCTGGGATACTGAACAAGTCTGCTGGCAGCGGGTACCAACCTGTGGTATGACTAGACAAACCCATCGGGATACTGAACAGGTTCGCTAGCAATGGGGAATTTTGTCTGGTGAGGATATTTCTTAGATATCAAAGTTACCCCATCGGGGTACTGAACAGGCTTGCTGGCAATGGGTTCTGACTTTGATGTCTTTTACTATGCCTAATCTATATTTGTGTGTATGAACAATATACTTATGTAAACTCTTAAGAAGAAACATGCATGGTTGAACAACCGGTTAAATGAACCTCATATATCTTCCATTTGAGAATGTTTGTAAGTTACACTTAAGACCCTGTTGTCTAATTCATACTATACCTATGATATCACTATCCTAGAAGTGGGACCCATAAACTTAGGAGTCTAATGAACTTGAAATGCAAACTCTGTCCCTAATTACTTGAATGACGATAAACCTTTGAGAAGTAGAAGGGATGACTGGTTTCTTATAGGCTTTATAGACTATCTATACCCTTATGTTTTCCATTTCGAGAGACATGAGGAAAATCCCCTATCATAGCTTATATGTGGTCTTCGTGAGCATAAACTAATGAATTTGCATGTATTAAAGAATCTGCCTTAGTATGATATTACATGCTGAGTATTGTTGATCGAGAGTGTTAACATAAGAGAACACAACCCAGTCTTAATTCATTCATGGCACGAGGACGTGCCATACCTTTGTTAAGATTTAATATGCTAAGACAGAAAATAGCAGCATTACATTCCATTTCACAATAATAGCATATACAGGATCACTGAAGAAACAACAAGCACAGCATAAACACAAGAGACATAGATTTATCCTGGGAAACCCTCATGGGGTAGAAAACCCAGCAAAGCTTCCTCAATATAGATGACCAGCAATATACAAAGATGAAACCCTGAGACATGATCTCCTCCTCCACAATAGCAGACCTCTCCTCCACAAGTGCGCTATCCTCAAGTGAGTGAGTGTGTCAAATGAGGAACATACCTCCTCTATTTATACACTACACTGACATGTATTTTACACAAGTACATGTAGGCTCATATTTAACCAATGGGTTAAATACCCCACTACAACTGACTGGGCTGACCCCTCTAGGGTGGTCTAATAACCCTTTGACCCACATAACACATACAGGGCCGACCCCCACTAGGGAAGTCTAATAACCCGAGTTACCACATTCCAACGGAGGAATAAACATCTCCGGATATACAATAAGATCTTCAAGGAGGAATGAAACATCTCCAGAATAATAAAGTACAAATATAATATTCTTTGAAGTTACAATATCTCAACACTCCCCCTTAACGAGAAGGATATTATAACAGCATCTGCACGAGCAAGGAGTCATCAACATCATACATGATACATCTATAAATCATTGGAAGCTTTCTCAATATCATCAGTAACTCAAGCAGTTACTAGAACATCTTCAATACTGGAACATCAACATCTGGATCCTCATGATCATCAGTATCATCATCTCACGATCATCAGTATCGTCATCTCACGATCATCAGCATCGTCATCACACGATCATCAGCATCGTCAGCATCGTCATCACACGATCATCAGCATCGTCATCACACAATCATCAGCATCGTCATCATACGATCATCAGCATCGTCATCATACAATCATCAGCATCGTCATCACACGATCATCAGCATCATCATCACAATCTACAACATCTGGATCATCACGATCTACAACATCTGGATCATCTCGATCTACAGCATCTGGATCATCTCAATCTACAGCATCTAGATCATCTCGATCTACAGCATCTGGATCATCACGATCTACAGCATCTAGATCATCTGTATTAGTATCCACACCAATACATCTATCATCAAAACATGTATTCTTACTAATACATATATCATCAAAAGCATGTATTCTCACGAATACATCTATCATCAAAAGCATGTATTCTCACTAATACATTTATCATCAATAGCATGTATTCTCACTAATACATCTATTATCAAAAGCATGTATTCTCACTAATACATCTATCATCAAAAGCATGTATTCTCTCTAATAAATCTATCATCAAAAGCATGTATTCTCACTAATACATCTATCATCAATAGCATGTATTCTCACTAATACATAGCAGCATATCCTGCAACACACACGATCATATTACAGGATGACCAATCCCGCTCTCTTTAGGACATAGGTCCATGGATGATACAATCCAGATCAAGTTCCAGGATGATCAATCCTTATCACTTTAAGACAAGTCTCATGTCTAGGGACGATGCAATCCCATCATGTACATTTTGAACCCAGTTCATGGACGATGCAGTCCTCTCACGTACATTTTGAACCGAGGCCCAGGGATGATGCAGTCCTATCTTCAATTCTCGGAGACATCAGTCTACGGATCAATTCTGGGACCTAAGTCCGGGGAAGATACAATCCCCTACCTGTTCATTCAGGACTTTATTATCGGAGACCCAGTCTACGGCTCAATTCTGGGACCTCAGTCCGGGGATGATGCAATCCCCTACCTGTTCATTCAGGACTTCATTATCGGAGACTCAGTCTACGGCTCTATTCTGGGACCTCAGTCCGGGGACGATGCAATCCCCTACCTGTTAATTCAGGATTTCATTTATCGGAGACATCATGTCTACGGCTCTATTCTGGGACCTCAGTCCGGGGATGATGCAATCCCCTACCTGTTCATTCAGGACTTCATTGTCGGAGACCCAGTCTACGGCTCTATTCTGGGACCTCAGTCCGCGGACGATGCAATCCCCTACCTGTTAATTCAGGATTTCATTTATCGGAGACATCATGTCTACGGCTCTATTCTGGGACCTCAGTCCGGGGATGATGCAATCCCCTACCTGTTCATTCAGGACTTCATTATCAGAGACCTAGTCTACGGCTCTATTCTGGGACCTCAGTCCGGGGACGATGCAATCCCCCACCTGTTAATTCAGGATTTCATTTATCGGAGACATACATCTACGGCTCTCTTTAGAACAGATGTTCAAGGATGATACAATCCCTTTTCTTTCTCGGAGACACCTGTCTACGGCTCACTTTAGAACATGTGTTCAAGGATGATACAATCCCTCTTCTTTCTCGGAGACACCTGTCTACGGCTCTCTTTAGGACTGAAGTCCAGGGATGATCCAATCCCCTCATGTCCACCAAGGACTTCATTCTCGAAGACATACGTCTACGGCTCTCTTGAGGATGATGCAATCCTATCATGTCCACCAAGGACTTCATTCTCAAAGACATACATCTACGGCTCTCTTGAGGATGATGCAATCCTATTATGTCCACCAAGGACTTCATTCTCGAAGACATACGTCTACGGCTCTCTTGAGGATGATGCAATCCTATTATGTCCATCAAGGACTTCATTTTCGAAGACATACGTCTATGGCTCTCTTTAGAACATATGTTCAAGGATGATGCAATCCCCTTGTCATCTTAGACCTTGTCTAAGGACCATCCACCAACCTCTCTGTCGGCATCACCACATTATTGACCTCACTGTCGATGCGGGAAATCTCATCATAAGTGATCACATCACTCTCCCTTTCGAGGAGGGTCCTTCTGAACTATTTTAAGTTTGTCTCAGAAAAATTTACTTGAGGTATCGGTTTGGTTAGTACATCGGATCGGAAGAGGTTTGGTTAGTACATTGGTAACTTGTTACAAATTCGAACTTTAATTCCTATCTGCACCATATCTTGTATATAGAAATGCCAGATCTCTATGTGCTTTTGACTTATCATGGAACACTGGATTCTCTCTCTTTGTCACATAGGATCATAGTTGGGTCCATCTCTAAGTCAAACAATTCTGAAGCCATGCCGTTTCACAATTAGCAGAGCAAGCAGCCATATATTCCGCTTGTGCTGAGAACCACACTAGACTGATTCCTGCTAAACCACAAGATCATGGCTGATCCCAGACAATAACATCTTCTCGATGTGCTCTTCCTGTCTGATACACTTTCTACTCAATCAATATCTGTGTAGCCATTTGAATTCATGATCTCCATAGATCAAAGTCTATTGTATCCTTTAGGTACCTCATCACATGCTTTGCAACTAACAGGTGAACACTTCTAGTTTCCACTAGATATTGACTCAAGGTGTTTACAACAAAGCATATATCTGACCTAGTATTCGTTAGACACATCAATGACTCAGTAATTTGTCTGTACAGAGTTATATCAACTAACTCTAATGAGTCATCTGCTAAGAACTTCATGTTGGAATTCATGAGAGTGGCTATTCCAACACATCAATTCCTTTTAATATTTCTCAGCATACTTTCCCTGGTTGAGAAATATTCCTTATAAGCCTTGCCATACTTCTAGACTTAGGAAGTAATGCATCAATCTGAGATCTTTCATTTTTCATTTCTGCAGCCATCTTCTTCTTTCTTTTCATGATCTGTTTCTCATTCCCTATAAGAAAGATATCATAATAATAGTATGATCCATAGCCTTAAGGTAAAGGTTAGGAATAACTTTACTTTTGGTAAAGCCCAAGCTTATCAAGAAACTATCAATTCTTCCTTTGTGACTGAACATCATTCACAATCTGCATTGAATGATTTTCTGCATATCTATCTGTGCCATCTCTCGATAGATGGGTCTACTGATATGAGCCTCAATATTATTCGAACTCTGTGGTGAGTTCCTTCTTGCATCCATGTCATCTGTGTATAAAAACCATATTCAACATTGTAGCAAAGGTTGAGATCCACATCACTCATGGTGATCATTAAGCTCATCAATTGATTATCGATCCTGGGTACCCATACAGAACCTGAATCACACTTCTTATTAAGAGAATGGTTTTATCTATCAACTTGGAACAAACATCTCATAATGATTCTCTTTCTCTTTTCTAAGAGAATCTTCTAGCCACAAGCCTTCTATATTGTGTTTGATTTGTAAATCCTTTTGTTGAACATCCATCGCTTGTTCATCATTCATCATGATTTTTCCTACAAATCAAAATTAGGTACATGATTAGTAATACTTCATAATCATCAAATCATATTGACATGATAACCTATTATGCATACAGATATCATTTACATAGTTATGCAACTATCTTGACCAATACTTTGGCACAACACTTTCCCATATCCTGTATGCATACAGTGGCTATCTAGATGCCTTCCATCTCTACCAGAACATACTATCGAGAGTGTGCAAAACTCTCAGCATGTCAGCAAAGAGGTTTCATTCTAGACAAGCAACAATGGAATGTTTGTCCAACTTACCAATCATATGCATATTAGTAGTATACTGTTCAATGTTCTATGAATATTTACACTCAGCATGATATATTATAGTAATAAAAATATGCATACAACCTATTACAGGCAATATCATTTACTATTTCAAATAACAACTCAAATACTTATCTTTTATGTTTGTGTGGTTGCCTCCCGCTTGATCTTCTGTATGTCTTTTGAACTTCTATTCATTCTGTACCACTGTGCATGTTCAAGTGTCATCCTCATGATCTCATACACAAACATACACCCATTAGTATGTTCTAAATGTTATCAAAACATTATAGTTCTAAATAATCTTGAGAATGTATAGTCATGATTATAGTTAATAAACATTAGTATTCAAGATTTCAGGGAAGTCTTCTTTTACTCATGCATATCATCAATCAAGATAAAAGACATAATATGCATAATACCTTGATTACTAACTTTATGAATAAGCATAACCAATCATACCAAGTATACTTATATAAGGGATCCTAACACAAGGTAAGATTCATGGGAAACATACCTGGATTAGTATACCTACTTAGTTATGTACAACATACCTAAACAATCTCTTCAATGATTTAGAGATCCTGAGCTAGAACCTGCATGTCTCATAGGTTAAGCATAATATAACAAAGTCATACATACCTCGTAAGTAGAACAAAGATTATGGATGAGTCTTTGTCTTCATGTTTTCATGGTCATGGAACCTGATTTGTCTTTTGTGATGTACCTGTATCTTGTTAGCAGACAACATAAACCTCACACAACATCATAATGCATTAGTACAATCATATAGCCCTAATCAATGAATGTCTTTGATCATTCACATGCATTTATACTGTTACTAGGGTGATAAGACAATTCTAACATTAATCAAGATTGTACTAATAAATAATATGAAGACAAACACATCATGAACTTAATCAAGAATTAGATTTCAAGACATACCTGAGCCTCCTTAAGTCATACCTGTCGAGACTTCTTGTAGTCTTCTTATGTAAGGCCTTAGCCTCAACTCCCCTTGAAACTTGATCTGGAGCTTGATTAGGGTTTTCTAGAGAAACCCTAAAAATTCAATCTTTGACTTTCACACTTCTGAATGGATGAAAGAATATGTCTTGCTGAGCTGATCAAACTAGCATACTTCAATTTTTGAATTTCCAAAATTTGACCCCTCAAAATTGCGTTTGAAACTTCTGGATCTTCTGGACAGGATCCCGAACTAGGGTTTGATGAAGCCCACCCTTCTTCCCAAACAAAAGGTTCAATCCTAAGGCTCTAAACTCTTATTTTTCTTAAGGAGCTTCCAGCCGTGGTTACAAACTTCAAAAATTCCAACTTTTGCTGAAGCCCTAATTTTCCATCTTTCCGATAAAAATCCCGAACTAGGGTTTGATCAAGCCCGGTCTTCTACCCAACCAAAAAATTCGATCTTGGTCTCTAAATTTTGATTTTCCTGAGTATCATTCAGTCGTGGACTCCGATTCCAAAAATTCTAACTTTCTCCGAAACCCTAAATTCCGGAAGCCATGAATAAAGGTGCTCCAAAAATAATTCTGTTTTGACAGAAATATGCACTTGATTGTTTCTGCTATAACTCTGAAATTTTTGCTCCACAGGGTCTGAAACCTTTTTTCTACAGTAGCCTGACCTGTCATCTTTCCATCCTGATAGGTCTGACCTCAATTGGGTTTTCTGAGAGAGAGTTATGCCAAGTGTCGCAACGTGACCTGTTTATGGGATAAAACAGGAGATCGAACTTGTATGGAATGCCACGTGTCACTGTTTGAACTTCGGCCTCTGAAAACTTTTCCTAATATATCTCGACCTGTTATCTTTCCATCCTGATAGGTATGACCTCAATTGGACTCTCTGAGAGAGAGTTATGCCAAGTGTCGCAACGTGACCTGTTTATGGGATAAAACAGGAGAGCGCACTTGTATGGCGTTCCACATGTCATTGGTTCACCTTCGGCCTCTGAAAAAGTTTTCTGAGATAGTACAGTCTGTGTAATACCTGTCACTTTTTACAAAATTGTATTTGGATCTTCCTAGCCCAAGTTATGACCTTTTTTCCAAGGTCACCTGATTTTGACTGAGATCTGGAAGAGGCAGAAACCCTAACTTGTACTGATCATAACTCACAAAGTACAACGAATATGAGGGTTCCCTTTGGACACAAGGTACCTGGGGATGTTATCTTCTACCTGTAAACTTTTCAGACCCTGAAACTTCACAAAAATGGATTTATAGAAAAAGTTCCACGATGACTGGTTTTTGCTATGTAAAACCCTAACCTTCAAATTGTCGTGAGTAAAGCAAGTGTCGTAAGTGCCATACCTTGTCTTCCTTCAGGTTAGCTCTGATACCATGTTAATATTTAATATGCTAAGACATAAAATAGCAGCATTACATTCCATTTCACAATAATAGCATATACAGGATCACTGAAGAAACAACAAGCACAACATAAACACAAGAGACAGAGATTTATCCTGGGAAACCCTCATGGGGTAGAAAACCCAGCAAAGCTTCCTCAATATAGATGACCAGCAATATACAAAGATGAAACCCTGAGACATGATCTCCTCCTCCACAATAGCAGACCTCTCCTCCACAAGTGCGTTATCCTCAAGTGAGTGAGTGTGTCAAATGAGGAACATACCTCCTCTATTTATACACTACACTGACATGTATTTTACACAAGTACATGTAGGCTCGTATTTAACCAATGGGTTAAATACCCCACTACAACTGACTGGGCCGACCCCTCTAGGGTGGTCTAATAACCCTTTGACCCACATAACACATACAGGGCCGACCCCCACTAGGGAAGTCTAATAACCCGAGTTACCACATTCCGACGGAGGAATAAACATCTCCGGATATACAATAAGATCTTCAAGGAGGAATGAAACATCTCCAGAATAATAAAGTACAAATATAATATTCTTTGAAGTTACAATATCTCAACAACCTTCGGTTTTGGGGAGAGAGTCTCAATTTATATGGTCTTCATAAGCATGAATTATTACTAGTTGGCGGAATTGTATGTATTAGGAAGTCTTAAAAAGTTGTTTTGGTCTTCTCATAACATAACATTACTAAAAAAAATCTAAGTTCTAGTTTTTCATGCAGTAATAAAGTTGGCTTAGTTCTGCTGAAGATTGCTCATAAACTATTGATGATCAAACAAGAGTTTTTAAATAAATGAAAGACCACTTCCAATTCATTCATGGCACGCAGACGTGCCATACCTTTGGCCTGGGGGAGCATTGGGCTCTAGAATTATCTTTTATAATGATGCTATTTATAGTAATTTCCCCTCCTATCTACCACAATTTAGTAAATATATGTTCTATAAGGCTATCTTTTACTTTGTTTTATTAATTAAATCTCGTAAATGTAAAGTCAGCCTTATGTGTTATTTTTAATGTATTAAACACAATATTGTGCAAATGATAAACATTTCAGTACTCCATCTGACCTTTCATCCAACCCTTCATCCGATACTCCATCCGGCACTGAGTTTTGCACTAAGATTGATAATGTATTTTCACATACCTCTTGTCCGTTCATTAGCTTTGTTTATCTTCGTCTCCTAGTTATTGTTCATCATGTATATCTGCATATGAAAATTAAAAATACAGGTTGTGAATCCTAACACTTAGAATCATTTAAATAATAAAACCAATTTGATTAATTAATTTATATTAACAAATTCAAACTAAAACATAATCATTTAAATCCACTTTTAACCTACTATATAAACATATGATAATTAAATATGTTGCATGTTACTTAATAAGACAAAATGAAATGTTAAGTTGGTTTGGAAATTATTTAAATGTCACCATATTATTTTTCACAAGACACAATATAATGGCATTTTAAACGTAAAACTAATTCATACCACTCCACGTCATTTTTTTTGGTTTTTCGTTTGACTATGCATAAAACCCATCACCATATCAATTCTTATTTTAAAACAAACTTCATTACCATTTAATATTTTGTTTTAGAATTATATGCAGGCCGTTACAAATTATTAAATCACGGATGTTTTTAAATGGATTGCTTTTATGCAGGTTCACGTGAAGGAAGGAGGCATTCAACGGATGGTGATGCAAATAGATAGAACCCAATCCACTAATCATCAATCCAGCTACAATGTGAAGCCACCGCATCAATAAAAAAACTCAACACCCAGCCATCAATTCGACAAACAACCTAGTAGAAATTCCGCTCAGAAATCAGATTTATGAACTAATTTCCGTTACAGGTCATCCAGATGCTCATTCGGATGCCCATTTGGACCTTCATTCGTTTTCCGTTAAAAACGTGTTTTAATAGACAACAAAATTTCAGGCTAGATCTGCGGGCAAATGGAGGCGAAATTAAAAATTTCGGCACATGGGTTTTGTGCAGAATAAGCCCATTTAGGTCACTACGAGGAATTTTGTGGAAATTCAAAGCCGTTTGGGAGCAGTCCGTGGTTCCTTGAAACAACCTTGCCTAGAAAACATAAAAACGTGGTTGTCCGTTTCTGAGTTTGTTCCTGTTTTAATCGGCCATTTTTCTAGCTGTAAAAACCTTCTATTTTTAGAGAGGTTGACCACTAAAAAGGATCGACCTGCTCTCCCTTTGTAAATGCTATATAAAGATGCCCAGGGTTAAGGAACGTATGGAGAAAAACTCTTTGTAAACTTTGCTTCA
Organism: Larix kaempferi; assembly: GCA_027924585.1. Classification (NCBI taxonomy): domain Eukaryota; kingdom Viridiplantae; phylum Streptophyta; class Pinopsida; order Pinales; family Pinaceae; genus Larix; species Larix kaempferi. The sequence continues at coordinate 1,436,249 of BSBM01000454.1, forward strand.
GTTTAATAAAAAGTCTCTGTTTCAGCTGCTGATGAGTATTTTCGTGCTCTGTTGGTGATTGATCTGAGTTAGACATCCTCTGATTGCTGAGAAGGGCCCCTCAACAACCAGAGGTTTTCATTGTGTATATTTCATTCTTTCTTTTCTGCAAATAAGTAGTTTTTGTTTTTATATGTATTTAGTTTGATTTTTTTCTGTAAATGGTGTTCTGTTTAAGTTTCTTGTAAACATATGTCTTGCTACTAATATAATTTACATCTTTAGAATTTAAAGTGACAGATCATGCATAGTTTCCCTTAGTTTGCTTTCAGTCTTTTCATTTGATAAAGTTAACTAGTTAATGTTTTAGAATTTAGTTCATAGTTAGATACAGTTCTGCTAATTTTTCCTGTAGCTGTAGGTTAGTTTTATTTACGTTTCAGCTTTGTTTTATTATGCCATAGAAATAGTTCATTTCTTTAGATAATGATTAGTATAGGTTGCTTCCTGTCATTCTAGCTTTAAACAGTCTATTTACTGCTTTCCTTGCACTGTAGGTTCATATGCATCAACTAGCTGGCATTAAGATCATTTAGTCTACTTCTTTCCTTAGTTTATATTGTTTTCTGCTATCCGGACTGTCTTTTAGACTGTCATCCGGATTGTCATACGGACTTTAATATTTTCTGCATTGTTTTTATGCTTGTTTAGAATTCAATTTATTAGGTTTTCGAACTGTAATCTTTCTTGTAATTGATTAGCATTCATATATGTAGTTAGGACCTTGTTATGAACCACATAGAGTTTCAATTAAGTTTCATATCCATTTTTAGTTCTCGTTCCATTTTCCTAACTTCATTTTAGTTGCTTTTCAAATTATGTCTTTTATGTTTGATTTATTAATATTTTACTATTCTAGAATTTATCAGTTTCATTCTTAGTTTAGTTTACTCCATGTTTCTTGAGATTAATTTTGGATTAAGCTTAGTAATTTCATTCTCCAAAGTACATTAGTTTTGATAGTTTCTTCGTTCAAGCATATGATTGCTTTTCTCATTTACATAGTTAGTAAAAATGTTCATGGTTGCTTTATCATAGCTTAGATTCTAAGTTAATTCAATTATGTCTTTCTGCAAGATTTGATTTTCGAATATAGCTTTAGACTTAGTGATAGTATTCCTTTAGAATTTCATAATCTATAAATTTCATTTATCTTGTTGTAATTTTTAAATGCAATTTTAATTTAGAATAGTTTCAATTATAGTAGTAATTCACCTTAAGATTGGATTGAACAGTGAACTCTATGCTAATATCAAACTTCTTAAAACTCATGCTAAAGGCAATTCATCAATTTGATTGAAGTATTTAGGTATTAAATGAGAAATCAATTTCCCAGTTCACTTTTTGTCACCTATTATTTTTTCTGTGTCACTACTTAGTTTTCCTTTTACTTAATTTAGTTTCTGAGTCATATTAGAATGAATGGTTTTCATTAGTTTACTTTCATTTGCAAGGATATGCTTTAGAAGTAGGATTGTATTGAAGTCAGTTTGAACATTATTTTATTTTTACAATTATGTCAGAGCTTGAAATTTGAATGCTTTGTAGATTTTAGATGTGAGAGTATTTAGTTAGCATTAGGATCTTAAATTCGAATAGAGTTGATAATCAATAAACTAAGAATCCATTTGAAATTCTGTTAGACAAGTTGATTGATAATTCAGAACTCTTATTCAATTCTAGGTAAACGATCAGCTTTAGGTTAGGCTAGGGTAGCTTAAGCCTCCAATTCTGCACATATAGTGTTTGCATCTCACAAGCTACCTTCCCTAGCTGACAATTTAAAAGTTGAATTAGATAGTGCATATTTTACCCAACAACCTTAATCTCTAACCTCTAAACCCTAACCCCCTGAAACGGGTTCCCTTAAACGAGCTATAGATTGATGCCCTAACCTCTAAATCTTTAAACCTGTTAACTAATTTATCCCTTTACCTCTAAATGCTTAACCCTTAAGTCCTAGTTAACCCCCATAACCCTAAAACCCCTAACCCATAATCCCTAAATCCCAAAACCCATAAATCCCTAGAAACTAATCCCTCATCTCCTAAAATCCATTAAGCTCTTAAACCCCAAACCTTTAATACTTAAACCTCTTGACACTTAACCTTTAATTGACTCAACGCTAACATCCTAACCTTAGATCCCTAATCCCTTAGCCTATAAATCCGTTAACCCTTAATCCCCTTGACCCAAAACCATTCACCCTTAACGCTTAAAATCTTGAACCCTAACCCCCTAACATTGGCCCTCTCAATCCCTTAACCCCTAAATACCCTAACCCCTAAATCCCTTTATCTCTAAGCACTTAACATCAAACGCCTTTAGAAGCCCTAGTTTATCCACAAACACTTAATCCCTTAATGTCTAACCTATAAAACCCTAACCCCCTAAACATGGATGCCTAAATCCGTTAACCCCTAAGCCCCTTGAGCCAAAAACCCTTGACCCCTTAGCCCCTAACACCAAATCCCTATTTAACCTCCTAACCCATAGAACATGAAGCCCAAAACCTTTCAAGATAAGTAGGGATATAGGGAAATAAAGGAAAGTTATTTTCTTGGGAAGAAACTATTAAATAATGTTTTGAGGAAAATGCAAATTATGTAGATTACCATAATGGTAGCACGTTTATTGATGAATAAATGCTCATACATTATTTGATGAAGAAATGCCTGTGCATTCTTGGATGAAGAAACGCTCCCGTGTTCTTGGATAAAGAAACGCTCGTGCATTTTCTGCCATTAGACGTTATGTAGTCGTGCACCAAACATATTAATTGGCAAGGAATTTTTTAACATAGAAGAAACTCGCGAGCGTTATATATTTAAGAAACGCTAGCGTGTTTTGGATCTGCAAAATTCAGCTGAATACTTTTCCTTTTTCATCCCCAAATTTTGGTTTTTGTCTCCTTAACAGCACTGCAAAGAAACCTGCGCAATTGAGGACAATTGAGGAAGCTTGATACTCTATGTTCATAATTACACATATTCACAATCAACAATCTTGAAGAGGATTCTACAGTTAGACTTGGGAATTGAGGATTCTACATTCACAATTAGCAAGCTTCAAGAGGATTCTACATTCACAATTAGCAAGCTTGAAGAGGATTCTATATTCACAATCAAACAAACTTGAGTAATCTATGTTCATAATTGCAGAGGAACTTGCATTGAGAATTGAGCAAACTTGAAGAATCTAAATTCAGGTTTGAGGAAGAATCTATATCCACAATCAAAAGCAAGGCTGAATAATTTCCATCCACAATTGATTAACTATCTATATATTCATAATTCAAGCAAGCTTGAGGAATCTATATGAACACAATTGAAGAAGAATCTACATTCACTATTGAGAAAACTTGAAGAACTTATATTCACAAATGAAGAATTTTCTATATTCACAAGTGAGGTAGAAGTTACTTTCACAATTGAGCAAGCTTGAGGAATCTTTATTCAAAATTGAGGAAGTATCTATATTCACAATTAAGCAAGATTGAAGAACCTATATTCACAATTGAGAAAGAATCTGGATATTAGAATAGTTGAGCACACCTATAGAATATATTTTCTTAGTATTGCTCATTGTGGTGATGGGGAATTCAAACAATCGAATAAGGAAATCGGAAAGGAAAGAGAAGCCTCAAGAAACCATGGAAGAATTTAGAGAAAAGAAAATATTGGACATGTGGAATTGAAGGCATTCCATGGAAACTCATCCAATTCCAACTGTAGATGATGCCACGATCGTTCATACCCATCCATGACAAGAAAAACAGAAAAATTCACTCGAGGGGCCCTCAATTTCAACAACATTTGATGAACAAGCACCCCATGGCACTAGTCAAGAAGTAAAACATAAGTGCTCATTGAGGGATGTTTCAATTCCCACAACATGTCAACCTCAGACTATGGTAGCGAATGACTTGTTGGGTATTGGTTATACAAGCGACGAAGTTACAGAGGCATTGAATGAAGGATTTACAATGGAAGAAGCAAATGTTATGGAGACCGTCCAAGAGAAAGTCCAATTTCCCACATCCAATTACCAACAAGACAATGAAAGACAAGAGGCTCCTATTGAAACGCCGAAGCGTCTTGGTGATGTTGTACATGCTCCAGTTCCAACACCCTTACCTCCATTATAAACTACACGCCGAAGAACTTTGAAACGTATATAGGTTGATGAAACTCTCATTACTTCACTTGAAGGTACGTTGTCTAAAAGCGCTATTTCTTATCAAAATCGACAAATACTTGATAACTTTTTTTATTCTAAATGTGATGGGGACAAGTGAAAATTATTTTTATCATTGTTAAAATCTAGGTCTATGGTTGTTGTTAGAAGAGCGTTACGGATAAACATGACCAAAAAGTTAGAACCAAGTTATCATATTGTTAAAAGTTTAGTAGATGCATTTAGTACAATTGGAAATAAATATCACTCAAATGATCACAATGCGGCTCGCCGTGTGTTGTCACAATCAATCATGACAAAAACACTAGGGCGCTTCATTTTCTTAAACCTACCTCCAAAATTATAAATTTGAATGTGAAGACACTTCATAGGTTTTGTGTTAGAAGAGAACAACTTGAAACTTGTCAAACAGATGTTTGGGCCTTCATTGGTAGGTTTCCGCACTCTGATATGAAGCTCATTGATGCGGTAAAGGGATTAGTGCAAGAATTTTGGCATGACAACGCTAGAATTTCTTCCAACGAAAAAGATGTATTAAAATTGAGAAGGGGTTCAAAGGATCATGAACCACACACTAAACATTTTCTTGATATGACATAAACAAAATTATATGAGATATTTAGGAATGAACATAACGAACTTAAATTGGGCCAAATATCCTTTGAAAAATGAAACCCATGGTATGTTAAAATAAACAAAATTCGTAACACATTGTTGTTGATACCACATTGAGTATGGTTACTATTATGACACATACATATATTTTTCGTGTATTGCATAACAATCTTGTGTAGGAATGCTCAACTACATTAACACCGAAGTCATCTAGATACTTTATTCATAACATTTTGTGTAGCATGCCAAACGATTGCACATTTTATCAAAAATTTGCATAGATGGGACATGCCCATGGTGTGGTGGATTGGAATTATTGGACAAATGCATACATGTGACCGATGAGCATGAACTTGGGAGGAAGGAGGTGAACTTGTAGTCATTCAAATATGCCACGTATGATATTGATGGAGGGAATGAAAGAAAAAAAAATACAATTGATCACTTCTTAGGTTGGTAATGAGTTCTTGAATATTATTTTTTCTTTTGATTGCAATTTTATATGTAACAATCTATTGATATATGTCTTTATTGTTGATCTACTAGGTAAGGGTTTGTGACTTCATGGAGGAATTCTTTGAAAAGAAACAACAATATGTAAAGCATGTACATGTGGCTCGTTGGAAAGATGAGTAGTTTAGAACGTGCAGGGATACATTTCCTATTGGGACTATCCTGTGAGTGGTCGATTTTGTGGAAAAATACACTCTTCAACCACAAAATGAGATTCATAGTCAATACTATAACTCAGACCAGGTCAACATAATGGTCCATATCACCTATAGACATGGGGCAGATAGTACCGAAGAGAACAAGGTTATATTGAAGTAGTATCACTTCTACATAAGTGATGACAGCTGTCACTACTTGAATTTTGTACAACACAACTTTCAAATGTTCTACGATCACTTGAAGGATAACACTATACAGATGGAACAACATTGGATTTGGTCTGACGGTTGTGCAGGGAAATTAAAAAATGACCGTGTATTCCAATGGTTGTGTATGCTCCACAAAAGGCACAAGGTGCCACATATCTAGAATTATTTTGAGACTAGACACGGAAAAGGTGAACATGATGGAGCATGTGTGTGCATCAAGACTGCATTACACGGGAAATAAATGAAGTTCACAAATGTATCACTCATCCGAGATGCAAAAACCATCGTTGAATGGTGTGCTTCAGTCATGTGGGAGGGAGAAAGAAGGCATGAACATCACTTAACCAGTAAAGCACATGTACATAGATATTTTTGGGAGGTGGTGGATGTAGATCGATCACATTTATATGAGTGAAATACTATGCAAGGAACTCGTGCATTTCATTCAGTTAGAACATTGAACAATGCTATACTTGAAATGTGGACAAGGAAACTCTCATGTTTTTGTTCTCCATGCAGTAGTGGTGAATGGGATGAATGCGAATCCACAGATTGGGTTGATAGCTGGGACCGTGTATCACTCCCCATTGGTTGATGGATAGCTACAAAATTATCCCAGTTGTACGAGGACCAATCAAGTATTTCACCAGACTATGACCACATATCATATCTCGTACAGCCAGGTTCAATTAATATTTTTGATATTTTTTGACAACTAGTTGTGTCTAGTTAGTTGATTGAAACATTGGAACTATATTTTCCCCGGGGCACATATACGTAGTGGTTTCCCTGAGACGCAATGCATGACGCACTAACTATTGGATGGCACATTGCTTGGAGGGGAAGAAAACCCTAAATGTCCCATTACGGGACTTTGAGGCCAATGATTTTTCGATTGGGTCGATGGTTATAAAAGGAGAATATTTGAACCAGGTTTCCCACTCAGCAAATAGAAAAGGGTATACATATGAATATTATAGACTAGGTGAGATTATATACCATTATACAAACTTAGTTATTGGCACAAACCTCCAGTTGCAAACAATGCCAAGGAATAACTCATCAAAGGAATGATACTTATTGCCTTACTTCAAGCACGAGAGGTTAAAAGAAACCCTTGGTATTCGAGTTCATCCCGATGATCTAGTCGAATGACCATAGCTAGGTGATTTGGTATGAGGTTTGCATGTTATATTTTATATTATGTTATAGGTATGTGGTGTACTTGTATGCTATGATTTTGTTTCGTGGTCTCATTGGGTACTGACATTAATATTTTGACTATTGCATCCAAACATTGATAGCTTGATAGATTGACAAATTCTATAGACTTGGTAAAACTTGATAAATTGCACAAGTTTTGTCATGGATTTGTTTTTTTTCTTCTCCCATCTAAGTAACTGCATCCTCATGCCCATTTTTATGCTCACTATCACCATCACCATCTCCATGCTCATTATCACTATCCCCATGGTCATTGTCGCCATCACCATGCCACCATGAACATCACCACCATGATCTTCCTACCCATGTTATCACCATCACCATCCCCTTTTTCACCATAAGATTCTCATCATCATCCACATAAATATAACCGTTAGATACCTATTTTAGAAACCTATAAACCCAAACCACAAACATAGAAACCTAATCTAGCCTTAGAAATCTAGTCTACCCTAGAAACACAAATATAACCTTAGCAACCTAATCCATATCAATAGAAACCTAAACCATGCCAAAAAACCTATTCATAATCCTAATATATATGAATGCAAAAAAAAACAATAGAAACCTAATCCTAATATATGCACGCCAAAAAAACTTCATATATTCATGTGCATCCACTTGTATCTAAGCCATTGTGCTACAAATATGCACCAGAGTCCAAGAAACCATAATTTGTATTCTAAACCCCTAGCCTAGAAATCCTATCCTAGAAACCTTATTTTGTAGCCTAAACCCTAATTTGAATTCTAAACCTTAGAAACCCTAGTTTGTAGCCTAGAGCCTAGTTTGTGTTCAAAATCCTAGAAACCCTAGTTTGTAGCCACTAACTATCATTGACCAATCGGTAATATCAATTATTCATTGTCAGTGTTTCCCAAATTGGACCTTCACCATACATTAGTGAATCGATATGTGATTTGTTTGTGTGAGGGATTTCTTACTTGGTGTTCAACTTGTGTGGAAATACCCCATTTTAGTTAAACAAGTGAACTCTCACCAAGATTCCTACCATGTTAATGAATCATCAGTGCATGATCTTCCATAACCACTTCATCCATCTTAATTTCATCATAAAAAACCACTTCATCCATCTTAATGTCGTCATAAAAAAACATTTTCATCAACCAATCTCATTAACACACTTCCTTCATCTATTTTTTGAAGAATGACAACAACCAACCCATGGAACCCTTGCATAAGCTAGAATTATATGTTTTCATTAAATCCATCCACCCCACTAAAAACTAGAAAAAACCCTAAGATGGAGTCTATAGGAACCAACTAGGAATTCTTCTTACAAAAATCCTCGATAATCCTCCCTACTTCGTATTTGCAACATATGTACCCTAAATTATTTTTATTTTTGAATAACAGTTAATCGTTAGTTTAAAAGGAATTAAGAAGGCATCACTTGCTTTTAGGTTAAAAAATAATCTAAAAATAATAATGACATCAATTTTAATATCACTTTGAACTCAATGGGAACTCGAAGGGATGGTAACAATTACCCTTTAAAATTATGAGTATAGTCATCTTTATTATTTTGTTGGATTTTTTCCTTTATATCCATCTGTATGTGTCCCTAAAAGCCTTTAGGGTGTGAGTTTAAACGGGACATATAATGGTGGTATTTACTCATATCGACAAACCATCGACTTCGTTGGATTCAGGACATCGGGATAGTGCTAGGGGTTCCCCTCTCCTCCGGTTAGATGGCCCAAGTGTCATCATTTAGGTTGATATTGGAAACTAGGGTTTTGCTCAGTAAGGGACTATGAAATTTTTGCACATAGGGGTCAACTTTTCAAAATCATTGATCGGGGACTTATGGCTAGCGTTCACAGTTGGAACCTTCCTAGGCACACATGTAGGACTTCCTGGAACACAGTTTTGTTGCACGGTTGGAATTCTATGCCCCTAGTAGGTATCCCACAGGTGTCCTTGAAATCCTTTGGGATGCGAGTTGGAACGAGCCATAGAATGATGACCATGGATCGTATCGACAAAACATCAACTCCATTAGATTCTAGACATCGGGATAGTGATAGGGGTGCCTCTCTCCTCTGGTCCCATGGCTTAGGTGTCATATTTTAGGTCAATTTTAGAAACTAGGGTTTTGCTCAGTAAGGGACTATGCAATTTTTGCACATAGGGGGAAACTTTGAAAAATCATGGACCGGGGACTTATGTATAGCATTCGTAGTTGGAACCTTCCTAGATACATTTGCAGGAATTCTCAAAACCTAGTTTTGTTGCATGGTTGGAATTCTATGCCCCTGATAGGTATCCAACATGTGTCCTTGAAAGACTTTGGGATGCGAGTTGGAACAAGCCATAGAATGATTAAAGTGGCTTGGATCGACAAACCATTGACTCCGTTGGATTCAAGACATCAGGATAGTGCTAGGGGTTCCCCTCTCCTCCGGTCCCATGTCTCATGTGTCATCTTTTAGGTCGATTTTGGAAACTAGGGTTTTGCTCAGTAAGGGACTGTGCAATTTTTGCACATAGGGGTCAACTTTGCAGAATCATCGACCAGGGACTTATGGATAGAGTTCCCAGTTGGAACCTTTCTATACACACTTGATGGAATTCCTGGAACCCAATTTTGTTGCACGGTTGGAGTTCTATGCCCCTGGTAGGTATCCAACAAGTGTCCTTGAAATCCTTTGGGATGAGAGTTGGACCGAGCCATAGAATGATGATCATGGCTCGAATCGACAAACCGTTTAATCCATTGGAATTAGGACATCGGGGTAGTGCTAAGGGTTCCCCTCTCATCTAGTTTTGTGGCCCAGGTCTCATCTTTTAGGTCGATTTTGGAAACTAGGGTTTTGCTCAGTAAGGGACTGTGCAATTTTTGCACATAGGGGTCAACTTTGCAAAATCATCGACCGGGGACTTATGGATAGCGTTCCTAGTTGGAACCTTCCTATACACTCTTGAAGGACTTCCCGGAACCCGGTTGGAATTCTATGCCCCCAGTAGGTATCCAACAGGTGTCCCTGAAATCCTTTGGGATGCGAGTTGGAGAGCCATAGAATGATGACCATGGATCAGATCGACAAACTGTCAAATCCATTGTATTCAGGATATCGGGATAGTGCTAGGGGTGCCCCTCTCCTCTGTTTCCATGGCCCATGTCTCATCTTTTGGGTAGATTTTGGAAACTAGGGATTGCTTAGTAAGGGACTGTGCAATTTTTGGACATAAGGTTCAACTTTGGAAAATCATCAAGGGACTGTGCAATTTTTGGAGATAAGGTTCAACTTTGGAAAATCATCAACAAGGGACTTATGGCTAGCATTCCCAGTTGGAAACTTCCTAGACACACTTGTAGGACTTCTTGGAACCTAGTTTTGTTGCACTGTTGGAATTCTATTCCTCCAGTAGGTATCCAACGGGTGTCCCTGAAATCCTTTGGGATGCAAGTTGGAACGAGCCATACAATGATGACCATGGATCGGATAAAAAATCTATTGAATCCGTTGGATTCAGGACATCGGGATAGTGCTAGGGGTGCCTCTCTCCTCCGATCCCATGTATGAGGTGTCATCTTTTAGGTCGATTTTGGAAACTAGGGTTTTGCTCAGTAAGGGATTGTGCAATTTTTGCTAATAGGGGTCAACTTTGAAAAAAAATCGACCAGGCACTTATGGCTAGCGTTCCCAGTTGGAAAATTACTAGACACACTTGCAAGACTTCCAGGAACCCAGTTTTGTTGCACGGTTGGAATTCTATGCCCCTAGTAGGTATCAAACATGTGTCCCTGAAATCCTTTGGGATGCGAGTTGCAATGAGCCATTTAATGATGAATGTGGCTCGGATCGACAAAATGTCGAATCTGTTGGATTCAGTACATCCAGATAGTTCTAGGGGTGCCCCTCTCCTCCTCTCCCATGGATCAAGTGTCATCTTTTAGGTCGATTTTGGAAACTAGAGTTTTTCTTAGTAAGGGACTATGCAATTTTTGCACATAGGGGTCAACTTTGCAAAATCATCGACGGGGGACTTATGGATAGAATTCCCAGTTGGAACCTTCCTAGACACACTTGATGGAATTCCCGGAACCCGATTTTTTTGCACGGTTGGAATTCTATGCCCCTGGTAGGTATCCAACAGGTGTCTCTGAAAGCCTTTGGGATGTGAGTTGCAATGATCCATAGAATGATGGCCATAAATTAATAAAAAATATAAACGTGATACCATAAAATTAATTTTGATAATATATTTATTTCATTTTCCTACCTTTTGTAAAATATAAATACTTATATATATTATATATTGATGAAATAAAGAATTCGATTTATAGTGAGTGTCCAAAAATATCACTACTAGGGATTCCATACTCCTAGATCGTCCACTTGTCCAATCGGGCAACCTTTTCATTTATCAAGTTAGAAGGAAGAAAATTTTTCGTGCAAAATGATTTTTCTTTTGGAAAAGTGAAAATCAAGACAACCTCACATTGTAAAGTTCAAATTAAGTATTGAAAATGGGGAATGAACCTATTTTTAGAAATGGCCATCAGACGGCTTTAATAACAAGGAATGGAAATTAGGAGATCCATGAGTAAAGCTATTTATTTTCCAAAATGTTAGTGAAAAAAATTATGTGACGATAAAATTGAAAAAGTAGTTATTATCTTATTTTTGAAACCAAGAAGGAAAGATGCAAGGGTCAAATTTTGATTCAAGATTTATAGTTAACTGACATAATCACTCTTTCATGTGGGACCCATATGAACTTTGAGGACACCACATAAATTGTGTTTTCCTTCCTGAGCAGGAAATCCATGAATTTTCTCCCCAAACCATTGTACATCCACCATTTTTGCTCTCTTACGAGTTATGGGCATGCTAGGCATTTTTCTCCACGTTTTTCCACGTGTTTCCTTCTTTCTCAACTGGGAGAAGGGCGTTTTTGTGTTGTAGAATAGTGGGGAAGAAGGGAAATCGATTTGGGGGTCTGAGAGATCCGTTTTTGTCACTCGATTTCCAATGTATATGATGGAATTCGATTGGTAACCCCATGTGGTTATTTTTCCATCCCATAGTTTTTTTTTGGTGTGCCATGACTTGGGAAAACCCATGGAAATATATTTTTGTTCATCACATAGTTAAAATAGTTTTGCCATTCGCAACAGTTGGGTATTGCTGTGTGTTTGAGATATATCTTTGGCTTGGGCTATATGTATTCCTTGATTTTGCTTGGATTGTGTGGAATCAAACATGAGTAGAAGAGGATTTAAAATTGACTTGATAAACCTAGTGAAGAGTGTAACCTCACTAGAGATAAAAGGGCTTTGGCTACCTTTCTATGCACACCCTGAGTAGCACTAGAAGGGAAGGTTTGGCCTGAGGGGTTGTGGAGTAGTAAAGGGGATACTTCCTTATGTTGGGTGTGTAGGTATTGTGGGTTCCAAGCTTGCTAAATATTGGAGAGTTACCAATAGCTCTGTGGTCGACTCACTAGATTAGCAATTCCTTCCTTTCTACTTCCTTAACAACTAGATAAACCCAATTATGGATTGGCTTGATTGATTCGTGGTATATATTTGGCTATGCATGAGTTGGTAGGTTCCCTTTCCTTGTGGAAATCATGCCTAGCTCGAGGGTGGCAACTATGCTGAGAGATTGATGAGCATAGTTGACCTTTGCTAGGTGGAACGTTGCAGTTGCATACCTAGTTTCTCAGGACTACTTCATTTCAATATAAGTACTCTCTTGTATTTCATCATGCAATTTTTTTTTATTGATGCATGTTTTAGTTATCGGATAGCAATTGCATGATAGATGTGAAGTAGAATTTTGTTTCCATTGTATATGTTTATCTATGCATATGCACTTATGTAAGGGAAACATTAAAGTTTTAATACAAATAAACACATACCCCCCTAAATCCTACCCCCTAATACACCCCCTCTCCAACTCCCTAACACCTCAGAAAACCTCTGACATCCCCCCCCCCAACCCCCTAACACCCCCCTCTCCAACTCCCTAACACTTCCTACCAAATCCACTATCACCCCCTCTCCAATTCCCTAACACCCTCTCCTCAACCCGCTAACACCCACTCTCCAACTCCCTAACACCCCCCCCAACACACCCCCCCAACCCCCTAACACACCTTGTCCAACTCCCGAGCACCCCCCTACCCCTAATAACCCACACCCTTCACCTACCCCCAAGCCCCTAACACCCCCCCCACTCTCTCTCTTTCTCTCTCTCTCCCCCCCCATTTCCTCTTCTCCCAGACCCTTACTAACCCATTCTATCACTCTCTTTATCCCCTACTCCACTTACCTCCAATATACTAATACCCCCTATGTCTCTACCTCTGACCCCTTAAACACCACCCTCTCCCTCTACATCTAACCCCTTACCACCCCCTAATGTCTCTCCCTCTCGCTCTCTCTCTCGACCCACCACCCACACTCCTCACCTATGCCCCTCTTTCTTCCTAATTACCCTAATACTAAAATCCATACCCCCCCGCCTCTCTCTCATATTCCCCCTAACTCTTACTAACCCACTCTCTCACTCTCTCTCACTCCCTTACTCCTCCACCTACACCTAACCCCCACTCCTCTCTTTCTCACCCAACCCCATAACACACCACCACCCCATTGGTTCTCTCTCTCTCTCTCTCTCTTTCACACACACACACACACATCCCTATGACGCCCCCTATCACTAACCCCCTCCCCCCCCCTCTTTCTCTCTCACCCTTATCACTACAACAAAATACCCTTTTGGAGGCAGTTTTGGCTTGCGTCGGTTTTGTTAACCCCCCCCCCCCAAAAAAAAAAAGTTTTTTTAGGTATTTGGGGGCAGTTCTTCAAAACCCCCCTCAAAAGTCCCGAAAATTGGACTTTTGGGGGCGGTTTTAAAAAACCCCCCTAAAAAGTCCAATTGTCAGGATTTTTGGGGGCAGTTTTGTAAAACCCTCCCCCCGAAGTCCAATTCTTAATACTTTTGGGGGTGGTTTTGTAAAAACCCCCTTGAAAGTCCAATTTTCAATACTTTTGGGGGCGGTTGTGGAAACCCCCCCCCGAAAAGTCTTGACCCCCTAAAAGTGGCTTGCGGCGGTCTTGCTAAAACCCCCCTAAAACGTTTGTTGAAGGTGTTTGGTGGCGGTCCTTAAAAACCCCCCTCAAAAGTCCTTAGAATTTGACGTTTGGGGGTGGTCCTTAAGAACCCCCCTCAAAAGTCCTTAGAATTTGACGTTTAGGGGCGGTCCTTAAGAACCCCCCTCAAAAATCCTTAGAATTTGACTGTTGGGGGTGGTTTTTAAAAAAACCCCCAAAAGTCCAAAAGTCCAAAAGTCCAACAGGACTTTTGGACTTTTGGGGGGGGGGGTTTGGAGATCCACACCCTCAGAATATTTTTATCATCATCCTATGAGCTGTGGCGAGCATTTCCCTAAGGCCAATTAGGCAGATTTTACCATACTTGGACAATGTTTTATTTTCTCCTAGGCTTGGTCTAATTTCCCTAAACCATTGTTTTGGTAGGTCCATAAATTCTTCTTCAGGGTGATCTCTTTGGACAAACTGAGACCATAGTTGAGTAGACAAAACAACAGCCTACAATATCCCCATTTGCTGTCGGTATTTTCTTCAACACACAATTTGTGCCGGCTTCAAAATTGGTTTTTTGGGGATAGAGTCTAATAATGCTGCCGAACTGCTCGCATGTCAAAAAAGATGGACCCCTCTAATCGTGGAAGGTGATTCCAAGATCATTCTCCACATGGCTGTTGAGATGCACCGTGGCAAATCAAGATCCAAAGTGGCGTCGTCGTGGCGGTTGGAAGGCTCTATCTTCCTTGTTGGGCATAGCACTTTCCTTCTCCCACATCAAGCTGATCTGTTCACATGGCCGCCTGCGCTTATATCTGGGACGATTTGACAGAAGCATTTTTTAGGGATAGCTGCAAAGTTATCTAGGACCAAGACATGATGGTTTTTCATGCGAGAAGACATCATGCTGACGATAATCGGGACATGTAACTCTTGCCTTTTGTAGTTGTCCGCATATTTGACCTTTAACTCTTGTCTTTTCATCCTCCTTCGCAGTTCTTCGATGGGGGAAGCGTCACTCGATGTACCTCCTTCAGTTATTAAGAGTGATTAAGATGTACCTGATTCATCATAACAGTCAGTGACAGGCGAGAATATATGGAGGCTCAAGGTGGCAACCGTCATCGTCATTGCTGGTTTTCTGCATGCATGCAAGTTTTGGTAATCTGGTTGATTATGGAGCAAGCCTTTGGTGAGAGGATGAAGGAGCCGCAAGATACTAACTGTCATCCTAAGGTTGGAGATAATTCTAGTCACAATAGGAAGAGAGGGCGTGGGGATTCTCCGGGGAAGCTGGGTGGTGGTCTGTTTCGTGCCTCTCAGTGGGCACATAGGGAGGAAACTTCCTTCGCTCTTAACATCCCCTTGGAAATCCAGAGGGACATCAATGACTATAAGTAACAATAGTGGGCTCGTCTGTGTAGGGAAACCCTGGTGGGGGAGCGTAAGAAGTTGGATAATTGGATCCTGGATCCCGACAACATGACTGGGCGCGTTAGTCTTTACGAGCGCACTGTTGTGCTTTTTTGGATGATGAAAAACTTGGCTATGCCATTTGTGATAGTCATCCTCTCAGAGATGACAATGCCCAGCTTCTCTTTGAAGAGTCTCGCACGATTCACCGGAAGCTAGATTTCCTTTTGTCTACCATGGCGCTTCAACCTCCTCCATGCGCTACTTATTCTTCCACCTTTCGCCATCCTGGGAGTTCTCCAGAAGCTCCTTATATAGTTCGCTGATGTCTGGGTGGGTGTTTATTTCGGGATTCTAGGGCTAGCTGGTTATGAAGCATTATGCTCTTGGGCCTATGAGCCTATGGGAAGAAAGTATTTGGTTCTGTGGTTTTTGTCTATTCGGGTAGTAGTTTTGTTCTATTTTGTTCAAACAGATGTGCCAAGTTGGTCTATTTTGATGAACAATTCTGAGCTTCGGCAAGATTGCTCCTTTCGTAATTCCTCCTTTTAATATAATGCAAAATCTCCTTACTTCCAAAATCTCCTTGGAATGGTGTTTAGTATTCCCAAAGGATTATTCTTCCATATCACAGTCATATGTGTATTTTTTGTTTTAAGTAACTGTAAGTACTGTCTCTGCTTTTAAAAAGTTGATTTTTGTTTTAGGTATTTTTTTCTTCTTCGGGGTTTCTTCTTGATGTTATTAATTTGTCTAATGCACTTTTCTTCACCAATTTGAAAGAGCTAATTCATGGATGAGTAGGCTCAGAAATCTGTAATTATGCCATTCCAGATTTCATGCATGGGATGTCAAGTTTGGTCATTAGGATTAATTAATGAAGAACATAGGAAGTTGGTTAAAGAGTCTAATCACATTTGAAGACACCCCATTGACAGTCCAAACAAACCATATGACAGTTTAAGCAAACCGATTGAGTGCATAATAAGGATCAGAAGACCAAAAAACTAGTATTGAACGCTTATTGGATGAATTCTAAATGTGACTGTAATCAACCTATAATTTTCCACTAGAGTTTCAGCAATACAAGTGATGCAATTTATGGAATGAAAAGCAAGGAATATAACTGAACGAATGCATGAAATTAGGGCACATTCCCTTACAGCTGATGAATTAGCTTGAGTTCATAAGTAGAGGATTATCGTTCTTACTCAGTTTGATATTACAGTTATTACTGTTTAGTTATACCCATTTTGTTGGTTGAAAAGTCTACATTATTTATTTAGGGCGATGGGATATTTTCCATTCGGAAGATATATATAATTTTCAAGTTTAAATTATAATTAACAATTATATTAATATATTTATTATTAAGTTAATAAGTTTTCAACAAGTAACACACATTTGACATTGGTATTGCTGCTTGCACAATAATTCAAATTACATATATGATATTGATATTGATATGAATCATTAGCATAATAGCATGATATATGTCCATGATATTGATATGAATTATTCAGGATGCAATCATAAACTACCAAAGGAGAATGCAATTATCATTTCACTGTTGCAGCTCGCAGTAACACATCTAATGCAATTCCACACCACACAACAGGAAATAAATTAAACTACCTACTTAACTCGGCGATGTCTGTGAGAAGGCGAGCCCTAGCCTTCTAATAGAGATGCTGTGTCCTAACACAAATTAAAACACCAAGATATAAGAAACTCTGCTCCTTGTGTTAGAAATAATGAATCACAGTCAGAGCTCTCTGTTTCAGCTTATACAATTATAAATTCTCCAACCCCGGGCTCAAAATGCCTCTTTACATTTATACCTTGATGACATGAATTCATTTCACAAAATATCGGGAAACCATGAAGATCTACGATCTTCAGGTTGTCGATTTACAATGGAACTGCTCCAGCCATAAGTAGTCTTGAATGATTATCTTCTCCTAATTCCAAATCAGGGAATAGTGAGGCAAAACAGGGAAAAATGTGTAGATAGGCAAAAAGGGGCTATTCTGGGGCCCAACATCTCCCCCCAGCTATCCAATTACATGTCCTCATGCAACAACCAACTAATCTGAGTCTGAATCTAGTCCCCGTTCATGTTGAAAGGAAAAGTTGAAGGAAATGCCAGGTTCCTTGCCTGCTTCCAAAAACCCATTGCAAGCACTGCTTCTCTTCTGCCTTGGTTAGTGTATAATTGTCCCTGTACTTCCCTCCTAGACACCATATCAGTGGAAATTTGAACTTGAGTCCCAACCAGTGTAACCCACACGTTCTCATGCAATTGACATACCCTGCTACCCTGGGAAGAGCTTGTTTAAAATTCTTAAGGAAGTAAGGATCCCTTTTCTTCAAAGATGAAGAAGAAGGCTACCACGTGTGCTTGCTACCCTCTAAGGAAAGATGTTGTTGTTTGGAGATCAGGTCAACATAGGTGGATATAACTTTCTCTTGCATCTTCTTCAGATGCTGAGTCTTTGGAGGAGATAAGAAACATCTTCCATGGTTTGTGATGAGAGCACGAGGAGATTGGCGCTCACTCCTAATCCATAAACTGGCACTGGCCTCATTCCTAGAGATTGTCTGAAAGGCATCTTCCCACTGCACATGATTATTAAAAAAAGAGGCAAAGGCTGTCAACTGACCATCCCCTGCATAGGGAATAGGATTAGAGCAAGAATCACCAAAACCTGCCATATTGTGCAAATACAATTCACACAATAGGTGCTGCTCAAGAAAACTACTTGACAAAAAGGTCTCTAGAAACTAGGAAGGGATCAGCAACTAATAAGGTCCACCCTCTTATAAAGCTTTCAATTTGAATAGGGTCATTTGCTCATACAGGAATACCGGGTAGGAAGGAGATGGATCTCTTGAACTCAGTAGCTCCCGAGAGAGGGCATACATTTGGTCTTTTTCCTTTTGCATGGATTTGAATTCCTTCAACTCCTGCAATTCTTTTTGCACCTCTTCCAATTGAGATTTCTGAAGAGTTGATTCCTCCACCCACTTCTCCCTTACTTCTTTGATAGTATTCCTATGTTCAGAGAGAGGGACCATGCCTGCTCGACACTGATCAATGTACTTTTCCCATTTAGATAACTCCACCTGTAACGAAGAAAGCTATTTCTCCAATCGTTGAATCCTTCTATCCTCCACATATTTCTCATCATCAGAGTCTAAAGCAACAAATTCTTGAGAAAATTGCATTCCTACCCTGCCACCAGATGTTCTATCTTCCTCATTTTCGGGTGGTAGTGTAGCAGCTTCCTCATTTTCGGGTGGTAGTGTAGCATCTTCCTCATTTTCGGGTGGCAGTGTAGCAGCTTCCTCTTCCATCAGTGTTGCAATGGCATCTACTTGTGTTGCAATCTCAGCAGTTAATTTTGAGGATGCTGGTTCTTGTGTAACAACATCCTCTTCCTATACCTCAACAGCCTCATTTTCTGTTGCTGAATCAATCATTAATTTCGAGAACACTGGTCCTTTTGTGATAGCATTCTCTTCCTGAATACCAAACTCAGCAGCTTCTACCTGAGTTGCAGTCTCAACAAATACTTTTATGAATGCTCGTTCTTGTGTGGCAGCATCCTTCCTTTCCAATTCAATCTCAGCAACTTTAGTCTTAGTTGCAGTCTCAACAACTACTTTTAGGAATGCTAGTTCTTGTGTGGCAACATCCTTTCTCTTCAATTCAATCTTAGCAACCTTAGTCTGAGTTGCAATTTCAGAAAACATTTTTAAAGACACTGGTTCTTTTGTAACAGCGTCTTCCTCTTGTACCTCAATATCAACAATTGCTGTCTGGGTTGCAACTTCACTAAATATTGTCAAGGATGCTGGTTCTTGTGTAACAACATCCTGTTTTGCAATTTCTTCAGATTGCTGAGGTTGTTCTTGAGTTATCTCGATATCTTCTGGATGATGAGACTGGTCCTGGAATAGTTCAGTATTTCCTGTTGGCTGGGATTGCATCTCCTCATCTTCTCCTAATTCCAAATCAGGGATTATGTCTATCTCTAGCTTATTCCCCTCCATCAGCTCCACAGCCGGTGCTTTTTCTCCTTCTTGCTCTGCCTGCGCAGGATTTTGTGCTACCAAACCCAGCACTATGACTCTGTTCCCTGCCGAATTAAATATGTCACCACATTCTGGGCATACCATGTCTCCTTATTCTTCATTTTCCAAAATAGGAGATGAATTTTTAACATATCTGCAGCCTCCACTAATATATTCAAATTCTTCTCTGCCTGTTTTCCAGTCACTTCCTTCCATTTCTCCAATTCATTCCGAAGCATTTGCACCTGCTCCTTTAGCAACTCATTTTCAAAAAGGAGGTTTTCAATTTGGGGTTTTTCCACAGCAGGTTCTTGTCTAACAACTGGTGATTTGGGGTTTAAAATAGGAATTTCTATGCCTACCCTAGTTGCACATGCTGCTTCTGCTGTGGGAATTTCACTATTTTCCCCAATTGCACATGTTATTTCGGTTGCTGCAACAGACCAAGTCCTTATTTTATTCACAACTTTCGATGGCTAGCCTTCACTGCATACTGTTGCTACTACTGTAATAGCTCTAGTTCTTCTCTTCTTTGCTGAGATAGATGTATGACCCTTACTCCCTGACCTTTTTCTTCTTTTCTGTGACACAGGGGTTTCTAAATTTTCAGAAAGAGGGGTCATTTCCTCTTCTTCAATGATGGTTCTCCTTCTTTCAGGGGAGGATTCGACATCCAACACCTCCATATTTCCTCCTTCTACCACCTTTGCTTGATGCTCTTCCCCTTGCATTGTAACTCCTGCAGCTACAAATTCCACTATCGCAGCTTTAACAACTGCTCCAGTTTCAACTTCCTCTATTGCAGCTGCTAATGATGCCATCCCTACTACTTCAGCTGCCACCCTAACTTCAATTTCTATTGGGTCTGCTTCTTCCTCTATAGGATTTGTTGCTGTTGTAGCTTCCAATATCACTACCTCATTCGCCATTGGCTCCATCATATGCCCTTCTGCAACAGGGTTCACTGCTTTCGTAGCTTCCCCATATTTACCTCTTCCACCTAGTCTATCAGTGCTCCATCCCTCCCCCCAACTGAATTGGAGGAACTCCGGTCCTCATTTACCATTTCAACACCTCCTATTGCCATGGCAGGTGCTCGGAGCACCCTTGGCCGAGCAACAAACTCTTCCCATGTCAAATTTTGGTGCACAAGGGCCCTTAAAATTAAGAGTTTAATCAACCCATGGTTTGAGAGGGAAGATAAGGGGTGTCGGGCACCCTTGACATACCCAGCCATAGTTTGCAGAGATTGTAAAAGATAAAACGACATATTTAACAATCTGCGGTGTCGTAAATGTGAAAGGAGGAAGAATTCATATATGTAAACCACTTTGTACCTACCTTCATAGGAAATGTATTTCTTTATGAAGGTGGCCACCTGGTTCCAAGGATTTGGAAAGGATTCCAACACTATTCCTCGACCATGCGGCCGAACAACTTCTCTGGCTGCCAAAAATTCTTCTGCTGCAGTTGGATTATGGCACTTACGACCAAACCATTGCATCCCGGTTCTGGGAAATCCTGTTACCTCCGCCATGATTGCTTCTGAAACATCTATTCGGATACCTCGAACCTCTAAATGAGTGCTAGTTAGATTTTGAGCAAACTCAAATACGGTTTCTACATGAAAATCATTCAAACGCTGGAAATAGTCAATCCAGCCAGCTTCCTAGAAGATAGTAAAAACCTCTCTGTTTGCATGCAGAGGCGCTATGCTGACAGACTCATGTCGTACCCAGATACCCATATTGTGAAGTTGTCTATAAATTCTGCTACTGGTGGGATGAGTTACAGTCTCAGACGTAGAGATACTAGATGTAGAACGAGTGATGGATAGCCAAAGGTTGGTTTGGGTATTTTTGATAAAAAGTGGTGACAGGTTGTCGAATGGAGGTAAAAAACCAAAAGCGAAGGATGAATCAGACGTAGTTTCCATCTCAGCGGATTGACTATTGAGACAAAATATATTCATTATTGATTACTACATTTAGTCATGCCTAATGATGTTTATGATTAAGAATTCGTACCTTTAAATGTAATGCCAAACCGTCGTGTTGCAAGGTGGCGTCTTTCCACGGTCACATCGCTGATTGAGAGCGCTGATATTGATGAGCAAATAAATAATCAGTATTCAATGAGGAATTAGCAGAGTCGCAGTTTCCAAAAGTAGGAAAAATGGACAAATTTAGGTGTTGCAGCTGCTCGAAATAGGAAAAATAAGCGCTTTTGGAGGTGTCACAGCTGCTCGAAATAGGAAAAATGGATAACTTTAGGTGTTATAGCTACTTGAAATAGGAAAAAAGGCACTTTTGGAGGTGTCGCAACTGCTCGAAATAGGAAAAATAGGCACTTTTGAGGTGTCACAGCTGCTCGAAATAGGAAAAGTGGACAACTTTAGGTGTTACAGCTACTTGAAATAGGAAAAATAGGCACTTTTGGAGGTGTCGCAGCTGCTCGAAATAGGAAAAATAGGCAACTTGGTGGTGTTGCAGCTGCGGTAAAATAGGAAGGATAGGAAACTTTAGCGGAGTCGCAACTGCTAAAGATAGGAATAATGGGCAATTTTAGCGGTGTTGCAGTGGCTCGAAATAGGAAAAATAGGCACTTTTGGAGGTGTTGCAGCTGGTTGAAATAGGAAAAATGGACAAATTTCGATGTTGCAGCTACTTAAAATAGGAAAAATATGCACTTTTGGAGGTGTCGCAGCTGCTCGAAATAGGAAAAATAAACAAATTTAGGTGTTGCAGCTGGTTGAAATAGGAAAAATAGGCACTTTTGGAGGTGTCGCAGCTGCTCGAAATAGGAAAAATAGGCAACTTCCGTGTTCAGATGCGGTAAAATAGGAAGGATAGGCAACTTTAGCGGAGTCGCAGCTGCTAAAGCTAGGAATAATGGGCAATTTTAGCGGTGTTGCAGCTGCTCGAAATAGGAAAAATAGGCACTTTTGGAAGTGTCACAGCTGCTCGAAATAGGAAAAATAGACAACTTTAGGTGTTGGAGCTGCTTGAAATAGGAAAAATAGGCACTTTTGGAGGTGTCGCAACTGCTCGAAATGGGAAATATGGGCAACTTAGCAGTGTTGCAACTGCGGTAAAATAGGAAAGATAGGCAACTTTAGCGGAGTTGCAGTTGCTAAAGATAGGAATAATGGGCAATTTTAGTGGTGTTGCAGCGGCTCGAAATAGGAAAAATAGGCACTTTTGGAGGTGTTGCAGCTGCTTGAAATAGGAAAAATGGACAAATTTAGGTGTTGCAGCTGCTTGAAATAGGAAAAATAGGCACTTGGCGGTGTTGGAACTGCGGTAAAATAGGAAGGATAGGCAACTTTAGTGGAGTCGCAGCTGCTAAAGATAAGAATAATGGGCAATTTTAGCGGTGTTGTGGTGGCTCGAAATAGGAAACAAGGCACTTTTGGAGGTGTTGCAGCTACTCAAAATAGGAAAAATGGAAAAATTTAGGTGTTGCAGCTGCTTGACATAGGAAAAATAGGCGCTTTTGGAGGTGTCGCAGCTGCTCGAAATAGGAAATATGGGCAACTTGGTGGTGTTGCAGCTGTGGTAAAATAGGAAGGATAGGGGTTCCTGGACTGTGATCTGAAGTCAATTGGATATGCCTATAGCTCTTTGTGTTGAGCTCATTAACTTAGAAACCTCCTACCCTGTCTCCCCACTTGCTTTCCAGAGCCAGTTGTGTGCTGTATGACCTTGATTGACTGTGACTAAGGCTATGAGTGGACTTGAGTAGATCATCCTTAGCGGATACATAGCCCCATCTCGGGGGTTGTATCTGAGTGATGTTGAAACAATACAGGTTGGGAAGAGAACTATGGTTGGGTTGGAACATTGTATTCCATAGCTAGTTGCTTGGATATTTCAATAAAAGGGTAATTGTTCTATGCGGTTTATATCATGTGTTTTTATGAATTTGTTCATTGATGAATAGGGACAAGTCTTGTTGAGGCCCAGGAGGTTCAAAATATTCAGTAATGACTTTGGGGGAGAAATAGAAACCCTTATGTGTTCATGTTCCCTCTGTGGGTCAGATGAAGGGAGGAGACATGGCAGAGTGGAACATAGCTCTTTACAGATTGGTAATGAGGCATGGATGAGGATTGGGGAAACACCTTGGTTGGAAGAAGGAAAATTCAGATTTCTAAGGTTTGGAAGAAGATCAATATACACTTGCATGGGGATCTCCAAGAGCTTTCCAATATATGATACCAAGTTTTCCAAAAATGGACTTAGGATGTGAAAGTTATTAGCTTGAGAAGTTGGCAGTAACAGTGGTATATGGTTGACTTCCGAATTTCTGAACCCGCAGTGTAGATTGCGGATTTCGAAAGTCGGAGGCGTGATTTCTCAACATGGTGCATTGAAGTTCCGACTTCCGACTCCCGCGTCACGGATTGCGGATCGCGAAAGTTGGAGGCCACGCGATTTTGCAAAGCTGAGACCTTTGGAGTTCTGAATTCCTTCCTTAATTATGTATAGAGCCTCAAGACCCCTAACTAATATTCAAAACCATCTAATGACATAGACATCCCTACTCAAACACTAAAGATACTCTCAAGAATCCATGTGTGTTTTTTCAAGTACGTTGTTCTTCTTGGCCATGGATTCTCAAAAGTTTTTCAGGTATTAAGGCCCAATTTTTCTCCCTTAAGCATGTCTAGGGAACCCAATATCTATACCAGGTTCTCAAAAAATTCTAATGGCACTAATATCCCCACTTATATGAATAATATTCTATTGGGAGGTTATGTTTGGTGATTGTAGGAATTGTTCTTAGCCAATGATGCCTGGAATTTCCTTTAGGACCTAAGTCCCACTCTTTTCTCCCCCAACCATATCCAAGGTGTTTGAACCTATAATTAGTCTTAACATTCTCACTGTGCCACAAAAAACCCACTCATAGGCCAAAGATATCGTGGAAAGGTCTATTGTGGTATTTCAACATATCATTCTTGGCTATAGATACCTAGAAGCTTTCTTTAGGTCCTAAGGCCTAGTTTCCATTCCTTAACCATGTCTAGATGATACGAACCGTTACACCAAAACCTCGAGATGTTAGTGAAGGCCGCCCACTAGGATATTAACATCCCACCACGTTCTGCAGTCCAGACTCTGGGATGGATGTGTGCCCGTACGGTGGTGTCCCCTTTGAGCCGTACGAGCCTCGGGTGAACACTGCAATGCCGATGTTGCCACCTGCTCTGTGATTTGAATCTGGGTGGAGGCTCTGATACCAGATGATACGAACCGTTACACCAAAACCTCGAGATGTTAGTGAAGGCCACCCACTAGGATCTTAACACTAGAACCCCAAGACCCATACCTAATGCCCAGAAACTTCTTAACAATTCCCATATTCTGACTATAAGGAAAAATATCCCCTCAATAGATTAGCTTTGGTGGTTGGAGACTTCATTGTTAGACCTTTAGGCCTAAAATTTATATTCTTGCACTAGTGGAGCGCCATATGAAGGAAAATGGTTGTGAAGCAAGTATTCATACTTACAATCCTTTTATGAATGGATTTCAGAAGGAAAATGACTTGATACAAATAAGGAGGTTGAGAGGGTATACCATGAAATCGACCGTGTATATTAGCCTATTGTGGTGGATGACATGAAGTTAAATAATGTACTAAGCATGGCTTCTAAGGCATTGATTGTGAGGTTTATTTGTACTAGAAGGATGGGGACAATGAGTTTGTTAATTTGAATGGATTCAAGTGCATGACTAGTAATCAATTTTAGCCTACCACATAAGGGATCATGTCATTTTCATCCGAGGTTAGATGTTCATGAGGTTACATCCAAACATAGTATTATTTCTAGTCGGTATCTACTGCATTTATACCTAGGTGGATTTACCGGTTACTTGATCAAATTACTTATATATCATTCAAGGTCCCATGCCAATAAGTAAGGATACCATAATGATAAAATAATTGTACTCAATTAGTATATTTCCATAGAATCTCTTATGATTCTACACAAGATATTTCGTCTTTATGTTATTCATTCTAACTACTGGCATGGTATGACTCATTATTATTTCTTGTAGCCTTGCAAAGAGATCTATCATATGCATTCAAACAATTATGATTCATTATGATCTCTCTTCTTATGGAAATAATATGAGCTAAAATTTCTATGGTGGTATGCCTTACAAATCTACTTTCTTAATTAACATATCAATTAGGTAACTAGGGATATTAGAATAATGAGAAGAGATATACAATGCTACATTTTCTCTATATGCTCTCCATAAGTTTGACAATTCAATACATTGGTTAAGGTCCTACTTGGAGAAAACCTACAAGAACCTATATAATCCTTTTAAATATTAAGAATTTTTATCATTACCTCTTCCAACCATAAGAAATTCTTATAAAGATAAAAGGAATTTGAACCATTAACCTAGATTTTTTAGACCAGTATTATACCATTGAAACTATTCTCCTAATGAAAATCTGATTACTTGCTAAGATATCCCTCCAATCAATTTTCAATGATGCCTACCTTAAATATACCACATATCATGCGATGCCAATATATAGCCTCCACCTCATTTATGTATTTGCATTGTTCAATGAACCATTTTAGTGGTGGAAGTGTAGTAGTTTTACAAATGCCTGCATGGGAATTTCTATTTAGGTCATTGGAGAGTCAACGACAGGTGGCATCTGAAATTATTGAACCAAGTGATCTCTAATAATGTTATGGCCATTTCACTACACATGTGAGTAATTTACTCACTCCCAAGTGAGATTTCTTGAGCTCTAAAGGAAATGAAGTTTCCCATACCTTGCAAGCCATTAAACGAGGTGATCGAAGCCAGTTCTAACTCCTAAAAATACATTGATATGTTAAAATCGTGGTGACAAATTTAACATCTTGATCTCCTCTCATACTAACAACATACAACATATATTAGTTGGTCTAAAGGTTGGGATATCTCCACATTAGAAACATATTTTTATTTAACCCATAGAGCCTCCGTACGATGTAAGTTATAAAGATCCTTGACAAGCAATAGAATAAAAGTTAGAAACGATTATTCAATAAGTAAAATAAGAATATTATAAGAAACTCGCACTCCCTAGCGCCATCCCCATAGCATATCCTATAATAAGGTTTAGCCCAAGGGGGTTTTCCTATGAGCCTAACAAGTAACAATATTATATTATACCTAGGATTATAGGCTCATGCCGTAGTTATACATACAACAAATTTTCAGGCCCATCTAGATATAAGATGCTATAGATTCATGCATATTTTTTTTTTGTCTTTTTTGGTTTTTATGTTTTTGGAAAAAAAGGAGTAAGGGGCCGATTTCATCTTGTGGAGGTCGTATTCTTGATTTGTTGGCTGATTTTGGACTGCGTGGGCCGTGACATCACCTAGAGAGGACACAGTCTTGTTTGTGAGGATGATTTACTTTCTGTTGGGCGCATATCCTTATAGTTCCACATCTATAGTGATCCCCACGCTTCATCTGGGACAATATCAAGGGTTGTTATAGCCAAAAAGGAAGCTGCAATCCATATTGACACCTACAGCGTTGTTGGGTACTCTCATTGTAGTCTTCCTTCTTATTACGTTTCTGGGTAGTGAAGGAGGGCACTGAAGCATAATAAGGGAGTCTTAGAAGAAGACGATTTGGGTTGTTTTGAGGAGCTGGCTGCAGACACCAAAGAAAAATCTGTGCTGTACCTACAATAATGAATTAATGCAAATACACGAGATATCAGAAATAATAGAACATAATCGCTTTTATATTGATCACGGGACACTTCGAGGGGGCAACCTCCTTTGAGCAAGCTCAATACAATTAACTTCACGGTGCCTTCAATGACCTCAACACACACTTATATACTAAGTCTATGCCCAATACTATGAGTCAAAACCATGGGACATATAATACTACGGGACTACTTACAAAGCATATGCGTCCAATACTATGGGTCAATACGCCCAATACTATGAATCAAAACCATGGGACATATAATACTACGGGACGACTTACAAAGCATATGCGTCCAATACTATGGGTCAATACTATGGGCTAATATAAACTATGGATCAACAAATACTATGGGACGACTTACAAATCATATGCGTCCAACAACAATATACTAACATAGTAAAGAGAAGGGTTGACATAGGTTCCTAACATCCCCTCTCCCTTAGAAAAAGCTTTGTCCTCAAAGCTTTGGTTGGAGAAATTGCTGCAGATTCTGAAGGAGTGGTTCCCCGGTAGCATCCTCGGTTTGCATTTTGGGCCACTGACGCCTTTGGAGTGTCAAGGAGGATTGCTTGGAAGGCTGTAGATGAAGAAGAGCCCTGTCAGCTGCGTGGAAAATGCGCTCAGAACGGTGCTAATCGACTTGTTGTTTCAGGCGAATTCTGGCCATGTGAAGATTGTCCTGCAGAATGAGAAGAATCTGATCACGGTTTCTAAGAACCGAGTCAATTTCTTGAACTGGGGAGCTGCTAAAGGTGTATGGAAGAAGAACTGGCAGTGTTTTTCCATAGACTGCTTCATATGGTGTCCTTTGAGATGTGGTATTGTACCACCAGAGCGCTGCTAGGAAATCCATAGAAATAGTTGGCCAAAGCGGTGTAGGGATGGGCAAGGGTTTGAGCAATCCCGAAAGGAGTGTCGTTTCCCCCTTGTTGACTTGGAAAGTATCATCGTTAGCCACCATCTGTTGAATTGTCATTTTTAGTCCCAGCCAAAGGAAGTTACATTGTTCCTGGTCATACATTTTGCAGAACCCAGAGTGTCCTGTTGATGAAGAAGAATGGAGATCATAGAAGAGATAGCCCTGTTGAACATATGGCAACCAATTTGGAACAAGTAGAGAAAGAGCTGTAAGAGAAACTGGGTCATCAATTGTGCGAGAAGGAGCATCTTCCACCATATTGTCCTTACCCTTCTTGTAAGTGATCACATAGGGATAACCCATGAGTTGGATAACCCATTGCAGGTGTGTTGGGGAGGAGACCCATTGTTCCAGAAAATTTTCCAGACTCGGGAGATCAGTCTTGATGCAGAAATAATTCCCTAATAGGGATGGCTGCCACTTCTGTATTGCATGCAAAATAGCCATCATTGCCTGCTGAGAGGTAGATGTGGCTACATTCTTACCGGAAAGGTCTCTTAAAGGCAGCAAGCACATTGGTTCAGCAAAGATACCTGCATATCTATCCAAGGAAGTAGTGGAGACTGTGGATGGGTGCATCTGAATGGAATTGAGTTGAGTGATGACACCATGTGAATTCCTCTTAAGGATTTTTTCCAG
Organism: Larix kaempferi; assembly: GCA_027924585.1. NCBI lineage: Eukaryota > Viridiplantae > Streptophyta > Pinopsida > Pinales > Pinaceae > Larix > Larix kaempferi. The sequence continues at coordinate 1,465,094 of BSBM01000454.1, forward strand.
GCGATGTGAACTGATGATGCAGAGAGACCCTGGTTGTAAGCCCATAAATTTTTGTTGTGCCCCATTGACTTTAAACTGCATCCAAAGTTCAGCAAAATCCCATAAGATGGGGCCAAGTGTGCGTAACCATTGAATGCCCAAAACCACATCACATCCGCCTAAGGACAAGGAAAACATGTCAGAGCATAGGTTATAATCTTCCATAGAGATACGCACATTGTGACACTTCCCCTTGCAAGGTAAGGTGCCCCCATTGGCAACCATGACTTCAAAGTTGGAGCAAGGATGGACAAAACAATCAGCCTGTTTGGCAATCCGAGGGTCAATGAAGTTATGAGTGCTACCAGAATCAATGAGTATGGTAAGAGGGAGCTTCTTGAAGTATCCCCTGACCTGCATTATTTGTGGGGTGGTGACGCCGGTGACAGCATGGAGAGAGATCTCGGGTGGGTCGTCCTGAGATGGGGTGTCAACAGGCGGGTGTTGAATGTCGACCTGATCATCCACTGTATCTGTAGCTTCTTCACCAAGTTCTAAGGCAGGCGGAGAATCCACATCCAAGAGATAGAGCTTTTGTTGAACACATCTATGCCCCCGAGTGAATTTCTCATCACAATTATAGCAAGCCCTTTTTCTCGGCGTGCCTGCATTTCTATTTCAGACAAATGCTTGATAGGAGTTGGTTGAGGAGCAGGCGTGATGGGAGTTCGTTGGGAACCCATATTTCTGAAGGGAACAAAGGTGGGTTTGGAGCGTTGTTGAGCTGCGATCTTGTCCTCGGCCAGCTTAGCCAACCCTAGGACTTCCATCATGGTGTTGGGACAAAACATTTTGACCTCTGAGCGGATTTCATCTTTGAGACCACTGATAAAACAACTCCTGTAGAATTCATCAGACAATCCTTCTACGTGATTGGCTAGTTTCTCAAATTCCGTCTGATACTCTCTTACTGTGCCAGTTTGGTGAAGTTTAGTGAGTGCTCCTATGAAGTCGTTAAAAGCACTAGGACCAAATCGTGGCAAAATAAGTTGGCAAAAATTTGTCCAATTCGGCTCGGGATGAGCTTTAATGTACCAATGGTACCATTGAAGGGCTTCCTGTTCCAAATGAAAGGATGCAAGTGAAACTTTCTGAACATCAAAAGTATTATGTAGATTGAAATATTGTTCTGCTCGGTATATCCATCCAGTCGGATCAGTACCATTGAAGCGAGGAAAATCAAGCTTCGGCCCATGAAAACTGCTAGAAGAAGAGAACCTGGTGGCTGCAAAAGATTCTGGTTGTCTAGTATTGTTCATGGCTGAATGCTGAAGATGGAGGCTGAGAAATTTTTCATCCAGATCTTGGAGTTTTGTTTGGATGGCTGCAAGTGCTTCCTCCATGGTGGGTGCTCCTGCACGGGTGACAACCATACCAAGGTTTTTTTTTTTTTTTTTTCCAGATTGGAGCGGCTACGGCGCAGAAGGAATCTGGAACAACGCCGAACGGCTGGATCTGGAACAACTTGCAAAATGGATATGAAACGGTGCAGCAGTGATCGACAATAGTTCAGCTGAAAGTAGATATGGACTCCAGGTATGTGCGGCTTCCTAACATTTCAGGGTTTTCACTCGGCCACCAATGCTATCTGACAGCTTGCGTATTGGGGCAGTACCCCTCACTCCATGGCTCAGGTAAAACTGATAAACGCTTTGCCACAAACGACAGCTCTTGGTTTACCTCACGGGTGGGAACTAGTCAATCAGGTAGGGGTCGTTGCCCTTTTCACTTGGCAGGTCCTCTTAATGGCCAGCTACTTCGGGGTTCCTATGGTACTCCTCACAATGAGTTTTAGGGCTTATGCCTAAGTACTTCCCACAGTTAAGCGGATAGGGATTATTCCCAGATCCGAACCTGCAACAGAAAAAAAATTTGGGCAGAAATTCCACCCCATGTTCAAAAACTGGATCTATATTGCTCATAATTGCTATTATAGCATGTTTCCGGAACTGGAGCAACCACTCTGCTTCTACTTATGAAAGCGGAATAGAAATCTGGGCACTCGGTCAAAATATTTTCTCGCTGCAATTTCCGCGGCCGTCACCAAAATTCTGAAAAATTGCTGATTTTAAATCTGCGATATCTCCACTTTTAGAACTCCAAATGAGATGATTTTTTTTTGAAACTGCGTATTTTTGAAAGAGGAATTCATATATGTAATCGGTTTCTTTTTATTTTGTGCAGAAAGTTTCAGAAATGGATCCGAAAGTCGCCGCCCAAAAAAAGAAAAACAATTTCCCACTTGTGCCAAGGAAAGTGCTCTGATACCAGATGTGTTGTACCTGCAATAATGAATTAATGCAAATACATGAGATATCAGAAATAATAGAACAGAATTGCTTTTATATTGATCACGGGCCACTTCGAGGGGGCAACCTCCTTTGAGCAAGCTCAATACAATTAACTTCACGGTGCCTTCAATGACCTCAACACACACTTATATACTAAGTCTATGCCCAATACTATGAGTCAAAATCATGGGACATATAATACTACGGGACGACTTACAAAGCATATGCGTCCAATACTATGGGTCAATACGCCCAATACTATGAGTCAAAACCATGTGACATATAATACTACGGGACGACTTACAAAGCATATGCGTCCAATACTATGGGTCAATACTATGGGCTAATATAAACTATGGATCAACAAATACTATGGGATGACTTACAAAGCATATGCGTCCAACAACAATATACTAACATAGTAAAGAGAAGGGTTGACATAGGTTCCTAACAAAATCGAGACACCAAAGAAGGATAAAGGTTAGAGTTAAAGTAATTTTAGATTTGCTTGTCCACCTTAGAACTGTTGTTATGTTAATTTTTCACAATTTACTTCAATCTGATCTAGGATCTTAACTGAGAGAACAACATGTACAGCATATCTACAACATATTAATCATGGACACAATAATGCAAGCACACAAGAGACACAGAGTTTACTTGGGGAAAACCATAAAGGTGAAAAACCCCAATAACTTCCTCAGAGATAGATAGAGCAATGACACAACCCAAGCATTAGATATAAACATATCCTAGTAGCATGTTCTCCTCCCCCACAAGTGTGCCACTCTCCAAAGAGTGTGTGAGAGAATAGAATGATCAAATAGAGTGCTTCCCACACTCTATTTATACTTGACTTGACTTTCCTAATAACCTTTACTAGTTCGGCCTTAACTTAACCACATAACATAATGTTGACTGGCCGACACCCAATAGGGTGGTCTAATAACCCTTTGAATCACATGGCCAACCCCTAATAGGGTGGTCTAATAACCCTTCGACCCACATGACTTATACAGGGCCGATCCCAACAAGATGGTCTAATAACCAATCAAGTATAAGTTACGACACTTACAATATAAATGACGACACTTCCGCATAGAGGAATAATAACATCTCTATAGGAATACAAACACTTATGTATAGAGGAATAATACCATCTCTATAGGAGTACAATATACATATATGAAATACATTTCGAAGTTACATATACATTGACACTCCCTATTAACTAGGAAGGTATTTCTCGACATAGGTCTTTTAGCACAAGTCTTCTTCTCTGGATAATCATCATCGAGTCATCATCATCATCACTGCTGCTGCTATCTCAATCAATCTCTGAGCCTACTCATCATAGGAAGTTCCACAGATCCATTCCTTTTTCATACTAGATGCAGGCCCACCATCTACAGGTCTTCATCATCACTGGCCATACTGTGGAATCCTCAGGACTTATTACATGCGTCACAAAACTTGGTTGCAGCATCCCAGGATGTTACGAGCACACAGCTCTACTTGTCAAATCTCCCAGGAGCACATTACATGTGACTGTCACAAAACCTTAAAAGAGTGTCCGAGGAACGTTTATGTGCATAGCACGACCAACAAGAAATCTAAAGAGCATCCCAGGAAAATTTATGTGCCTAAGCATGACCGACAAGATCTCTGGGATTGATTACATGTGACCTCTACTACAAACCCTCAAAAGAGCATCCGAGGACTTATTACGGGCACATAGCCCAACCTATCGGATCTCCCAGGTCTTACATGTAGCATCCCACCACAAACCCTTGAAAGAGTATCCTAGGACATATTACGGGTACACAGCCCAACCTATCGGATCTCCCAGGTCTTACATGTGGCCCACTATCACAAACCCTTGAAAGAGCATCCCAGGACTTATTACGGGCACATAGCCCAACCTATCGGATCTTCCAAGTCTTACATGTGATACACAGTGCCAGTCCTTTTTCATACTGGATGTGACCTAGAAAAAATCTAGGATTTCCTTTGCACAACTTGTCCACAGCCACAGAGTATCAACTTGATACTCACCATACATCATCCTGATGTACACATGATCATCCTGATCATCATCACTGCATTGTCCTGATGCAAGTCAGCTGGAGCAACATCCTGAAGCTCGTCATCCATGATCATCCTGATCATACAATGCATCTACCTGATGCATACAAAGTATCTACCTGATACATATCACCATACATGATCCACCTGATCATACAATGTATCCACCTGATACATACATAGATACATGATCCACACAATGTATCCATCTGATATATATCAACATACATGATCTACCTGATCATACATAGTATCCACTTGATACATATAGAGATACATGGTCCAAGCATCCAACATGATGCATATGCAAGTACATATAAATGATCCAACTGATCATATCCAACATCCAACATGATGCGTACATACATATACATATAAATGATCCAACTAATCATATCCAGCATCTAACATGATGCGTACATACATATACATATAAATGATCCAACTGATCATATCCATCATCCAACATGATGCATATACAGAGCAGTAACTGGAGCATCGTCCTGATGCTCATCATCCATGATACTCCTGATCATCATAGAATTGTCCTCTTCAGATCATCTCATTGTCCACGAAGCACAGCCTAGATGCACATCATCCAACACTTACACCACCGACATGGGAGAACACATCTACCACCATTCGGGGAAGGCTCCAACCCTTACTTTTTCACCATGGGAGAACACATCTAACACCATGTGAAAATGGCTCAGCAATTACATCATGACCATGGGAGAACACATCAACCATGTAAGAAAATCTCATGTGCATATGCATCTTCCGGACTCATCACTTCCCTTTGGAAGGAACCTTGATTTGAAGTGCACCAAGCCTCTCTTTGACGTACTCAAACTGCACTCTGGCCAACGGCTTGGTCAATACATCTGCAACGTGCTCATCCGTCACAACATACTCTGCTTTGGCTGTACTTAGTGCTATGCAGGACTGCTTCCTGTTAAACCAAGAGATCACACCTGATCTCGTACTGAAGCAACACCCATGAGTGCTCTTCTTATTTGTAGCACTGCCTGCTGTTAACACCCAAAAAGTGTTCACTACCTCATCTACCACATTATATGGCTCATTTGTCCATTTCCCTACCATATTTCCCTGAAAAACCCCAAAAATCCCATTAAAAAGCCTCCAAAAGGCCTAAAATACCTCCAAAAGGCCACAAAACCATCAAAATAGCCTAAAAAAGGCTAAAAAACCCCCTTTTCCTCCAAAAATAGCAAAAATCCCCTAAAAAGGGAGTAAAAAATATAAAATAATGAGGAAAAGGAGGAAAAAACCCTATACAGCTGCCCAAAACCATGTGTTTCCCAAAACCATGGGTCAGCACTCCACCACCAAAAAACTATAAATAGGTGATGGAGATCCATTATTCCATATCCACAATCATAAGCACCCTTACTCTGCCAAAATCTCTCTCGAAACCCTAGTTCACCATTGAACTACTTTCACCTTGAGAGCCACTTTTGGCCCATTCCCATCATTGGAGAAGGAGAAGGAGCATATTGAAGCTTGGAGCATCCTCTTGGACACTGCAAAGGGCTTCATCAAACCTTCACATTGAAGGTAATATCAATACAAAAAGCCATTCTTTAAATTTGATGTTTATGTTTCATGCATGTTTTAGAAGTAATTTAATTTTTGTTTTAGCTTAATTATTTACACTTACTGAACTGCTACTAAGGAGTCCATTCTCCTTAGTAGGTGCTCATTTGCACAAGCTAGGGGTAAAACCCTAGCTACAGTTTTGGCGACTCCCCTAGATTTTGAATTTCTGGTTTCCGTTTTGAATTTTTTACTTTCGGCTGTCCCTTTCGGCCGCCGCATACCGCGTCTTTTCCCTCTGTAGTTGCGTCCCGACCGCGCCTTTCAGGCCTTTACCTGCGATCCAACCGCGGCTCTCAGACTGTTTCCGACGCCCCGCCGGCGGATTTAAGTCTGTTACCTGCGATCCGACCGTGGCTAATCAGCCTGTTTGCCGCGATCTGACTGCGCCTGTCGGCCTTTTTCCCGCGTCCCGACTGCGGCTTTCTGCCTCTTTCGTGCGTCCGGACTGCGCCTGTTAGCCCTTCTGCCGCGACCCGACTGCGTCTTTTTCCCTATTTCCTACGTCCCGACTGCCTCTGTTGGCCCGAAATCCATGACCCGACCGCGTCTGTTTTCCTCAAACCCGCGGTCTGCCTGTTCCGATTCGCCACAGACCCGCGGTCTGTTTTCTGCTCTTTTCCTGTTTTGAGCCCAGCCCCTTTTGCTGCAATATTTTCTGCATCTGAACAGCCCTCTGTCCCACCTGCAGCCTCACTACCTTACAGCCTTTCTGCAACATCATTTCTGTGCCCTTTACAGAATTCTTTTAAAATTTCAGTATTTTTCATTCAGAAAATTTTGCAAGTTAAAATTTCAATTTCAGCATTATTGATAGTTGGAAGTTGCACCCCTTGTGGCACTTCTGTTTTGGGTTCATCACCTCATGCGCACACACTCTGTCACATAAATCAAGTGAGCCTTAAAAAGTACCTAATTGAACCAACATTCTAACCCCACTTGGGGAACACAAAAGAATCATTGTAGTTAGGTAGGGTCGGGGGGATAGGCTTCCAATAACACCCCTCGGTCACTTTCACTTGAGACATAGTTGTTGTCCAAATAGGGAACCAAAATCCCCTAGTACTTTTTGGCACGGTCACGACCAATTTGTCAGAGGGCCTCTCCCTTAGGAGGGTTGAAGTCAGGAGACTGGTTCCGGAGGCCTGAGTGGAATACCGCACTCCATTCAGTAACCGAAGGGCTACCTTTCGCGGTTCGCGGGATATCCCTGTATAGGGGTATTGCGGTCAACGAACTAAACGGCAGATTCACCTTTCTGGACGTGTCATGAATGGGGTATCTTAGTTGCCATTCTTCTAGGATTGACTACTCGGTGTCCCTCCCGGTAGGGGGATATCATAGCCACTTGGCTTTCCTACTCATATTGTCTGACTTGGATTTCATCACCTTGCAGAGGATATGTTTAGTTGAGTCAGAATACTTTTAGTTAGGTGTTTGCATGCTCCTTTACCTCCCTTTGGTCTAGTGAGTCCACCATTTTTTCTTTTTAGGAAACCTGCTGCTTGTTGGTATTCTGACCATCTTTGTTGTTACTCTACCTATTGTAGCACAGCTGCTGCAGTGGGTGTTTTGAGTTGGTTGTTGGCCTGAGTGCCTTGCTTTTTAGCTCTCCTTCTGCACACTCGGTTGCATTAGGACTTTTTTGAGCTGTTTATACTCACCTCAACCCACAGAGATTAGACACCATCTGTCACCATTGAGTCCCCGAGACATTCTCGGCGCCTCAGGGGCGAGCCCCCACAGCACGGTTCTCTTGACACCACTCGTCATAGATTTCGATCATCATCCGTTGATACCACCCATCACAGATCTAGAGCCTTGTCACTTGACTCCACTCGTCAGCGACGTAGGTCTCCGTCACCAGACAGTGACGCACCTTACTTTACCTCCGATTCTGAGACAGAGTCTGAGAACCCTATTTATACTGCCCCTACTAGCCCCATGGCTGGCACGACTTCCACTCCATTTTTCATAGAGACCATTGGTGGCACATCCACCACTACACCAGTTACTACACCTATTTTGGGTATGCCTTCCATGCGGCCCCCATCTACCGTTCCCCTCACGGTACCTATTCCCACAGCGGGAATACCTATTCCCACTACGTCAGTGGCTCACACTACCCATGGTGGTGCTGGACCATCCTCCACTACCTCAGTTCCCCCACTTGGGGGCACCACCCCACATCTTGTCCCTCCACTTGGGGGCACTGGCCCCAACTTGGTCCAACCCACTACAGTGTCACATCCTTCTTCCAGTTTGCCATTCATGGCTAGCCTCAACCTACCTGACCTGGCCAGATTGACCAACGATCCTATTCGACACGACCCTACATGGCCTCATATGCCTACCAAGCTCCCCTCTAACATCCCTAAGTTCGAGGGCAAGGCCGGTGAAGACCCACAAAACCATATCATGTCTTTCCACCTATGGTGTTCCTCTAACTCTATTGTGGATGACTCTGTTCGCCTCCGTCTCTTACAGCGCACCTTCACTGGCTCTGCAACCAAGTGGTATATTGAGCAACCTCATGGGACCCATGCCACCTTTGCTTCCCTCGCCTCTACCTTCCTGCAGTTCTTCCAGTTGCCTGTCCGATATGACGCAGGCGTTGAGATCCTTCTATCTTGTAGACAAAACACGGCTACCCATATCACGGACCACATCCATGAGTGGCGTCGACGCCGTAGCTTATGCAAGATTAAACTAGACGACCGTATCTTCCTAGATTGGTTCCTCAAATCCCTTCTCCCTGTTATTGCTAAGGATGTGGCCTCCGAAAGACCCCAGTCTGAGGAAGAGGCCATCCTTAAGGCTCAACAGTTCGACCTCATTTACGCCCAATCGGGTTACCTTTATACCATTATACCTGATGCCCCTCGCGGCGAGTCCTCCCAGTATGATGCGTCGGGGGCATCCCACGCTGCAGATGGTATCATTGGCCGTGTTTCTTCGCATCCCCAACCATTTTCTATAGCACGTCCTACCCGTGGCCCCGACCTGTCGCGGGCTACTTCACAGTCTGGAGCAACCAACTCGTATGCTCCTATGAAACATCACCATTCCCATGGACCCTCATGTCCACCTTAGTGCTTCGGGTATGCGACTCCTGCTTATGCTCCTCCAGTCGCCCCTCAGCCTTACTACCATCAGCAGGCTGCCTCAGCTCCTGCGCCTTCACAAGCCCCACCAGCTTATTATCCGCCACAGGCAGCCCCTACGGCACATCCACAACCTGCTCCGCAGTCCTATCAGCAACCCCCTCAAGTTGCTGCACCTGCTCAGCCTCAACCTACATATCATCCTCCACAGCCTGCTCCAGCACCTGCGCAACCTCAAAATCCACCTGCTGCCCAAGGGCAAGTTTACGCCCAACAGAACCCACAGCAAAACCAGAATAACCAACGAAACCAGGGCCAACAGAACCGCGGCAAGGGCCGTAATCGGGGGAACAACCAACCTGCAGACCAAGCTGGTCAACTGGCTAATCCCCCTGACAACAACAATGCGGCCCCCGCTAATCAAAACCCTGAGCGCCTGCCCAAGCAGGATAAAAACCCCAATTTGAGAACGAACCACCCTTGTTCTATTTGCGGGGTCTATGGACACTACACCCATGCTTTCCCACACTTAGAGCGAGCTCGGCAACTCTGGGTTGATGAGGCCCATCGCCAAGGGCATGCGGCTCCCCAAGCGCCGCCCAACCCCCCCCAACCTCAACAACCCCCTTTGGTGCTGCAAAACCCCTTACCGACCCAAGGCGTAGTGAACACTCAGCCGTTGGCTCCCCATCAAGCCAATGCGCCCCAGCAACAACAGATCACTTACGCTGCTCCTGATCAACCCATGTTTGACTCCGGTACCCACCACTTACTGATGATGTCATCTGCTGACGTCAACCTCCAGACCCGTCGGAACCAATACGGCTCCACCTCTGAAGCCCCTCCCACGGATAAAACTACTAACGCCCATCCCACTGATCAGGCGTTACGTATACCTCCGCCTCCCATAGACGGCGCTGCAAAAGCCCCTCGTTTCCCACTTCGCCGAATCAACAATAACCCTAATGCGCGCGCTGTGTCAAACTACAGCATTGTAGACGACCTAGCCCAATCTCCCGCAGCCATGTCTGCGTTAGAGGTCTTGAAGAATTGCCCTTCCCAGCGCAAGACTTTACTTTCTGCCATTGGGGGGATTGACCCAAATGATTCGCATTTGATGGCATTTGATTTAGACCAGTCTGAACCACGCCTACCTTCCAGCTTAGCATTCCAAGTTACTGTCTCCATTAGGAATCTTGTCATCCACCGGTGCATCATCGATGAGGGTGCCTCCACATGCGTTATGTCTACATTCGTATGGCAGAAGCTAGGATCCCCTCCTCTCCAGCAGTCCACCACTGCGTTACGCGCCTACGACGCTCGTTCGGCCCAGCCCCAAGGCCTCCTACCCAACGTTCCCGTCCAGTTAGGTGGTAAAACAGTCCTTATTGACATAGAGGTAATCAATTCCCAATTGGATTACAACCTTTTACTTGGCCGCAGCTACATGTATGCCATGTGGGCGGTTGCCTCTTCTGTCTTTCGCACCATGATGTTCCCCCATGAGGGACGCGTGGTTAAGGTTGACCAGCTCACCTACTATGATCCCAGTGCTCCTGCGGCACCTGAAAATGTTCTCCCCATGGTTGAACAACCTGTGTCTCGTGCCACCACCTCGTTTGTTTCCTCTACGGGGCCTGGAGTCTACTCCGACGCGCCGATGACCTCCACCTTTCAATCTATTCCTCCTCCGTCTTCTCCCACCGACGTGTCTGACTTATGTACTTTGTCCCACGACAACCTACCAACTAATAATCAACCACCCTTGTTGCCCAAACCACCATTGGTACCTAGCCACATTGGTGTTACACCGATCCATACCATCCCCTTTCTAGTCCCTCCATCGGGAGTAGTCAGCGCCCCGGTTATGGCTACCCTTAGCCTCCCGGGGTTAACCTTGGGATTACCCGTCTGATATCTTTCACCTCCCGTCCGCCCGCCGACACCAGATGTCGTCCTCCAACCGGTACAACCCATGGCTACTACCACTCAGCCACCTCCCGGTGTCTCTACCCCTTCGTCCTCCACGACGCCCCCTCCTCCTCCCCAACCCACTGGGGGCAGAGGTCCACAACCTTACACTGCTGTACCACCTCCAAAGATAGTCAAAAACCCTCCAGTATTTCGTGCTCCTCCCAAATGCTCGCTGTGCGACGAGTTAGGCCATGCCACTCACCAATGCCCACAGTTACCAGCATTACAGAAGCGCATGCAGATGCTCGACGATGACCCTAACATCCCAACTGTCGAACTCAACCCCACTCCGAATCCTAAAGATAAGTCCCTACGTACCAACCACGCCTGTGCCATATGCGGTATTTACGAGCATTATTCACATCATTGTCCCGATCTCCCGGATTACAGAGCAGCTCTTTATGAGATGAATAATCTGGATCTTGAGACGGCACCACCTACCATTGAGGAGATCTACCCCCCAGCCTCTTCACCTTCTGGAGAGATTAATACCATCTATATGATCTCTTCCACCACTCCCCCCTCGTCAACCGATTTGACGACGCAAACTTTCCGTACCGATGAGGAGATTCTTGAGGCCCTTACTGCCCCGGATTACCCTTGGGATGATATGCATCATCGTTCCTACTTCATCCCAGAAGAATCCTCCTCTAGCACAGCTAACCAATTCACAGTTGAATCCAAAGACTTCCTCCCCACCAAGGTCGACTGGTTCAAGGACCCTATTCTTGCTCCTGACGCCTTCGAGGAGGGTAACATGGCCAACATCTCACCTGTCATCCAAGTTGATATCGCTGCCCCAGGACGTGCCCCTGAACTCATCACTTTAGGAGCATTCTGCAGTAAACAAGAGATTGAGGACTACATAAACCTTTTTAGAGAATTCCGTGATGTCTTTGCCTGGTCCTATACCGAAGTGCCCGGTCTTGACCCCGCCATCATAAAGCACCACCTTGACACCTCTGAGTCAAGGGGCATAATAAATTCTCTCGAACCTGGGATAGGGGGCATGATCAATCATTTTGAACCTTCCCCATCACATCTATCTCAGCACATCGATGAACCCATTGTTCAAACCAACACATATGTGATCCACAATCACAAACCCCATGCACATAGCATGGGGGCAGGTCATTAACCCTGCTCACTTTTTCACATTTGTGATCTCAACCATTTCTGAGGTCACATATCACTTGTAGATTTGATTTGATACACCTAGTATTCTTCCCCCACAGGTCATCATTTCTCCCCACCACTGCATCCTTGGCTTGGTGGGCTCACCTTTATTTACAACCATTTTTTAACCTAGTTAGTTCCTTTAACCATTCCGGAGTCCTTATGACCTCCGTGTTTCGCACCATTTGCACCGCCGGATTCATTTTTCCGCACTCGTGATGACGCTTGAGATCATTTCTCGCTCTCACTAGGACCAATATTAACATTGTGTCCAGACACCACTAGTCGCCTCGGTGTGCGTGCCACATTGGCCGTTCTCCGTTTTTCACATGTTTTATGTTAGGATATTTAGACACTTAGGAGTTAGTTAAGATCAACTTGTGTAATATATCCATTAGGGATAGTGTGTTTCTTTAGTATGCATTAGTATGCATTTGTATATACTTAATCCGACGGTCACGATATGTTTCCGACATAGAGTGATCCGACGGCTCAACTTCTCTTAGATCAAACCTAACCTTGATCCGTGGCTTAACACCCGATTGGTCCATGATCTCTATTTAAAGAGCATGGAGGGTCATTGTTTAGTTGATCGATTATGAGAAGCTCATTTGTAACTTTCTTTCTTTGCATAATAAATTGTCCTGTAGAAGCTATTTGGCCGGGGCCGTGGAGTGTTTCCCTCAAGAGGGTTTAAACCACGTCAAAACATCGGTGTGTTGATCTGTGATCTGTTTGTGTGAAGTGGTTGCTCTTGGTGTTCGGTCCTTTGGTAGTACCCTGTGTACCCGAACATGGTATCAGAGCTTTTATGAAGTGCCGCTTCCGGTTATGATCTAGATCTTGAACTGCTGTTGCCGAAACTCGAAAGGGTTTCTAGTTCTGTTATTTCTGTGCATTTCTGGGCTTTGGGAGGTGTTCCATTGCGTCCGGAGCGTCGTTTCCATTGGGAAATAGTTTTCGTTTGATCGAAAACGGTTCCCGGTTGCTCCAGAAACGCGTTTTTCATCAGATCTGAAGGTATAATGTTACAGTGACGCATTTTTTTATTTCGTTTTTGAAAAGAAAAAATCTCATATTTCATTTTTTTTTACTGTTAGATTTTTTTTGGTTCGGATTGTTGCTTTCCTGTCTGCGTATGCTCTTTTCCATGCACCTTGAGCGATCTCGGCAAATCAGAAACAGAAAGGGAAAGGGTTTTTTCGGCTGCGTATGCTCTTTGCCGTGCACATTGCGCGATCTCGGCAAATCAGAAACAGAGAGAAAACGTAGACTTTCCGGGCAAGCTAACAAGATCTAACTCCACAAGTGTGGAAAAGTTTTTTTTGTTTTGTTTTGTGGTTTGTTTTGCAGGAAAAAGGACAAGCACGCAAACCGAGCAAGAAGAGTAAAAAAAAAAAAAAGCCCCCTTCCTCATTTCCATATTTTACATACCTTTTAAACTAGCTCACTTGGTCCAAAGTTGCTTTATTCCTTAATAGGTCTTGAGTTCAAGTCTTAGGAAGTTACTTTTAAAAAGAAAAGTGCATGCAATTTCTATTTTCAAGTTACTTTATTGTAAAAGTGCATCTCACTCAAATAATAAAAAAATAAAAATACAAGTGAGTCACTTAAGCTTTTTATTTATTGTTGCACTATTTAAAAGTAATATCATTGTAAAAGTGAAATCACTTATTTTACAAAAGTGATTCACTTAAAAGAAACTTTTTTTGTAAAGTGATTGTCAAAAGGTTCATCTTGGGAAGAGGGGGGTTCTTTTTTTTGCTGGACATTCTCTAGCTGCCACGTCACTATTGGGGACATCTTCAACAGTTTCTTTGTTCAAGCATAACTTCATCATACAGAGTCCGTTTTCAGTGCCGTTTTTTTTGAAACCGCCTATTTTTTCGAGCTCTTCACATCCAGACTATTGGTTTCTGCTTTTACAGCCATTTATTTACAAATATGGCCGCCCTTTGTGATATTCTACTTAACAGTTCCAACTATTTCTCATGGAAATCTCGTATGGAGGATGTTCTACGAAGTAGGGGACTTTTCAGAATTACAACAGGGAAAGAAAAAGAACCCACTGATGATGATAAGAAAATAAAATGGGCAAATAGATGTGATGAAGCTCGTGGATTGATTGGGATGTCAATCTCTACTGATTTGCGATTCCACATATCTGGAATTGATGAACCTAATGCTGCTTGGGACAAGTTGGAATCTGTGTTTGGTAAACACAATGAAATTCGGGGTCACCAACTCGAAAATGAGTTGATTTCTTTAAATCCAAGTGACTTTTCATGCATTCAAGATTATTTATCTAAGTACAAAACTCTCAAGCTCTTATGTGCAGAATGTAAGATTGAGAGGGAAGACAAACAATGCATTTATCATATTCTTTCCAAACTTGGACCTGCATATTCTGTTTTTGTATCTACATTTTACTCCATGAAAGCGTCATTGAATGCAGCTAGCTATCAAGAGCCTAGTCTTGAATCCTTTTGTGATTCCTTGATTAGAGAACAAGATAAACTCATTCATCTTGGAATAATCAACAATGCAGATACATCTGGGAAAGCCTTATTGTCCCAACAGAAAGAAAAGTCCAAGCCTCCCAAGAAACAAAATTTTCGCAATAATAAGTCAAACAAGGGTCCAAAACCCTCTCAGTCAGCTCCTTCTTTAAAAAATGACAAAGGATCCAAGCCAAAAGGAAAGAAGACTGAGCGTCATTGCAATTATTGCGGGAAAGATAATCATGATGAATCTAAGTGTTTCAAGAAGATGGCAGCCTTGGAAGCAGCAATGAAGAAGCACCACATCAGCCTAGATTCGCCTTCAGAATCTGCCTCTCATGGACATGCACTTTGTGCTTCTGGTTATTCTTATAATGCATCTTCTTCTTCTACTTCAAATGAATGGCTCATTGATTCTGGAGCATCTTATCATATGGCTAAGGATCAAGCCATCTTTTCTACTATGCATGAATGTAACACCAAACAAATATTTGTTGGTGATGATAGATCTCTAAGTGTTGTAGGAGCTGGAACAGTTCCAGTAGATAATGGTCATTTTAGTGATGTACTATGTGTTCCAAGAATTTCCTGCAATTTGTTATCAGTCTATCAGATCACTCATTCTGGTGAAGGTAAAACTGTGACCTTTACACCTCACCAAGTTGTAATCAAGGATTTTAAAGATCATCAACAGGTTCTAGCTACCGGAATTGTTGATGATATTACCAGGTTGTACAAGTTTAACAACTTTGGGTCATCACCTTTCCCTTCAGTTTTTGTTGCTCATAGTGATAACTTGAGCAAACTTTGGCATGAGCGATTTGGTCACTTAAATTATCGCTCATTGCAACAACTATGTAAAGAAAATATGGTGACAGGTCTTCCGATGGTATCTTGCAGAGATGGTGTTTGTTCCGGTTGTGTACTCGGAAAACATCATCGGGACAGTTTTGACAAACGTGCCTCTTGGCACGCCTCGGTTCCCTTGGAGCTTGTGCATAGTGACTTGTGTGGTCCTCTTCCATCTGCTTCCTTTTCTGGTTTCAAGTATTTCTTAACTTTCATTGATGATTACACCAGACGCACTTGGGTTTATTTCCTAAAACTTAAGAGCGAAGTATTTAACATGTTCTTGGCCTACAAGGCCCTTGTTGAAAAACAATCTGGTCATCAAATTATCAAGTTAAGATTTGACAATGGAGGAGAATATGTTAACAAAAAGTTCACTACTTTCTGCACTGAACAAGGCATCCAACAACAACACACTATTCCATATACACCACAACAAAATGGTGTAGCTGAGCGGAAGAACCGCACTTTAAAAGAAATGGCAAATTGTATGATCCAATCTAAGGGACTAAGTCTTCAATTTTGGGCTGAAGCCATAAATTGTGCAAATTACATAGTTAATCGCACCCCCACAAAAGCATTACAAGGTATAACACCGGAAGAAGCATGGAGTAAAGTTAAACCTGATGTAAGTCACTTTCATGTGTTTGGTAGTGAAGCATGGGCTCACATTCCGGATGAAAAACGGAAAGCATTGCAGCCTAAAAGTGAAAAGCGCATATTTGTTGGATATTCTGAAGATGTAAAAGGTTATAGACTTCTTCAACCACATTCTCATGCTATAATCATTAGAAGAGATGTTAAATTTGATGAAAATATCTTGGCCTGCGAGCCTAACTCGGCAAGTGTGCCATCTTTGGCCTGCGAGCCTGATTCGGCGTTTGTGCCTTCTTCTTCTTCTTCCAACTTCCTTGACAGGTTTCCAACTCCAGTTTCTGATGATGACAGTGAGGATGAAAATCCACCTCCACCTGCTCATGTTCCTCCAATTGCACCAGCACAAGTGCTTCCTCGATGGGTCCGTTCAACATGTGAAGCAGCTGGTGATCTTGCCGGTGATCCTAGAGATCAACGTCGAACACGTTCTCAGTTTCAGCGAGCCTCTTCTCTTTTGGCTCAAGTTTCTGAGAATCATGATCCAGAAACTTTTGCAGAAGCTTCAGGGAATCCAGATTGGGATGCAGCCATGGATGAAGAATATCGTTCCTTAATGGCGAACGATACTTGGGATCTTGTACCTCTTCCAAAAGGAAGAAAACTTGTCAGATGTAAATGGGTCTACAGAACTAAGTATGCATCAGATGGAAGTGTTGAAAGACTTAAGGCAAGGTTAGTTGCCAAAGGTTTTTCTCAAGTTGAAGGGATTGACTACAATGAAACCTTTGCTCCCGTCGCCAAAATGAACTCCATCCGCCTTGTTCTTTCCCTTGCAGCCTTACACAACTGGGAAGTCCATCAAATGGATGTCAAGTCTGCCTTCTTACATGGTGATTTACAGGAGGAAATTTACATGGAACAACCTCCTGGCTATGTTCAGAATAACTCTAGCCTTGTCTGTCGCCTTAAGAAATCCTTATATGGCCTTAAGCAAGCTCCTAGAGCTTGGTATGCCAAAATGGATAACTTTCTCCTTGACACAGGTTTTTCTAGATGCCATTCTGACCCCAATGTCTATACCAAGAAAGTAGGAAACCATCTCATCATACTTGTTCTATATGTTGATGACCTTATTCTTACTGGTAGTGACCCTAAGCTTATAACCCATGTGAAATCCAGTCTTAAACAAACTTTTGAAATGTCAGACTTAGGACATTTGCATTATTGTCTTGGTCTCCAAGTTCTGCAAACCAAAGAAGGAATCTTTCTTTCTCAGTCTAAGTATGCTTGTGACCTTCTTCGTCGCTTTCACATGGAAGATTGTAAACCAGCCCCTTCTCCCTTCCAGTCTGGAGTCAAACTTTCTGCCACTTGTACTTCACCTGAAGTAGATGCCACATTGTATCGTCAGCTTGTTGGTAGTCTTTTATACTTGACTCATTCCCGTCCTGACCTTTCCTTTGCCGTTGGTCGAGTTGCCCGTTATATGCAGACACCTCATGAAAGTCACTGGAAAGAAGCTAAAAGAATACTTCGATATATTCAAGGTACAGTTCAGTTTGGGATTCATTACAGTACAGGGGGGAAACCTTTGTTGGTTGGTTTCACTGATTCAGATTGGGCCGGCAATCCTGATGATCGAAAGTCTACTGCAGGTTATGTTTTCAGTCTGGGATCTGGACCTATTACTTGGGCTTGTAAGAAACAACAAGCTCTTGCTCTTTCTTCAGCAGAGGCAGAATATCGAGCAGCCGTCAATGCCAGTCAGGAAGCTTTATGGCTTCGACAGATCCTTTCAGAGTTTGGATTCGAGCAGCAGCAACCTACTCCACTTTGGTGCGACAATCAAAGTGCCATCAAGCTTGCCAAAGATCCAGTTCTACATCAACGCAGCAAACACATTGAGCTACATATGCACTTCATCAGAAATCTTGTTCATGATCGTGTTCTCGAAGTGCTCTTTTGCCCTACAGATGATCAAGTTGCAGACATCTTCACCAAGTCTCTTACAGAAGCGAAGTTTTCTAAACTTCGATCTATGTTAGGAGTTCACGAACTTGTCATTAAGGGGGGATAGGCTCTAATGCCTCCTTCCTTCTCCTAATAGTGTCACTTTTGTAAATCCTTCAATCCTATCCCAAGTTGTTCTTAAGGGGGGATGTTAGGATATTTAGACACTTAGAGTTAGTTAAGATCAACTTGTGTAATATATCCGTTAGGAATAGTGTGTTTCTTTAGTATGCATTAGTATGCATTTGTATATACTTAATCCGACGGTCACGATATGTTTCCGACATAGAGTGATCCGACGGCTCAACTTCTCTTAGATCAAACCTAACCTTGATCCATGGCTTAACACCCGATTGGTCCATGATCTCTATTTAAAGAGCATGGAGGGTCATTGTTTAGTTGATCGATTATGAGAAGCTCATTTGTAACTTTCTTTCTTTGCATAATAAATTGTCCCGTAGAAGCTATTTGGCCGGGGCCGTGGAGTGTTTCCCTCAAGAGGGTTTAAACCACGTCAAAACATCGGTGTGTTGATCTGTGATCTGTTTGTGTGAAGTGGTTGCTCTTGGTGTTCGGTCCTTTGGTAGTACCCTGTGTACCCGAACATTTTATATCATCGGACTCATTTTTCCGAGCTCGTGATGATGCTTGAGATCATTTCTCGCTCTCACCCCCCGATTTTTCGGGTATTTTTCCAAAACGCCCTCGTCGCCTCGGTTTGCGTGCCACATCGGCCGTTATCCATTTTTGCCACCCTTTATATCGCCAGATTCATTTTTCCGAGCTCGTGATGATGCTTGAGATCATTTCTCGCTCTCACTTGGTATAATTTTAACATTGTGTCCCAAACACCTTGTTGCCTCGGTTTGCGCGCCACATCGGCCGCCATCGGATTGTTCCACTTTTTTACATGAGCCATTCACTCCTGTCATACTGCAAATGTCTCGTTATTTTGCCACCATTTTATCTACCCCGCAAGGAGGCCCACCAGTGTTCCCCAACACCCTCGTTCTTGGTCACCATCAATCTGCCTTGCTCGAACACTTCCTCCTTGCCTGGCCATTCCTTTTGTTCGGTATAATTTTATCCCTTTTTCGGGCCGGACAAGTCCTTTACGAAAAAGGCACTTAGGGAGTTTCCGTTAAGCTCTTTTCTGACTCCTAAAAGAATGAAAAGATCGCCGAGCAATCTTGCTTCCTTTCATGCTCGTTAAAGTACCTGAAAGGGCGTCTATCTGGTATAAGTTTAACCCTTTTTCGGACCTGGTAGACTAATTACGAAAAAGGAATACTCTAGTCACACCGGCTAGAAGAGTTCTTCATTGCATCCTTTTATGCTTCTTTGGGCCTTGGAGACTAAATCTACGAAAAAGCAACTCCCTGGAGTCTTCTTACTTGCTTTCAGACTCTCTAAAATTGAAAGCAACCACGAGCATGAACTGTCCTGGGCTCGTAAAATCCACCCGACAGTACCATTTCATCATTTCAGAGTCTTCTTATCGCTTTCAGACTCCTTAAAATTGAAAGCAACCATGAGCATGAACTGTCCTGGGCTCGTAAAATCCACACGACAGTACCATTTTACACACACTTCTTCTAGTTCCTTAACCCATGAAGAAGTTTTCCCCCTTGCCTCCTGGCACTTTGATCTATCATCTTGGCAGCACCCCCAATCAGGTCGCCTTTGTTCAGAGTATTCTGCAGTCTCCTGCCATTGTACCCCAGCTTGAGTCTCCCGCAGCCCAGTAACCTTCCCAGATCCCATACAGCTATGATCCCTCTCCCCTTAGTCAGTTTCATATGCTGCCAGATCATTCCCATTATCATACTCTGAACACAGGAAGTTTGAGTCCACCCACTCTACTTGCCCAGTTGTCCCCCCACAGTTTGTCAGTCTTGCCATCAGTACTACTATATTTCGGTTCTTCACCTCGCGCTCCTGTCAAGGAAACATCATTGCCTTGATAGTTGCAGGTCTCCCTCTGTCGACGACAGCTCCTCTATTCCAGAGGATAGCCCCAGAGGTCCCTACGCCTTGGACTTATCACCATCTGTGGTAAGTGCCTACGGATCATTCTGAGAGGAGACATCATTGCCTCTCCGAGTGGTTGTTCCTCACATGCTCGACTTCAGCACCTTGATCGCATCGTTGAGGATCGCGTAGGATTATATCCCATCAGTTTTTAGTCGAAGACCCCGGATTTCCCCCGACTCTAGCACATTGGTGAGTCACTTTGGAACGCCCAGTTATATGTTCCCGTGGATGTCCGGGCTGCGTTGGCGATTGTATTCGGAAGCCATCCAGTTCTATGCTTCCTTGAGTACCCAGGTTTATTCCAGTTCAGTGTACCATCGAGGTTGTTGCTCCCAGTCACTATGATCCAGCATCTCATCAGTTCCTTTGGTACCACACTCAGTAGCACTGTTGATTGTTCCAGTGCACCATTTATCCAGTTCACACATGATCAGCTCAGCAGTATGTCCCAGATTTGTGTCCCCTCTGGACTCTTATGATGTACACAGTGATCATGTATCTTACAGGTCCCCCTTTTTTTGGGCCTCACAGTTCTGTTTATGTATCTTGATACGAGCATGGGTATGCCCGCCTCATCCATATATTGAGATTATTCCTCAGTCAGTATTTGAGGTCATGTATATTTCAGGTCCCCATTTTTTGGACCCCATTGTTATTATGTTATATCCTGATACGAGCATGGGACTGCCCGCCTCGTCCATATGATCAGATGATTCCTCATCCATTATTGAGGTTATGTACTTTTAGTTCTTGCAGTTGTTCGGGATCGTTGTTCCGGGCTTCAGTTTGTTTCTTCTCTTCTCTCCACATCCCAGGAAAACCATTCATGACTTATGATGTCCATCGGCCATATGATGAGCTCCTGACCTCGCACATCAGGGGGCAATCTGTTAACGCCCAAAAAGTGTTCACTACCTCATCTACCACATTATATGGCTCATTTGTCCATTTCCCTACCATATTTCCCTGAAAAACCCCAAAAATCCCATTAAAAAGCCTCCAAAAGGCCTAAAATACCTCCGAAAGGCCACAAAACCATCAAAATAGCCTAAAAAAGGCTAAAAAAACCCCCTTTTCCTCCAAAAATAGCAAAAATCCCCTAAAAAGGGAGTAAAAAATATAAAATAATGAGGAAAAGGAGGAAAAAACCCTATACAGCTGCCCAAAACCATGTGTTTCCCAAAACCATGGGTCAGCACTCCACCACCAAAAAACTATAAATAGGTGATGTTATTCCATATCCACAATCATAAGCACCCTTACTCTGCCAAAATCTCTCTCGAAACCCTAGTTCACCATTGAACTACTTTCACCTTGAGAGCCACTTTTGGCCCATTCCCATCATTGGAGAAGGAGAAGGAGCATATTGAAGCTTGGAGCATCCTCTTGGACACTGCAAAGGGCTTCATCAAACCTTCACATTGAAGGTAATATCAATACAAAAAGCCATTCTTTAAATTTGATGTTTATGTTTCATGCATGTTTTAGAAGTAATTTAATTTTTGTTTTAGCTTAATTATTTACACTTACTGAACTGCTACTAAGGAGTCCATTCTCCTTAGTAGGTGCTCATTTGCACAAGCTAGGGGTAAAACCCTAGCTACACCTGCCCAATTTGAATCAACATAACCCTGCAGGTTAAACTTTTGATTCGTAGCATACTTGAGCCCATAATCGTCCGTACCCTTCAAGTACCTCAGAATATGTTTTACAGCAACCAGGTGAAAACCTATGGGATCTGTCAGGAAGAGGCTCAATTTGTTCACCACAAAGCAAATATCTGGCCTCATGTTCGTCAGGTACATCAAGGACCCAATCATCTGATGATACACAGTGACATCAACCGGATTAGATGAAGCATCACACCAAGTAAGATTCCATCTGCACTCTGCCACACCTCCATACCTAGAAAATAGTACATCATCCACAAGTTCTTCATCTCGAACTCGGCAGCAAGCTTCCGCTGCGTGTCGGCATTCAATCTATCTTCACCTATAATAAATAGGTCATCCATATACAAAAGTAGTATCACTGGATTACCTTCCTCAACCTTGTAGTAAAGGTTGGAGTCCGCTTTACTCTTGGTAAAGCCCAAACTAGATAGGAAGCTATCTATCCTACCATACCAAGTTTTGCACATATATGACTCCCTGTCATGTGTCTCAGAACCAAGTGGCTGCTCCACATACACTTCTTCTTCAACTACACCATTCAAGAAAGCTATCTTGAAATCCATCTCGTGTATCTTCCATTTCATCACTGCAGCCAGAGCAAGTACGGATCTAATGGAAGTGTATTTGGCTATAGGAGAAAAAGTCTCTATGCTACCTACCACTTGTAGCATGCTTGATCTTGTAGATCCTCTTGGAAGTCACTACAAACTCCCCTTCAAGTCTTGGGACTGCATCCCAAACATCTTAATGATCGACTGGTACTCCTCGATCATGGCATTCTTCCCAGATCCTAGTAACTTCAATATCTTCAATATTTTCAATAGATAACTTTGTTGATGAACAAATATTGTAGTCCTTCTTTTGTAGGTGATGGTATACGATCTTTCCTACAGAACAAGTTAAATTGCATGATTAGAAAACATCTCATGGTTTTCAGAACAAATTCTTACACATAAAGAAATATGTCATACAGTCATGCAATTATCTTAGCCAATGCTTCAATACAACATTTATCCATATCCCATAACTTTCTAGATGCCTTCCAATCTCTACCAAAACATTGTTAAGAGTGTGCACATCTCCCAACATGTTAGCAAAGAGGTTTCATTCTAGATAAGTAGCAATGGAATTTTGTACAGTGCCATAGGATACTTACCCATGTATATTAGTAGTATACTATTCATCAATGCAACTATTCTAATATGCATAATACACAACCTAATTCTAGGAACATGAGTATATACATTATTGAACAGTATTATTTAAACAATACAATATGCAAGGAATGATAATTCAAATACTTATCTTTGTTTGTTTTTTGGGTTGACTCCCTCTCAGTCTTTGCTTCTTTTCTGCAACTCCATTCTGATGTGGATTGTGAGAAGTGGTCAACTCCCTCTGAATATCTACATCCTTGCAGAAACTATTGAAGTGTGCTCCTTCTTGATCTTTGCTTCCTTGCAGGAACAACTGGAGTGTGCTCCCTCTTGATCTTTGCTTCCTAGATTACATGTCCTTGAACTTATATCCATCACTATGCATGCTTATTAGTATCATCATTGTGTTATGCTCGAGGTCTCATACATAATCACACATTCATTAGTATAATCTTAATACTATCAAAACACAATAATCTTAAACATGTATAGTCGTGATCATTTCAAACACAGATAATAAACATTAGTATTCAATGTTTCAGGGAAGTCTTCTTTTACTCATGCATATTCTTATTTGATCATAGGACTCTTCTGGTTAGTTAAATCATCAATCACGATAAGAGACATAAAATGCATAAACCCTTGATTACTTACATTTCTAACTTTATGAATAAACATAACCAATCATACCAAGTATACTTATATAAGGGATCCAAACACAAGGTAGGATTCTAACTTGATATAGGAAAAACATACCTGGAATGGTATGTTAGCTAATTATGTCTAACATACCCACATGATGTCTTCTTGTTCTCTTCAATGACTTGTGCTAGTAACCTGCATATCTCATAGGTTAACCATTATAGAACCAAGTTATACATACCTTGCAAATAGATCTTCTAAGTGATTCATGACAATGGATGAATCTTTGTCCTCATGTCATCATGATCATATGTTCTTGAACTAGAACATGATTTGTCTTTCTTGGTGTACCTTTCATGTTAGCGGACAACATAAACCTCATACAACACCATAATGCATTAGTACAATCATAAGTGTCAACACCCTAATCAATGAATATCTTTTATCATGCATTCATAATTTTATTAAGGTGATACGACAAGTCTAAAGTTAATAAAGATTGTACTAACCATAATAACATGAAGACAAACATACCATAAACTTAATCATGAACAAATCTCGAAACATACCTGGATGAGTCATACCTGTCGAGATTGATTGTAATATTCTTATGTAAGGCCTTAGCCTCATCTCCCTCTGAAATAGGAACTTCTTCACTTATGCAGGTGACCAATCCATTCTCTTCTAGGATTAACCCAATCCACTTGATTTGCAGGTACTGGATCTAGAGCTAGATTAGGGTTTGTCAGAGAAACCCTAAAAATTCAAAATTTGAATTTCAAACTTCTGAAAGGATAGAAATATGTGCCCTGATGAGTTGATCAAGCTGGTATACTCATAATTTGAAAACTGCAAAGTTTCACCCCTCAAATTTGCCTTTGAAACTTCCGGATTCACTGGACATGACCGTGAACTAGGGTTTGATAAAGCCCACCCTTTTTTCCAATCAAAAGATTCGATCCAAAGCTCTAAGCTTCTAGTCGTCGTCATAGATTTCAAAAATTTCTATTTTTGTAGAAGCCCTAATTTTCCACTTTTCCAATCAAAGTCCCGAACTAGGGTCTGATCAAGCCCAACCTTCTTCCCAACCAAAAATTCTGATCTTGGTCTCTAAATTTCGATTTTGATGAGTAGCATTCAGTCGTAGTCTCCGATTACAAAAATTCCAACTTTCTCCAAAACCCTAAATTCTGGAAGCCATGAATGAAGGTGCTAAAAAATAATTCTGTTTTGACAGAAATATGTACCTGATTATTTCTGGTGTAACTCTGAACTTTTCAATCCACATGGTTTGAAAAGTTTTCTTGTGATAGCCCATCCTGTCATATTTCCAACCCCATAGGTTTGACCTCAAATGGATTCTCTGAGAGAGAGTTATGCCAAGTGTCGCAACATGACCTGTTTATGGGATAAAAAAGGAGAGTGAATGTTTACGGCGTTCCACGTGTCACTGGTTCAGTTTTGGCCTGTAAAAAAGTTACCGGAGAAAGTACAGTCTATGCACTACCTGTCAATTTTTATGAAATTTCATTTGGAGCTTCCTAGCCCAAGTTATGACCTTTTTTCCAAGGTCACTTGTTTATGACTGAGATCTGGAAGAGGCAGAAACCCTATATTGTACAGATCATAAATCACAAAGTACAAGGAATTAGAGGTTGTCCTTTGGTCAAAAGGTACATGGGGATCTTAGCTTCTCCTTGTATGATTTTTAGAGCCTAAAACCATGCCGAAATTTATTTATCGCAAAAGTGCTACGATGACTGGTTTTTGCTATATCAAGCCCTAGCTTCGCAATTGCAACAAGTGTCATACATGCCATACCATACCTTCTTTCAGGATAGCTCTGATACCATGTTAAGTTTTCAGAATTTACTTCAATCTGATATAGGATCTTAACTGAGAGAACAACATGTACAGCATATCTACAGCATATTAATCATGGACACAATAATGCAAGCACACAAGAGACACAGAGTTTACTTGGGGAAAACCATAAAGGTGAAAAACCCCAATAACTTCCTCAGAGATAGATAGAGTAATGATACAACCTGGGCATAAGAGATAGACATCTCCTAGCAGCAGCTTCTCCTCCTCCACAAGTGTGCCACTCTCCAAAGAGTGTGTGAGAGAATAGAATGATCAAATAGAGTGCCTCCCGCACTCTATTTATACTTGACTTGACTTGCCTAATAACCTTTACTAGGTCGGCCTTAACTTAACCACATAACATAATGCTGACTAGGCCGACACCCAATAGGGTGGTCTAATAACCCTTTGACCCACATGGCCGACCCCCAATAGGGTGGTCTAATAACCCTTCGACCCACATGACTTATACAGAGCCGACCCCAACAAGATGGTCTAATAACCCATAAAGTATAAGTTACGACACTTACAATATAAATGACGACACTTCCGTATAGAGGAATAATAATATCTCTATAGGAATACAAACACTTCCGTATATAGGAATAATACCATCTCTATAGGAGTGCAATATACATATATGAAATACATTCCGAAGTTACATATACATCAACATGTTACAGTCATTGTAAACTCAAAGTTATATGAATATGATATTTAGGGTGTATTTTCCTTGTTATTTATGCAAAGCAATCTCTATTGCATTTATTGTTCACTGTTAGTGCTACGAAAATCAAGATCTGAAACCCTTGATATCCGAAACAAACTCTTTCTGCATTTTCTAACTTTCTTCCGTAGCATAATTCTTTCTGGAAGGCAGGAATAGAGTTTCCACACAACGCTTCTTCCCCGCCGTCGATCTCAATCTCGATCGTTGATCTATCAATTTCACGGTGAAATGGATTTCTGATCATTCGATCAGTGTCCCCACCAAATCAACGGTGGATTCCAAAATTTATTAAGAGCATTCCATAGAATATCATGCACATGAAAAGTTTTTCAAAGCTTGCAACTTCTCCCGGCGATATCACTATAAACCGTCGATCTTTTCCCCATGATCAATCCCCACTCTACGATCTTGTTTTATTTGAGCGACTTGTTAAGGTTTAACCCTCTACAAAGCTTAACTTAATTGATCACTGACAGGATCAATTCTGCTCTGTAATTCGGAAAATATGGCAATCCAAAGCCACAGAGTTTATACACAGGGTTATATGGAGTGAAAACGGGATAAATTCATACTTCTAATCCATAAAAACCACATGCAGAGTCTAATCCTCTGTTATTTATTCAATTCACCGAAAATTCAAATACACACAGTGAATTCTACTTGCTCACTTCTCGCTCACTCTTCTGTGCACACACCTCTCATTCCTCCATTCATGCTATGTGGAATTTCTCTCCCTCTCAAGCTCTATGAGCTAATCAAAGCTTCTTTGAGATATCCTCAAACCTCTATGAGCTATCCTAAGCTCTGTGAGCTAACCTAAGCTTCTGCGAGCCAACAAGTGTTGTAAGCTAACTAAGCTACTAAGAAAATAACTCGAACTGATTTAAATACAAGAGGATTCTGTTTCCAGATCCTATAACAAAGGAGTACAGTCCTTATTGATCTCTGCTAACCCTATGACTCACAACTAACTCAATCCTGACTATTACTTGTGGAAAAGGATCTACATTCCTTATCCATTTTATTCAGTGTTTACAAAATAAAACAAATTACAAATGTACGAGACCCTAGGTCTCTTAAGAGTTCCCTTGGCCTTGTTAAGTCATGAATGACTTCGCCCTATTGAGCCTATTCTCCTACATCAATGTATCAGTAGTACATTTAATACAAAAACCAACTAAGACTATTTGGCACAGCTCAGTGGTATTTTTGACAAGTGTTTTTATGAAATCCCTTAACCAAATTACATAAGCAAATAAGCCAAAAAAATCAGCAGTATCTGATGGGGGTCATTACAGTTTACTATCCAAAGCATATCCCCTTGTACAAAAATCAAACCCTCTCACTTCCTTTAGATAAAGCTTGTTCATTGGTCACTATCTCATCATGTTGAGTGGAGATGAGAACTGTGTGAATGTGTAGAGGATCCATGCACTACTGTCATTTTTGTATTCAATGGTTACTTTTGCTTTTCCATTAGAACTCAATCAGGAGTAGGTTCCATTCTTTCTGACCTCTGTGAGCTTTTCTCCCAGCTTGGTAGGAAGCACATGGGTGAGAGGCATAACTCAGGGGTTTCATTAGTTGCACAACTAGTCCAATAAAGGGTAGCGACCCACGTACTAGACTTCACACAGACTGCCATCCATACTAACAGATCACGACCTAGTAAAGTACTACACAATTAGGCTGCCAACACATTTACACACCCTCACGACACGCTTAGTAACCCACAGTAGGTCATGGTACCTTCATACACAAGATTTGGACCCTTAACAGTCCTCAAGGAACTTTCAACTAGTCACGACAGTCCTAGTAGGCTTAAGACATGTCACAATAGCCCTTAGCAGGATCAAGAAAGGTCATGGTTTTATCTAGAAAGCATTAGCAGAATTTACACATATGAAAATGATGCAAATAGGAAACACAAACTGAATATGAACACTGTGATGAATATCAGAAACTCAAAAAAACACTTTCCATTAACACTTCCAAGAAAGTTTACAAAGCTACAATCCAAGCATAGAGGCTTCAAAAATGAAAGTCGAACCCTTCCTCCTCCATAGAGGTTACATTTATGGTGCAATTTACCCCCGAGACGTATCTCAAAACAGGGAATCAAAATTATTTACATTGAAAAAATTAGTTACCACAAGACAACAAACTCTAGCAAAAAGACAAAAATGTTCTGGTAACTGCTCCTCCATTCGGCCTCTTCCACTATCTTTGATGCTTCATGCACTCAGCTTTAGTTTTGCCTTCCCATACTTTTCAATGAGTTTCCATTGCTCGGTTGCTGGTAAATCCAAGGCAGAAAGCTCTTTAAGCCACACCCTCATTTCGGTATGCTCTTTGTATGAATAGCCTACGAGGAGTGTAAGAGCTTCTTTAAATGTAGAGACCAACTCAAAATCCTTTGTCGGTTTTTCCACCACCGTCTTGCATGCCATAGGCTGCTCCATATTTGCAAAGCACTCTTGGTCTAACCTACACTCCCATAGCTTTCCATGATATCCCTCCTTTGTCCTCATGGCTCCATCTTCTTCCCAAAACATAGGAAGACCTTTCTTAAATAATGGATCAAATGCCTCCCTGAAAAGCTTCACTTGGTTAGCCAGGACATCTATCCCTACTTGGACAGTGCTCACTTGCTGGTGCTTGAGTATTACCTTCTTAGCGCTGATGATTGTGGCCACTCTGTCCTTTATATTGGTTGCTTGAGCCTACTCTTCAGACAGAAAATTTAAGAACTCTATTGCATTTTGCACATAATCCTTAGGCTTCTTGTTTAACTTCTCATTTTCCAATGTGACAGCTGATCTTGCTAGTTTGATTACAACTTCCTTATCTACCATGAAGTCCAAATATGGCCTTAGCTCCTCTGCCTGTACAATAATATCATCCCAGATGATCTTCTTTGCCTCCTGCAATGCACTTTTCCCTATAACTTGCTGCTTCAGCTTGTCATAATCACCCTGCATCGCTTGGTACTTGGTTTCCCAAGCTTTCTTGTCTTTCTCTGCAGCCTCTTTGTCCCTTTCGGCGTTATCCCACATGGTCTTGAGGTTGTAATTCTTCTTTTTCAATCTTGCCACTTCTACATCATCCAGACTTGCCTTGGATCTTTTCCCTACAATAGAAAAATCTCCAGCCTCCATCGAGGGTGTGACCATGGCTTTTATCTCTTGTTCTTTGTCTTTCAACTTTTTCTCAAGCCCTTCAACTTTAGCCTTCAAAGATTACTCACTGTCCATTATCAATTTCATATCTACTTGCCACTTTTTCTCTCTTTCTTCAAACTCTACTAGCCTGGCTTTACAGTCAGTCAACTTACCTTGCAGCTCTTCTTTTTCCTCTTCTAGTTCTGCAATTTATGGTGCATTCACCAGTTGGGCAAATGGAATCTTCAATTTCTTCTTGAGTGATAGAATTTCTTGATCTTTTTCATCTAATAGCTTCTGAATGCTAGCCCTTTTATCTTCTTGAGTTTCAGTGGACAATAGTGAAGCCTGGAAATTTTTCACTTGTGCCTTCAGGCTCTTGTTCTCCACCTTTTCCAATCCCAACTACTTTTTCACTTTGGTTTTCCTGGCCTGCACTTTTGAAAGCTCTATGGCAGCCCTCAACAACTTGTTATAGATGACTTCACTTGTCTCCTTGTGCAGATTGATCACATCAGGTGCTGGGAGGTCTTCCAGATTTACTTTTAGTTCTGTGGCCTTACTCTTAGTGGCTAAGGCAAGACTCAAGGTATTCTAGGCAAGGTTCCTGCTTTCCATCAAGGCTACATCCTTCTTGGACATTTTTTTTACATCAGCATATAGTTTAGCTTCTTCTGATATTGTATCTGGGCTCTCCTCATATCCCTCCAGTAACTTAGCCCTGCTTAGGCTTGATGCTGCAGCTCCGATAGGTGTTATGTTGAACACATGTTGCTTAACCTCGAAGGATGGCACCGAGGATATGACTTGCTTTTTCTTGGGTTTATTTGCTTGTACCTGTACTAATTGCTGTTCAGGATCCTCTACCTTTTTCCTCTTCGAGGCTCTCTCAGCATCACTGTCTACATCCATGGGCTCACTACCCCGTTCCTTTATAGATTTTTTTGGAGGAATGTTAAGGGACATGGCTGTTGATATTGCTGGGGTTTTACCAGGTGAACCAGGCATTGCTGATGTGCTACTTTGAAAAATGAATGCTAAAGATGAAGAATCTTCTGGTGGGTCTACTTCCAACTGGCCTTTGTCAATGTATTCTAACCAGTTTTCCATCTCAGTTAGACCCGTCAGTTCAAAGTTCTCATATCCTTTCCTGTTACTTTCCTTCCTTCTTTCTGAGATAATTTGGTGAGGATCATAGTTTATTGCCGCTTTGGATGGGAATCCCAGATCGCCCATCATTCGCTCAATAACTGGGAGAGCTGTTTTGTTTTTGACAATGAAGGAGCTTAATGTCCATGGAAATATGATTTCCGAAGACTTCCTGTCATCCAAGAAATGTTCAAGACTTCCTGTCATCCAAGAAATGTTCACACTCCACCTTCAATTTTTGTTTTATAAATTCCAAGGTGAGTACTCTGGGGGTTAGGAAGGTAGGTAGCAAATAGGGGGCATGGGAGTAGCCATAAAATCTAATCACAGTTCCATGCTACAGCAGGACCCAATCCCCAACCCTCTTCTCCATGGATGGCTGCAGTGGGTCTTTCATCTCAGGAAGTACCATAGGCAGTCTCTTTTAGAAAAAGATGAAATATATCTCTGCCATAAGATCATTCATGAAGTTTTTTTAGTACGAATACATAT
This sequence comes from Larix kaempferi, assembly GCA_027924585.1. Lineage (NCBI taxonomy): Eukaryota > Viridiplantae > Streptophyta > Pinopsida > Pinales > Pinaceae > Larix > Larix kaempferi. Next base: position 1,496,241 of record BSBM01000454.1, read on the forward strand.
CCTTAGTCAACTGCAACTTTGGAGCTTGTAGGTTTTCTTTATTAGCTGTCAGGAACATTTTTAACAAGTAAGACTAGAACCTGAAAGTTCTTGTCTTAGGGAATTCTATGAGCTAGGAGTGGATGTTTTCTGCCAAGGCTTCATCAAACTTTAGGCATGCACATTGGGTAAGCGAATTTGGGCCTGCTGGCTCGATAGGACAAGTGCTTAGAACAAACATCAAACTTATCAGGGGCTCGGTTATGTATAGGTCATTGTCTAAGCCTAGGAACTGGGCCAGCATGGAGATAACACACTTCAACTCTTCCCTAAAAAGGATGGCCTCACCAGGAAAAGGTGCCCCTTGAGAGTAGGTATTTGGTAGCAGGGAAGCATGATAAAAGCTCTATTTGAAGTCATTTGGGCTTGATGGAAATGTTGGATCAGGGTTTCCATTCTATAACTTTGGGATTTCTGGCAGAATTCTTCTGGAACGGCCAAAGCTTTCCTAATAGTAGGGGCTTCTACATAGCACATGATTTTAGAGTTTGAGGCATCCATGATTTCTCTTTGGTATGAGGAGTAATGGCCGACACACCAGTCTACAAATTCAGGGAAACTAGGGGTTTGGCTGGTTGTAAACAAATGCAAAAAGGATTGATAAATCTTATGAACATCCACTTGTCTGGCCCTTATGACCCCCAATCTTTCTTTGGCAGTTTCTATGGTGCTATTTATCAGAATGGGATCGTAAACCTCATAGTATTTATACTCTAATAGGTCAATTATCTTTAGAGGCTCAAAGCTTGGGGGTACCACGGGTACGGCCATTTAAATAGTTTAGGGTGGAGGTGGATGGCCTACCTGGTCGGTTGACAACTAGGTGGAGCTTTTGGGTCTCTGGTTGGCTGGTCGGCTCTAATTGATCTACTCCTTCCGCTTTCCATTGCACACAAGTCAACTGGGATGCGAATATTCATGCAGACAGGTGTTTTATAATATAAACATGCCATATCACCCTTACAGCTATGATAGCGATGGAGTCACGTCAACCATCTATCCATACAATCAACTCTCATCCGTAGATCTCCTTGATCTTTACCTGCATCATCCCCCATGGCTTCCAACCCCACCACGTAACAACTCGACGACACCTTTAATCTTCAAAAACATTTTCAACTGTTGATCTGCTCTCATCATGGATCTTGACCATCCCTGGATGCACCCTTTACCGAGTTCGCGAATTTTGGGTCTATTCATTTCACACGCAAGTCATATCCGCGAACTAATCCTGAGCCGTCAATCTTCATCTCACTAGATCTACATCGTTGGGAGATGTTGAACTTTATCAAAAGTTCGCGGATTTGAATCATAACCCTTTTTGTGCATGTTTAAATCGTGAACAATTTTCTAATCGTTGATCTAAGCCTTCCACCATCGATCTTCCTTGACTTGCCCGCAGGATAGCACCCCACCAGTGTTTAAAAGACTTTCAACTTTTTCCGCGAAGGAGGATCATGACCGTCGATCTCCCCCGCTTTTGATCTAAGCTGTCTATAGGTGTTATCAATGTTGCTGGCACATTCGTTTATACTTAATCCTCTGATCAACATCAAGACTATAGCTTCCCCAAAATTCTTATCTCGGCTCCAAGTTAAAACCAAAATATTATGTAATTGATGTTTGGATTTGGTTATTATAAGGTGGAAGCTTGTATGGTGTAATATATGGCTGTCATGTGCTGGTAAAGGCTATTTTGGAAAGCATATGGGTGTACTACAGGAATATTCATAACTGTATATTGGAAGGAAGTTGAGAGGCCAACTCTCAAGGAGCCAATTCGAGAAATTGGGTTGTTTTATTTTCAAATGGCCAAAAAAGGGATTGGACAGATTTGAAAATGAGGTATACATTTTAAATTTGATTCTTCAATATGATATTTTATAACATATGTCTTCATTGTAATTTGTAGTGGTTTTTTCTTACGTGATGTGCAAATTGGTTCTATGTAGGATGCGAAGGAATATCAAGTTGGGGTTGAAGAATTCATAGTTTGCAAAAAAGCATTCAGAGGATAATAACACCACAAGATGCCCTTGTAAAAAATGTTGCAATGTTGCAGTATTGACATTTGAGGAAGTACAAGACCACTTGATGATTCATGGTATAATAAGTTCATATAAAACTTGGTTTTTCCATGGAGAGAGAGTTCCTACTCAGGACTATATATTTGAAAAGACCAATAAATGCCACACAACAGAGATGCATGATTTTCCTAAAGAAATTACACACAGTGATGAACACATACTCGGAGATCAGTTCTCATTTAAGTTGTATCTGTGAAAATTTATATCTTAGATTATTACTTGGAATTACCTTTCATGCATATGTTTTTTGTTTTGCTACTCTTTATGCATGGATCTTATCTGTTTTATTGTGTTATGTAACTTTCATTTATTTTTACAGTAGATAGATTGGGTGTGGGGAATTAAGAGTGATGTGAGGGGGGGGAGGGGCCATATGAGCTTCTTGAAACCAAGAGAAGCTCATTCAGGTATTTTCATTTCATTTTTTTAGAATTCCATATATGTTATGCATTTTTTTACATATCTATCAATCGCTTATATGAAAATACCATTTTGTCATGATATATGCAGGTCTTCGCAATGGAAAGCAATATAAGGAAAATTTTTATCATTCTCTATTGCATATTTGTAAGTGATCACCATAACGAATTTGTTAATTAAATATCTTATTGTCGTTTCATTGATTATAACGTGTTGATTTCTTCATTTTAAGTACAGTTGTACTTGTCTTTTTTATGAATTGATTTTGTTGCACATTTGTTGAAGGAAAAAAGTTGATTGCGGGATAGCTATTGAGAATGGGAAGGTAATGTAATGAACAATATTGAAATTATTTGATTACAACAAATTTAATTACAACAAATTTAATTACAACACATTTATTACAACCATAAGTATACCAGACTGATGGTGTAACAACTAATTTGTGTGAAATATTTGTGTAAAGCATAGAGGATGCCAAGATCATCTGACGTTATTGGCATCAGAGCTGAACTTTGAGGTATAGATCCTTATTTATTTTTAGGAAGTAAGAAGAGAGAACTTTATATTAAAAGAGAAATATTTACAACTGAACCCAAAAAGGTCATATCCCTGCCATCACACTGAGTCACCTGACTGAACAAAATCACCTCCAAAGAGGACTTCGCTTGACCATACATACTACAGAGACAAATACTAAAGATATTGCAAAACTAAAAAAAAACATGTGCACGCAGGCCTTTTGACTCCCATTATCACTCCTTGATACAACAAAACCTCATGAAATAGAAATGAAAACCAAATCCCCCCACTATTGACCTTCTTTACCATAAGCAACCAATAGCTTAGAAAACAAACATAATAGACGATAAATTGACACCCAACAAACTAGACACTAAACATCCCCCATGCCATCCTAGAACGAAATGAAGGGGAAATCAGGACAACGCCCAGGAGGAGGAATCGCAAAAGCCACCAGCTGTGCAGGAGCAGGTTGAAGCTGCATATTCTGAAGGAGAAAATCTATCTTACAGTGGACGGCCCTTGTTTCCTCCAAAATGCTTCTTTCATAGCTGAGCATCTCATTTACAAATGGATGCTCCATCCTATCCTAGAGAGCATAACCCATAATATTTTTAATTACCCAATAGAACGCAATGGTGCGCTCATACAGGATGAAATGACCCACGGTGTTTCCTAGATCCATAGCCCAATTTGCAGTCTGACGATGTTCTGCATCCAAAGTCACCTTATCAAGCTTGTTCCAAAGTTTCTGTTCCACAGTGCAAATCTCTTTCTGGAGATCCGGGGGAACATCCCGAACAAAGGAACTGGATTCCCAATGGGCCTTTTGCTGGGAACAAGAGAAATTCCCACCGGATTCACCCTGAGAAGTCTCGCCACCTAATAATGACAATGGCCTGTAGTGGCACTGCGTCTATCCCAATTACCATGATCGCCCATACTATCTAACAAGAAAACAACGGCGGTGCATGCAACTAAATCTCTGAGCTCTACATTCCTGTCTACCACCTTCCTTGGGTTTAAAAAGAGTTCCGCCACCCACTGTCCATTAATGGAAAATTGTACTGCAACTGAAGGTGGTGATATTTCTCACAGCTCATTAATGGAAAATCGTACTGCAACTGAAGGTGGCGACCTTCTGCACTATCCATTAATGGAAAATCATGCTTCACTTAAATCCTTCCCTCCTGTAATCATGGTAGAAGTACCTTTCCGAGTTAGTGAGAAGACAACAAACTACACACGAAAGGGATGAAAAGACTACTCATCGATCATCCTTTAAAAGAAGGGCGAAAGAATGAGGGAGTAATGGATCACGTGGCAGTACAATCCTCTGCTTGACGTCGCTCTCCTTCACCAACATGGTAACTCATCATATCGTGGGAAAGAATATCCAAATTCGGCAGGTTTTCCCACGTTTGGGTGCTTAGGTCCAAGTGATTCACTGCCCCAAGGTTAGCGAGTAGGTCCGCTAGCTTGTTCCCATTGTGCTTAACATGGGAGAAAGAAATAGCCATCCCCAGAGATAGCAAAGACGCTAAATTATCCAGCTTGCCCTCCAACCGCCACGACATCGCCACCTTTGAGCTTCATTTGGCATCACCCTCCATAACAAGGGGAGTACAATTATGGGTGCAAGCCAGTTGGATTCCCTGAAGATGACCTTCCAGCTCAGCTGCATTATTAGTCTCATGCCCCAGATGGCCAATTTTGAAGTTGACCATTACCCTTCTGTATCCTTGACAACACACCCGTAGCCAGCTAGGCCGGGATTAAGAGGTATAGATCCTTATTATCAATACAATTTCAACATTATTTGGGAGTATCACCTATAGGTTTCCTTTTAGGCATTGGGAGTATCACCGATAGGTTTCCTTTTAGGCATTGGGATTATCACCTATAGGTCTCCTGAAGCTGCCTTGAACACTATTAAAGAATTTTACGTAATGTAGTTCGCAATCCCATTGACTACTTTGTGTAAATTTCAATACTCAAGACATTTCTTTAGTCAACGTGGCCACAAGATATGATTCAAATGGGAAATTGCGTCCAAACTCAATCAATAAACTCAATTAAGCCAAAAATACAGGCATACGATCTTATTTCACAATGGTCCTTTATCTGAACCTAAATACAATGGATCGATCATTACAAATAGAGACCTGTGTGTGTGTGTGTGTGTGTGTGTGTGTGTGTGTAAGCTCCAAGTGTGAAAACTCTGAGCTTGTTCCTCTTGATCGAACCTTCCTCAAGCTAACTAAGCTCCACTAAGCTACCTAAAAGCTTCTGCGAGCTAACAAGCTCTTTAAGCTAAAGCTAAGCTATCCATCTAAATGACTCAATTGGATTAAATATAACTCTTACTCTGTTTTCCAGATCCTTCAAAGAAGGAACAAAGTCCTTATTCGACTCTACTATCCTCTATGACTTACTATGCTTGATATCTGTTATTTCCAGTATGGTAAACAAGCAGCTCATTTTATTTTTTCTTACTGTGGTTTTTTTACTTTTGGAAAATTATTGATGAAAACTGTCAAGGATTAGAGTGAAGGAGGAATATCTTGCATGTGGATCATTTCTGCATTCAGAGTGACTTATGAGAATCCTATACATTGGGTATTTTTCCCTGCATTATTAAGATTTGGTAAGCATTAACATTTTGTTGAAATCATGGTTGTGTAATAGTTAATTTATTGACCACCTTACAAATTGGGGTGATATCATATGATATTTGTATAATATGTACTTTATAATTGTATAAATGGTAACTGAAAGGATATTTCTACTATTTATTTGTGCTACAACTTTTAGAATGGGAACATATTAACTTTGATTTTGACATTGGGTGTAGAGCAAAATTAGTGGATTATGCTCTTGCCTCTAGCAAAATATACGAGGGAGGAGGGTTTAAATACATTAAGGATCCCTTTGAAAATGGCACACTTCATCTCATTAGCCTTTTGAGTGATGGTGGTGTTCATTCGCGATTAGATCAGTTGCAGGTATTCTATATCTATAAATGCATTATTATGAGTTGTTTATCTTAGAAAATCTTATAGATTTATCCGTGCTATGCAATTTTTAATCTTTGTATTTCTCCATCCTATAGTTGAATGCTATTTATATCACCAGACTCGATTGAGTTGGGTCTAAATATTTTATAATTGTAGAACCCATTGATCTACTGACATAAATTTTAAGAGAAGGCTACTCTTACATGGATCCATCAAGCAACCATTAGAAAAGATGCTCATTTTTATCCATGAATACTTGAAATTCTAGTTAGATGTTCACTTTATGAGTATGTGTATGAACTTGAATGCCAACTTTGTCCTGCAAAACGTTTATGTATTACTGTTTTCTTTATTGAATCAATGCTACATATGAAACCTTTCAAGTTCAGCCAACTTATAAGGTCAGAGGCATTCAGACTAATTTCTTAGGTATCTTGAGTTAGAAACAATGTTGGGATTATTAGTCTTTTCTTAGAATTACAAATGATGCAATCTTGGTGTTAATATTGCCCCTTTCGCCAATTCTTAAAGGGTTCTAGCTCAATGGTAGAGTGCCTGCTTTACAAGCAGGAGGTTGAAGGTTCGATTCCTTAGTGCCTTAATGATATTGCAATATTGATGTTTTAAATAAAATATATTTTATTATGATTTATTATGGCTACGAGGGGGGTTCTAAAATGACTTCATATGTCACTGTGAGGGGGGTTCATAACCGCCCCCAAAGGTTTGTAAAGAGTTTTAGAGGGGGTTCTGAACAGCCTCCGTAGGTACCTACGAGGGGGGTTCATAACCGGCCCCAAAGATTTGTAAAGAGTTTTAGCGGGGGTTTTGATCCGCCTTCGTAGGTACCTACGAGGGGGGTTTATAACCGCCCCCAAATTTTTGTAAAGAGTTTAAGGGGGGGTTTTGAACTGCCTCCGTAGGCACCTACGAAGGGGGTTTATAACCGCACCAAATGTCTGTAAAGCATTTTGGGGGGGTTGTGAGACACCTCCGAAGGTACCTACAAGGGGGGTTTAAAACCACCCCCAAAGCTTTTTCATAAATACTTTTAAGGGCGGTTCGAAACTGCTCCCGTAGGTACCTACGAGGGGGTTTATATCCGCCCTTAAAAGTGACTTTTGCGGGGGTTTAGAACCGCCGCCAACAGTCACTTTAGGGGCAGTTTCGATCTCTTCCATAACCACCCCTAGAAGTCAAACCTTTTAGCGTTGGTGTTATTAGGGGCGGTTTTCTGAAGACTGCCCCCAAAAGTAACCTTTGGAGGAGGAAGGCAACCGCTGCCAACAGTCTAAAAGTAACTTTTTTTGGAGGGGAGGGGAGTAGAACCACCCCCAAAAGTCACTTTTGGGGGAGGTTCTAAACCCCCCCTAAAGTGATTTTTGGGGGCGGGTATCAACCGCCGGGGAAAACGCACTTTTGGGGGTAGTTTTGATCTCATCCAGAACCGCCCCTAAAAGTGAAAAATTTTAGTGTTGGTGCTATTAGGGGCGGTTTTGGAAAGACTGTCGCCAAATCCAAAACCGCCCCCAAAAGTGAGTTTTGGAGGCAGAAAGCAGCTGCCCCTAAATGTCAAATTTGTTGTAGTGTATTATCCCCTTCTCTCACTCTCTTTCTCTCTTGCTCCAATTACCCCCAATCTCCTAACACCCCGCTTTGTCTCTACCTCTAAACCATTAACACCCACTCTCTCTCTCTCTCTCTCTCTCTGCCTAACTAACCCCCCTCTCTCTATCTCTCCCATACTCCCACTACTACTAACCCCCCCTCTCTATGTCTTTCTTACTCCCCCTACCCTTAACCCCTCCTCTATCTTTTTCTCTCCTAATCCCCCTACCCTTGCCACTAAACCCCCCACATGTCTTACCCTTTACCCCCCCCCCTCTCTCTCTCTCTCGCGCGCGCGCATGCGCTTACTTGTTCTCTCCCTCTCTCTCTCCCCTAATACATTTCTCTATATCCCCCCTCCCCCATAACCCTTACTAATCTTTAGTGGCATTTTATATACCTATCCATCCAAATATTTTCCATGTTAAATCATCACCAAGCCAAGTCTAACCCACCAAATATCTCTCTTTATCTCTCTCTCTCTCTCTTTATCACACACACACATCCCTCTGCCTCCCCCTACCACTAACCCCCCTCCTCTCTCTCTCTCTCTCTCTCTCCCCTCCTCTCCCTAACCCTTACTAATCCCTTCTCTCACTTGATTTCTCCCTTGCTCCACTTACCCCAGTATCCTAACACACCCCTCTATCTCTACCTCTAACCCCTTAATTCCCACTCTGTCTCTCTACCTCCAACTCCCTAACAACCCCCACTCTCTATCTCTCTCATAGTCCCCCTACCCATAACCCCCCCCTCTCTATGTCTCTCCTACTCCCCTTACCCTTAATCCCCCTCTATATTTGTCTTTCCTAATCCCGATCCCCTTGTCACTAACCACCCCCTATGTCTCTCTTTCGCTGTCCCCCCTACTCCTCTCTTTCTCTATCTCTCGCCTCCCCCCTAACCCTTACTAATCTTTAGTGTCATTCTATAAATCTAGCCATCCAAATATTTTTCATGTTATCATCACCGAGCCAAGTCTAATGCACCAAGTCATATTCTCTTTCTTCATGAAAGATGTTCATTCTATATACCTAGCCATCCAAATCAGTGTCATTCTATAAATCTAGCCATCCAAATATTTTTCATGTTATCATCACCGAGCCAAGTCTAATGCACCAAGTCATATTCTCTTTCTTCATGAAAGATGTTCATTCTATATACCTAGCCATCCAAATCCTTTTAATGTTATGATTTCCAAGCCAAGTCTAACGTGCCAAATATTTTTAATGGTATCATCACCAAGCCAAGTCTAATGCACCAAGTCACCAAGTGCAACACTTCCAAAACATACATTCATTCTATATACCTAGCCATCCAAATATTCCATGTCAAAAGATGTTCATTTTATTTACCTAGACATCCAATTCTTTTTAATGTTATCATCGCCAAACCATACAATGTAATTGTAGTGTTACTCGTTTTAGCATTAGAAAATGAGTACACGTTTTGTCAATACATATCGAGTACTCGTTTGTAACTACACATTGGGTACTCGTTTTGTAACTACATATCGAGTATGTGTTGTGTTTACCACGAAACCGTTTTTTTGGCGAGCTCATCAATTTTAGTTTAAAATAAATGTGTACTCAATTCTTATCACTAGGACCAACCATCCACACATGTTGGTGTGTCATCCTTATGTCTATGTGTCTACTTTATATTTTTCTTTGGATTAACCAAAATTGTGCCATGGAATGTGGTAAACCACGACTATTTGAGCATTTCATTCATTTTCTCAATATGCCCATGTTTTACCGTTGGTTACAGTATGCTACACACCATAATTTTTGACTAAAATTTAGACCCGAATAACAATTTTTCTGCATATTCCAAATACGTAATTTAAAAAAAATATTATTTTCTTATTTTTCTTGTGTCATGATCCCTTAACTCAAAAAACAAACTGTTAATGTTTCGTCGATAACTTTTCCGTTTCTCAAGAATTTTAAAAACAATTTGTATGTTGTACTACTAGACATCGACCTCTACATGCTATAAAAAAACGTTTGATGATCATTGCATTAACACCTTCAAAGGATGTACCCACTCTTGGCATACTGTTTTCGAGGTTAGATCACTTAGATAATTAATTTTTTATAATAATTTATTAAATTAATTTTTAAAAATAGTGTTGCACTAGTACTAGTTGTTCTCTATATGTCTACAAATTTTCATGGGTTGATTCCATCATTTAGTCACTTGAAGGCCACACCCACAAAAACATATACCTTATAATTTGTCAAAAAAAAGTGTCTGTAAAAAAATATCAAACTTTAGATAGTTATGAACATTATCAATAGATAAAATTTATATATTTGGAAACATGATTCAATTTCGTACATCTCATCTTTTTTATTCAGATCAAGATTCGTCATGTATGTATCTCAAAATATCCATGTAAGTTGCCATATGCTTGTTTTTTCAGTTTTCTATTGCATCTAACGTGTCAAAAGAGACCCTCATTCGCTTGCACACACCCATATCATAAAAATTAAAGTTAAAATAATCTTAATCGTTTTAGGATAGGAAAACATATTAGCCTGAATGATACTTTTAGTTTCTAAAGGAGATTTGAGATTCTGGATTTCCAATGTTCAAGTATGGAAATATGAATATTGCTATGACTATTGATCCGATCAATTACTACTTTGGAGTCACCAACGATTTGCAATGAGGTAAGACCTTTGAGGAGGGAAAAATGGAGAAGACCCCAAAGGGCAATGAGCTCTACCCTTAGGTGTTGGTGCCAACTCCACAACCAAACCAAAGAAGGAAGCAATGACCATTATTAATGACAATGTGGATATCTACTCCACAGTTTCCCACTTGCGTAGCCACATCAAAGAAGTTGATTGGGCCTAGTCCAAATAAAAATGGAAGATCTTTTATCTTTACTCTTTGACACACCTCTCCCTTATAGTAATCTGAGAAAAGTCTCATAATAAAACTCTAAGTTCTATCTATATTAAATAGGATGTTTACAAATAGAACTAGATTCTGATTTCTCCTGACTCCCCACATGAAAAAAAGAGGAAAAAGATATCATAAAAATTAAAGTTAAAATAATCTTAATCCTTTTAGGATCTAGAAAAACATCAAAAATGATACTTTTAGTTTCTTAACAATATTAGATTGTTTTTCTTCTTTTTAACAATAATATATTATTCCTTTTAAAAAGTGATGAAATGAATATATATAGCTTCCTCTATTTTATACATGTTTACAATCCTTTGTTCTTCTATGTTCTTCTATACATATTTAGAAAATAAAAATGAATACTCACAATTTCAAATATTATAATATTTAAAAAAAAAGACAAAAATAATTATTAATATTTTAGTGAAAAAATAAATCTAAAAATTCATTCTTAAAACTAAAAAAATAAATCTAAAAATTTTAATAAATAAAACTTTGATATTGCTAAATTAAAATTTCAAACTAATTTGAAATTTAAAATAGTTTTAACCACAAAATTTAAATATACAACCTAAAAAACTTTAACCTACACTAATATTAAACTTCAAACTTGTATTTACCGTATATCTATGAAAATATATGAAATCCAATTAAAATTTGAATATCAAATTAAAATAACTCTCCTCATACATACAGATTTAAAATATACTTCCTTTGTAATAAAAATATGGTATAATATCATATTCTAAACATTGATCTATTTTTTATTTATAAAATTATAAATTTGATTAATAAAAATATCTAAATATATAAGTTAGTAGTTAATTATTATAAATACTCAAAATTTAATTTGTTACACCATTTAATCCATGTATGTTAGCGATGATAATTTCATAGTTAGTAACTTAAAATATGTGTGCTCCATAATGAGTAAGATGCTCCATTATCCTTTCACTCTACATTTATGAAATAAAGGTATACGATGCACACTTTATCATCATTTCCTAAATTTCCTTCTCCTATCTATCTCACCGATAATGAATTCTACGTATGAAAGGAAGGAATTGAAAGAAAGGGTTGGATAGTGGCCTCCAATTATTTCATTTTAAATAGGGATCTAATTTTTTGAGATGATATTTTTTTTATATTTGTTGGATAATGTGGTTTATCTTTTAGAATGAAATTATTTTCATGAAAATATTTTAAATAAGAGAGGGATTTTATTCAATTTTGCTGGAAAGAGAAAAAGAAAATATAGTCTTGATATATACATATGGTAAGGTATCCAATTCCTTGAAATGACTTTTATTTTATATGTAAGAAATTTAAGTGAAAAAATTTACACCTCAATAGATTGCATCCATCCACATTTAAGATGGATATATGCCACGGAAAATTTTAAGAACCCCCCTAAATTTCTATGTATAATAAATGGGCTAAAATCCTCATAATATATAGGAAAATAAGAATTTTATTTTATCAATGTTATATTAAATGTATATATGTAAGTTTTTGGAAAATCTCTCATAGAATTATATAATCTTGTAAAATATTAGCAAATATTTTACTAAATTATAAAAGCTTGTAAAATATTGGTGAATCTTTCACTAAACTATAAAACATTGTAAAGTCTTAGTGAATCTTTTACTAAATTATAAAATCTTGTGAAGCCTTGATGAATTTTTTGATAAAGTATACAACCATATATAGTAATAGGAAAACATATACAAAAAATACTAAATAGTGGATAAAAATTAATAAACGATCACATAACAAGTCCTCCTTTGGTGGTAGTTTGGCACCTCACTCTATCTATCGGAGTACATAGAAATTCACCATACTCTAGGAATATTCTTGGAAAACAACAATGAAAATTTTCATCACCACGAGAAATAGAATCAATGTTAAAATGAGGGCCCATCAACACCTCAATCCTCATTTAGCTCTCCATGCTATTACAAGGGCCCACATTTATGCACATACCTTACCAAAAATCATTTTAAGAGACCAATACCAATGCATATAAGTATGTTTTTAATGAATCACAAGTGTGAGAGAATCTTACCAAGAAACTAACAACTCGCCTTATGTATCTTAAGTGATCCAAAGACATCCCTACATACTAAATTTAGGAAGATTCAGTCAAATAACGCACAGTATCATCAATTCTAACATAGCATCATATACACCTTTCTATATGGCAGTAAAAAAAATAGAGTTAAGTATTTAATATATTCTCTGATGCTTCACATATCCATTTTTTCAGCTTTATAAGTCCAATTTAATGTATTCCCCATCACTAAAAGAGAAACATTCACACTGCAACAACAGGCTAACTAACCACAAAATACAATGTCAACCCTACAAAAATATTTTGAGAAATCTAAAATTCAATAATCAAAAGAAGAAACATGTTAAAATACTTGACAATGCCGAAAGCAAAAGAAGCAACAAAGACAGTGGGATTCCAGGTTGCTTTACCGATGGCCTATCCTAGAGAGGAGAACACAAACACAAGTAGAAACAAAATGGAGTTGGTTATAAGCAGGGTCGTGCTCCTTGCACGCCCAAGTATGAGGATGTGAATAAAGTCCAAATCCCCATGCATGATGCCCCAAACACCCACATAAAATTTATTGTTGTATCATCGATTGCGGGCTTCACAACCCCCATGTTTCTCGGGGAAAATTTGGATATGAGGTGATGAGATTTAGAACTCTCCTAGATGCAAATGTGTCACTATAAGGCCTGATAGTAAATATCAACTTCACTTCTCACGTGGACATTAAGGAACTTGCAAAATGAGATTCAACCCATAAAATATGGATGAATGTAACTCTGACTTCGATTTCTATGATTGATAGAAGGCAAACGATCCCTTAGCAACTGCCATTTCTGGAAATTAGGGGCCAATGGAAGCTACCTAGCGATTCTCGTCGGAGAACAAAGGTTTAAATCGATTTTTAGAGGGGTGGAATTGTTTGATCTTACCTCCCCTTTTTAAATTCGATGGGGCTAACCTTCTATTCATTGAACATAAATAAATAAATAAAATATGGGTTAATCATATCTAACTAGTGTTTAATAAAAAATTAGCCCATTAAAAATTTAAAACCCCTAAATTTAACCCATGGGTTAAAATTAGCCCTTAAAATTTTCCATAATCTATGTTGATTTTTTTCCTTTGTAATGTAGGTTATAACATCTCCTCACAGCTTAAATGAATGAAAAGTATCACATCTGTCATACTAACTAACGTGTATATGTCGATTAAATTAAATACATAGTTTAACTTTTAGATTTAGACATTTCTTAACCATTAGTCTGCACCAGACATTTCATATTAACCTCTTTTCTACCATATTCATGGCAGGAATCAACTATATACTTTCATAAACGAAGTCTCGTGCTTGACTTTCAAATGTCTTTGAATACAGATGTACATCGCTAGTAAATACTGTACTTAACTCGTAAGTCTTCACGGTTAAGATAAATCTATTTTACACGTCCAAAGAGCTAATGAAAGATTTAACAATGGGGTTCTTCATATGTATTCAATAATGTAGTCCACACGATATAACCTGGAAGCTTTCAAAATATCACCACGAAAGAAGACCTACATATGATTTTCGAAATTCTTTTAGTTCGAAGATCTCATTTACTCATTTTAACATAATGTATTGACGATCATGAATGAAATTTAGTATTCTAGATATTAAACTAAATGGTGAGAAAGTGAACTAAACACGAAAACCTTTGTAAAGGCATTAACACCTTCTCGTCATCTATCCTTAATATATTGAATCATGCAAATCATTTTTTCATAAAAATGAGTTACCCGTTGCATAAAAATGAGTTACCCTAATAGTTACCTCGGAATTAGACATCCCCGAAATGGATCCAGGCACTTGTAAGGCCCCATTCACCAGCCAATGCCAAAATTAGCCACCCAATGCTAACATTAGTTATAATTATATAATTTTGAAAATGAGTTAGTCCATTCATATGAAGGGACTATGTAAATCCGTATGCATTTGTTTTTTCATTTTAAATCTCTTTAATTAAAATTATGTTAGCAAAAAATTAGAAAGTTATATTTAAAATTATGATATTAGTAAATTATAAAATTATATTATTAGAAATTGTCTTATGAATGTAAAGTTAAGTTATATTTTTTAAAATCTCATGTTAAGTAAATAGTTAATATTGATTATGAAAGTTCAATATTTATATTGTTTAAGTTTATAGGTTAAGTAAATGGTTTATATTGATATTTGCATTATGATCTAATATCCCTGTAATTTAATAAGATTCTTTGCAAGAATAAGTTTCATAATTGAAAGACTAATCACCTTATGAAAATGTATAGTTGGTTGCAATTTCAAAATTCACTAGTACAAGTTTTCATTTCATCTATTATTTTCTATATACTAAATTAGTAAATCTCTAAAATTTGTATCAGATATTGCATTTTGCTCAAGTATTAAGATTAATAACAATAAACATAGATTCATCTAAAATCAGGTTTTATCAAGTATGAAAGGAGTCAATCTATTGAGGTATAAATCCTTTTCGGAAAAAGAAAAATTTACATGTAAAAGGATTTGATTCATCTCAAATTTTATTAGAATTTAAAGAAATCTATATTTTTGATAAACCTAAAAATAGACAAACTTAATTGAAAAATATAACAAAACCAATTAAAGCAATAAAAAATTGATATAAGATAGTTCAACCATATCAAAACATCGACAAAATCAAAATTAATAGAGGTGGGAAAAAGTTCAATATGAAAACATTAATATATTAATATTAAAACTAAAATAAAAATATATACGATATGAATAAAAGTTTGATGGGATACTTTAAATGATTAATTGCTCTCAAATTTGGGTTGTTTTTTTATTTGATTTTTAATTAAATTATTTTAAGATTTTATTGAATTGAATGAGGTGTTATATGGTTTTTATTGTGTTAGGATGAGTGTCATATATATTCGTAATGGATATTATTTGTAAATTTATTTTTAAAAATATGTTATAATCTTAAGTTGAAATTTGGATATAAAAATAATAATAATTATTTTTCACAACTATTTCAATTATATTACTTAATAAACTAACATAATCATTTAATTTGTGGTTGATGAACAAGTTAAGTAACAAGAAATTATATGTCAACTATTAGTCCACCCCAAATTATATATAATTTATGCATTCATCAACTAAGAGTTATCCATTTATCAACAATGCGTTATTTTTTATAATCTTTTTTCTCTCTCACATTCTTTTAGTTATGTGCCATGAATTGTTGGCTATCCATTCATCACTTACTAGTTATCCATGCATCATCCATTCATCAACTATTAGTTTTTTTTTTTCAGCTGAAAAATCACCTTCGTGCTATTCTAAAAGAATCAAGGAAAGCTAACAACCCATGGGAAATCTCAACAAACTTTCTCATGGATGGTAGGTCGAGCAAACCGTCACCCGGTAATCCAAGCCAGAAGATGTCTCAACGGAATTGAAACCGGGTAGATGGAATCAAATCCATCTATTCATCAACTACTAGTTATCCATGCACCAACTACAACTAACATTTATTTTTTATATTCTTTTTTATTTATAATCGTTTATTTTGAATTTCTAATGACTATTTATAATCAAGACATTACACTTATCTCATCCTCATCCATAGATGAAAAAGCATAAATGATAATCCATCCCAAAATTCTAAGATATTAACACTTATTCGTGTAATAAAACCCATAATATTGATATTATATCTATCAAAAAAGACAGAGTTTATCAATGGCTTCTCATAAACGGAAATTTTTTAGATTTTGAATGGTATTTAGCATTTATGCCATCCAGTTGGATTGGGCTGTGGTAGCGACAATTCAATGATAGAAATATGGGCACGCCACCTTACTCACTTTACCTAAATCGACGACGAAACACGTGTCCTTCTTGCATAGATTTATCAAGACTTGAATGGAATACACACCATATGCCTTTTAAAACGGTCGTTTAGGTGATGCATGGAATGAAAAAACATAGGTAGAATCATAAAATTAAATGTTAGACGTGATGCATTGAATGACGGATCAAATTAAATGTATCTTTCCCAAACATGTGCTGCAGCTGCTTGAGAGTATTAACGGCAGATAACGAGACGTTGGCACTGTCTACACTCACGCGTGCACGTTGCCATCAATAACCAAACAACTCTTGTGAACGTCTAATGCCCACCTAACATTGCAAATGTGACACTCTGCCAAGTTATCCATGGAATCGGTTCACCCAGCATATAGTACTTGCTCCATGGTGAATCATAGTGAATTAGGGAGTATCATAAAAAAAAATATTTAAAATTATTTATTTAGACGTAAATTTTTATGCTAAAAATTTGGCAGAAATTTTGACGTCAAAGGATATTTTTCTTCCATGCCCAAGGGTTTTGAAGAGCTTTGAAACGACCTTTAACCTCCAAGAGTGGATAATGTTTGCACGGAGTTAAATCTAAAATTTTTAATAAATAAAACTTTGATACTGTTAAATTAAATTTTCAAACTAATTTGAAATTTAAAATAGTTTTGACCACAAATTTAAATATACAACCTAAAAAACTTTAACCTACACTAATATTAAACTTCAAACTTGTATTTACCGTATATCTATGAAAATATATGAAATCCAATTAAAATTTGAATATCAAATTAAAATAACTCTCCTCATTCAGACTTCCTTTGTAATAAAAATATGGTATAATATCATATTCTAAACATTGATCTATTTTTTATTTATAAAATTATAAATTTGATTAATAAAAATATCTAAATATATAAGTTAGTAGTTAATTATTATAAATACTCAAAATTTAATTTGTTACACCATTTAATCCATGTATGTTAGCGATGATAATTTCATAGTTAGTAAGTTAAAATATGTGTGCTACATAACGAGTAAGATGCTCCATTATCCTTTCACTCTACATTTATGAAATAAAGGTATACGATGCACACTTTATCATCATTTCCTAAATTTCCTTCTCCTATCTATCTCACCGATAATGAATTCTACGTATGAATGGAAGGAATTGAAAGAAAGGGCTGGATAGTGGCCTCCAATTATTTAGAATGAGATGCCCTCCTGAAAGCATTTCAAGAAAGAAGATTTCATTATATATATATATATATATATATTCATTTTAAATAGGGATCTAATTTTTTGAGATGATAGTTTTTATTTTATTTTTGTTGGATAGTGTGGTCTATCTTTTAGAATGAAATTACTTTTATGAAAATATTTTAAAAAAGAGGGGGATCTTATTCAATTTTGCTTGAAAGAGAAAAAGAAAAATATAGTCTTGATATATACATATGGTAAGGTATCTAATTCTTTGAAATGACTTTTATTTTATATGTAAAAAATTTAAGTGAAAAAATTTACACCTCAATAGATTGCATCCATCCACATTTATGATGGATATATGCCACAGAAAATTTTAAGAACCCCCCTAAATTTCTATGTATAATAAATGGGCTAAAATCCTCATGATATATAGGAAAATACGAATTTTATTTTATCAATGTTATATTAAATGTATATATGTAAGTTTTTGGAAAATCTCTCATAGAATTATATAATCTTGTAAAATATTAGCAAATATTTTACTAAATTATAAAAGCTTGTAAAATCTTGGTGAATCTTTC
The DNA here is from genome assembly GCA_027924585.1 of Larix kaempferi. Taxonomy (NCBI): domain Eukaryota; kingdom Viridiplantae; phylum Streptophyta; class Pinopsida; order Pinales; family Pinaceae; genus Larix; species Larix kaempferi. The sequence goes on from BSBM01000454.1 coordinate 1,514,567, forward strand.
ACTAAATTATAAAACATTGTAAAGTCTTGGTGAATCTTTTACTAAATTATAAAATCTTGTGAAGCCTTGATGAATTTTTTGATAAAGTATACAACCATATATAGTAATAGGAAAACATATACAAAAAATACTAAATAGTGGATAAATATTAATAAACAATCACATAACAAGTCCTCTTTTGGTGGTAGTTTGGCACCTCACTCTATCTATCGCAGTACATAGAAATTCACCATACTCTAGGAATATTCTTGGAAAACAACAATGAAAATTTTCATCATCACGAGAAATAGAATCAATGTTAAAATGAGGGCCCATCAACACTTCAATCCTCATTTAGCTCTCCATGCTATTACAAGGGCCCACATTTATGCACATACCTTACCAAAAATCATTTTAAGAGAGCAATACCAATGCATATAAGTATGTTTTTAATGAATCACAAGTGTGAGAGAATCTTACCAAGAAACTAACAACTCGCCTTATGTATCTTAAGTGATCCAAAGACATCCCTACATACTGAATTTAGGAAGATTCAGTCAAATAACGCACAGTATCATCAATTCTAACATAGCATCATAAACACCTTTCTACATGGCAGTCAAAAAAATAGAGTTAAATATTTAATACATTCTCTGATGCTTCACATATCCATTTTTTCAGCTTTATAAGTCCAATTTAATGTATTCCCCATTACTAAAAGAGAAACATTCACACTGCAACAATAGGCTAACTAACCACAAAATACAATGTCAACCCTACAAAAATATTTTGAGAAATGTAAAATTCAATAATCAAAACAAGAAACATGTTAAAATACTTGACAATGTCGAAAGCAAAAGAAGCAACAAAGACAGTGGGATTCCAGGTTGCTCTACCGATGGCCTGTCCTAGAGAGGAGAACACAAACACAGGTAGAAACAAAATGGAGGTTGTTATAAGCAGGGTCGTGCCCCCTGCACGCCCAAGTATGAGGATGTGAATAAAGTCCAAATCCCCATGCATGATGCCCCAAACACCCACGTAAATGTTATTGTTGTATCATCGATTGCAGGCTTCACAACCCCCATGTTTCTTGGGGAAAATTTGGATATGAGGTGATGAGATTTAGAACTCTCCTAGATGCAAATGGGTCACTATAAGGCCTGATAGTAAATATCAACTTCACTTCTCACGTGGACATTAAGGAACTTGCAAAATGAGATTCAACCCATAAAATATGGATGAATGTAACTCCGACTTCGATTTCTATGATTGATAGAAGGCAAACAATCCCTTAGCAACTGCCATTTCTGGAAATTAGGGGCCAATGGAAGCTACCTAACGATTCTCGTCGGAGAACAAAGGTTTAAATCGATTTTTAGAGGGGTGGAATTGTTTTATCTTACCTCCCCTTTTTAAATTCAATGGGGCTAACCTTATATTCATTGAACATAAATAAATAAATAAAATATGGGTTAATCATATCTAACTAGTGTTTAATAAAAAAATAGCCCATTAAAAATTTAAAACCCCTAAATTTAGCCCATGGGTTAAAATTAGCCCTTAAAATTTTCCATAATCTATGTTGATTTTTTTCCTTTATAATATAGGTTATAACATCTCCTCACAACTTAAATGAATGAAATGTATCACATCTGTCATAATACTAATGTGTATATGTCGATCCAAAATTTAAAAAAAAAATCTACAATTAAATTAAATACATAGTTTAACTTTTAGATTTAGACATTTCTTAACCATTAGTCTGCACCAGACATTTCATATTAACCTCTTTTCTACCATATTCATGGCAGGAATCAACTATATACTTTAATAAACAAAGTCTCGTGCTTGATTTTCAAATGCCTTTGTCTTTGAATACAGATGTACATCGCTAGTAAATACTGTACTTAACTCGTAAGTCTTCACAGTTAAGATAAATCTATTTTACACGTCCAAAGAGCTAATGAAAGATTTAACAATGGGGTTCTTCATATGTATTCAATAATGTAGTCAACACGATATAACCTGGAAGCTTTCAAAGTATGACCACGAAGGAAGACCTACATATGATTTTCTAAATTCTTTTTGTTCGAAGATCTCATTTACTCATTTTAATATAATGTATTGACGATCATGAATGAAATTTAATATTCTAGATATTAAACCAAATGGTGAGAAAGTGAACTAAACACGAAAACCTTTGTAAAGGCGTTAACACCTTCTCGTCATCTATCCTTAATATAATGAATCATGCAAATCATAAAAATGAGTTACCCGTTGCATAAAAATGAGTTACCCTAATAATTACCTCGGAATCAAGAGTCATTTCGTAGACATCCCTGAAATGCTAACATTAGTTATAATTATATAATTTTGAAAATGAGTTAGTCCCTTCATATGAAGGGACTATGTAAATCCGTATGCATTTGTTTTTTCATTTTAAATCTCTTTAATTAAAATTATGTTAGCAAAAAATTAAAAAGTTATATTTAAAATTATGATATTAGTAAATTATAAAATTATATTATTAGAAATTGTCTTATGAATGTAAAGTTAAGTTATATTGTTTAAAATCTCATGTTAAGTAAATAGTTAATATTGATTATGAAAGTTCAATATTTATATTGTTTAAGTTTATAGGTTAAGTAAATGGTTTATATTGATATTTGCATTATGATCTAATATCCCTGTAATTTAATAAGATTCTTTGCAAGAATAAGTTTCATAATTGAAAGACTAATCACCTTATGAAAAGGTATAGTTGGTTGCAATTTCAAAATTCACTAGTACAAGTTTTCATTTCATCTATTATTTTCTATATACTAAATTAGTAAATCTCTAAAATTTGTATCAGATATTGCATTTTGCTCAAGTATTAAGATTAATAACAATAAACATAGATTCATCTAAAATCAGGTTTTATCAAGTATGAAAGGAGTCAAATCTATTGAGGTATAAATCCTTTTCGGAAAAAGAAAAATTTACATGTAAAAGGATTTGATTCATCTCAAATTTTATTAGAATTTAAAGAAATCTATATTTTTGATAAACCTAAAAATAGACAAACTTAATTGAAAAATATAACAAAACCAATTAAAACAATAAAAAATTGATATAAGATAGTTCAACCATATCAAAACATCAACAAAATCAAAATTAATAGAGGTGGGAAAAAGTTCAATATGAAAACATTAATATATTAATATTAAAACTAAAATAAAAAAATATACGATATGAATAAAAGTTTGATGGGATACTTTAAATGATTAATTGCTCTCAAATTTGGGTTGTTTTTTTATTTGAATTTTAATTAAATTATTTTAAGATTTTATTGAATTGAATTAGGCGTTATATGGTTTTTATTGTGTTAGGATGAGTGTCATATATATTCGTAATGGATATTATTTGTAAATTTATTTTTAAAAATATGTTATAATCTTAAGTTGAAATTTGGATATAAAAATAATAATAATTATTTTTCACAACTATTTGAATTATATTACTTAATAAACTAACATAATCATTTAATTTGTGGTTGATGAACAAGTTAAGTAACAAGAAATTATATGTCAACTATTAGTCCACCCCAAATTATATATAATTTATGCATTCATCAATTAAGAGTTATCCATTTATCAACAATGCGTTATTTTTTATAATCTTTTTTTTCTCTCACATTCTTTTAGTTATGTGCCATGAATTGTTGGTTATCCATTCATCACTTACTAGTTATCCATGCATCATCCATTAATCAACTATTAGTTTTTTTTAGTTGAAAAATCACCTTCGTGCTATTCCGAAAGAATCAAGGAAAGCTAACAACCCACGGGAAATCTCAACAAACTTCCTCATGGATGGTAGGTCGAGCAAACCGTCACCCAGTAATCCAAGCCAGAAGATGTCTCAACGGAATTGAAACCGGGTAGATGGAATGAAATCCATCTATTCATCAACTACTAGTTATCCATGCATCAAGTACAACTAACATTTATTTTTTATATTCTTTTTTATTTATAATCGTTTATTTTGAATTTCGAATGACTGTTTATAATCAAGACATTACACTTATCTCATCCTGGTCCATAGATGAAAAAGCATAGATGATAATCCACCCCAAAATTCTAAGATATTAACACTTATCCCTGTAATAAAACGCATAATATTGATATTATATCTATTAAAAAAAAAGAGTGTATCAATGGCTTCTCATAAACGGAAAATTTTTAGATTTTGAATGGTATTTAGCATTTATGCCATCCTAGCGACAATTCAATGATAGAAATATGGGCACGCCACCTTATTCACTTTACCTAAATCGACGACGAAACACGTGTCCTTCTTGCATAGATTTATCAAGACTTGAATGGAATACACACCATATGCCTTTTAAAACGGTCGTAGAGGTGATGCATGGAATGAAAAAACATAGGTAGAATCATAAAATTAAATGTTAGACGTGATGCATTGAATGAAGGATCAAATTAAATGTATCTTTCCCAAACATGCACTGCAGCTGCTTGAGAGTATTAACGGCCGATAACGAGACGTTGGCACTGTCTAGACTCACGCGTGCACGTTGCCATCAATAACCAAACAACTCTTGTGAACGTCTAATGCCCACCTTACATTGCAAATGTGACACTCTGCCAAGTTATCAATGGAATCGGTTCACCCAGCATATAGTACTTGCTCCATGGTGAATCATAGTGAATTAGGGAGTATCATAAAAAAATATGTAAAATTATTTATTTAGACGTAAATTTTTATGCTAAAAATTTGGCAGAAATTTTGACGTCAAAGGATATTTTTCTTCCATGCCCAAGGGTTTTGAAGAGCTTTGAAACGACCTTTAACCTCCAAGAGTGGATAATGTTTGCACGGAGTTAATCTTTATTAGATTAAACATGCATGCATGCTTCTGATGATTTCACATGTGCTTAAGCCATAGATTCTATTCTTATTGTTAAGCAAGATTATTAGCTGACATTGTTAGTTGAACTTATCCTCCACACGATTAAGGTTCAAATCACTATTGATTCTAAACTTGGTTAATATTAAAACAACCCAATCTTCTTTATTATTCGATTATCCTTTGCTTAAACTATATGCATTTATGAAACCTACGTTATGCAACGAAATCATTACAAACTTATTAATCTTAAAAGTAAGGAGTAACAATAATATTAAAATAAGGGGTAGTATTATCGCAATGTGAAACCCTTAATTTTTATTTTAAATTAAATAATTGTAGAAAATTTTGGAAAAATCCAATTTATCTGTTTAAAATCGTCGTAGAACTTTTAAACTAAACGATTTTATTGTTATTAATTTCAATATTTTAAATTCAAAAAACAATTTATATGATTGATTGTAATGTTAACGAAAATGAAATCATAATATATATATATAAAAAAAGGGAGAAAACCAATGAAAGCAACCCTTTTTATTATACAATGTATCGTGTTAATGAATTTGAATGATATTTCTTATTCTACCCATTTTCCTTGACTACGCTACCATTCTCCTTGACTACGCCACCGCGAGGTAACGACGATTCAACGAGAGATATATGGGCACGGCACCATATTGAGTTATACCTAATTTCATGAAAATAGCCGGCCCAAGTGTCACTGTTGCATAGACTTAATGGAATACAACAAATGGAATGTCAACACGTACAATCATAGAATTAAATGCTATACGTGATGCATGGAATGAAAAACAGGTACAGTGTGATAAAATTAAATGTTGGACGTGATGCATTGAATGAAGACACGTACAAGGATCAAATTAAATGTATATAACCAGGCAGTAGTCGTCGACTCGGCACAACAAATCTGAGAATGATGCAGTGTGTAGAGCAGTGCACGTTGGCATCAATAACCAACCGAGTCTTCGGCTGAAAGGGAACTCTTACGGGAATTCAAATCCTTAGCAAATGTACCTATTCGCACGTAAACTTAAGGATACAATAATTGTGGAAATCGACTTTTCGTTGGATGGAGTAAGAAAGTTGAATATATATATATATATATATAAGAAAGTTGAATATATATATATATATATATATATATATATATATATAAAAGTTGAAGTTAGGAGTTAATGGTGGGGTTTGATAGTTCCCTCGAGGGAAGCTGAGTTTCGATTTCTGTTGGGAGGTGTAGTGAATAGCACTTCAGAAAAAACTAGTACGATTGCTGTGGTGATTGTACTCCCCTTGATTATGTTCATTAAGATTGGCTCCGACCCATAAATTTCTGATCCAAGTTTGGAGAGGTTCTCACCATTATTATATATATATATATATATATATTCACTCTCACACAAGCTTTGGTCCAAGTCATAAATCTTCCCATCCCATGACATCTTCTGATTTTTGGTTGATTTTTTTTTAAACTTTATAAGTGGACATGGATTAATCTTTCTTCTTATTTTTGATTGAAGATTTTTTTACTTTATGAATGGATATGGATTTATTTTTTTATCATATCCCCATATGTCTACGCGCTAATGTTGATGCAATTAAAAAAAATATCTTATAAATTTGTGTGAGGTAAATTTTTTTTTCTTTCTTAAGATACCACTACACAGATTAGATATAATATGCATCATTATGTTATATTCATAAACATTGATGATTCAATATCACATATTTTTGAATTCTTAAAATTTTATTGTATATTTTAGATATGAAAAACATATTCTATCAATAATACAATATGGTGCATCATAATTTGATATGTTTTAAAGACTTTAAAAATATATAAGATATACTAATGCATATTACATATATTATAAAGTCTTGGTAACTTATATCATGAAATCACCATTATATATTGTTTATGTAAAAACGTATGCATGTATATTATATTATCTTATCTATTATAAATTCATAAATTTGTGTAAAGGTAATGATAATAGTAAAAATAATGATAATAATAATGATAAAAATAGTGACTTAACATTATAGTGTTTAATACTCATTTAAATGCACTAATATATAAGCATGTATGAATTCCTTACTTGAGTTCAATTTAATAGGATGCAACATTATGTTTAGATTGTTAATTATCTTTTGTTTTATTATTTATGAATAAAAAACCCTTTGCTATATAAAATGGGATAATATAAAGTTCTATAATATTCAAAACGTTAATAAATTATTATTAGGAACAATATGTGTATATTAAACAACATGATTGATTTTAATAGACAAACATTCCAAAATATACAACCTATAACATTTAATTTTAATGATCATCATTCATTTCTAGAGTTACTTACATGTCTTATTTCTTCATCAATTGCATAAGATATTGTACTTGGTTATTAGGAATGGCTTGTTAATAGACCCGATTTTAAAATTGTGCATCTTTATATTCTATCTATGAACACATCAATGTAGTATTATGAGTATATCTATATTTATAGTATAATATACATGATTGCATAAATAAAAAAGCGTATCATAGAAATGAGTACTTCATAAATATTATATATTCTTTGAAAACCATGTTTTATGTTGTCTTTCAAGATATATTCTATTGACTCCATTCTATACTTTGTTTTCTATAAATTTTATATGCCATGAAAAAGTATATGTATAATTAAATCTTTCTTATTGTCCCATCGATTATAAAATAAAGAAAGTTAAACAACACAAATAATTACAAGTTATTTAATTAATCCTTGATATTAACATATACTCACAACCTATACTTAATCGAGTGTCAATCAAATGTTCAATCGATTATTCTTTACATGTTAAGACCTTTTAGGAAACATCCATGGATGATTGTAAATCAATTCAAATATATACATCACAACAAATATTCAATTTTAAGTAAGGAAAATGCATTAAGTACTCATAAAATTTGAATTTGTGATCAACCCTTTTTTGACACATGTCATCCAGTCTTATGTGCTAAATGGATTCCTTTATGTTTCCTTTTATGTAACATCAAAATAATTGATATTCAAGTGATAATTAAACTATTTGTACATAGAAAGGTCTCTTGAATATCTAATTATTTCTTTCTATATTATGAAAGGTCTTTTACTATTTCTCTATTACTATTTCTTCATGGTGATTAGCTCCATATTTATCTTAATTTTGGGATTCCTTAACCTAATTATATGGTACATTTGATTTAGTTAAGCAAGAGATGGATATTTTATTTTTTTAATGTCTATGACCCTTGTCGTAATAGTGTTTGAAGGCAATTTCTTTTCCTTCTTCAATTCTGCTACTTTCTTCATTTTGAGAGGTTATTCACATCTGAAGACTTTCCTTTATAATTTTCTTTGAGATACTCTTCATTAGAGTGAGACCATACTATAGCCACTACATGTTTGTGCTTTCTGACCACTTGTTGTGGATCATACATCTTGAAGAACTCCACAAGAACTCTTATTTGAGCTTATATCAATCTATGTCGTTCACTTTTATTTGTGAAAACATTATGTTAGGATAATCTATATACTCCTATAGTGATGTGGTATGTCAAGTAACAATTTCTTTTAATTTCTTGCCTAATGTCATTGAGTTTGAACTTGATGGTTTGATACACAAACCACCTCAATACCAATTTGTTAGGAACATGCTTTGTCATAGTGTGAAGGGACTTGGTGGAGACTTAGAACATGATGTAGTTGGAATCTGTGTCCATATACAAATCTCTAGTTGTATCCAAGACTTAATTCAAATATTTCTCAACTAAGAGTCAAGATCATTCTATGCTAAAGAGAAAATCATATTAGGGCTCCAATAAATTGTCATAAACATTTGCATAATGTTAAAGAAGATATTTTCTCCTCTAAAGGTCTTTGTAATACACATGAATTGGTGGGCATCCATTGGTCCAATTCCAACCCATTCTAGGGAATGGATTTGTTGTGCACATGATATCCAATATGTAAGGATACGTGTAGAACTTTGTCTTGGTGTCTTATGGAGTTGACTTGACCTTTATTAGGACTACACTTGAGGGAAGCAAGAGGATGTTGCACAAATTGAAAATTATTCCTTTATTAAAAATTTGATACAAAAAAGGGACCCAACTCTCGCATGACCCTCCCTTATTTGAGATATGTCATTTTATCCATGTAATATACTTATGAGGGCCATTGTATTTCAAATTGGGGATTTCATATTGATAGAGGGATGAGTCCCTATATATCATCATATAAACTATTTTCCCTTGTCTTTTCATCCTTTTATAATATTGTAACAATTGTGTGTCTTATTGTTGCCCTCAATAGACCTCAATCCCTTGGGCCTAGATACCCTCCAATTCTTTTAAGCATCATTGATTGCATCTTGTTATCGTATCACTTAATATTTTAATGAGATCAATCCTCTTGGATGATTTTAATTTCTTTAATTGGGTTTTTGGTGTAATGTACCTAGGGAGGATAATATGGGGTACCTATGGAGGCACTTAAGATGATAATGATTGCAATGTGGCCATAATCATGGAATATGACCAGTTCATAGTGGTGGGTAATAAATAGGCCCACTAGGTAGTTAGAAGAAATAATATAATAATAAAGGGTAGTTGGCATATACCCATAGGAATACTCATTAATAAAGTAGAAATACACATGAATATATGTATTGAGGCAGGTTGGATGTAATGTTTTGTAGCAAGCATGGCTTCTAGAGTGATTCCTTCCACAACTACAAATAATTGATGTTGTTACCCTACCTGAAGGGTTCTATGTATATCTTGGTATTATGCTTGTTGTGGATTTATTTTGTTCATTTATGAAGTTAAGTCAAAGATCCCTTTCTTGGGCCAAAAAGTGGAAGATATTATTTTTCTTTTTTGCATACTTTTGAAGGAAAAATTGATGACACTAACAAAATCTAGTTTTGATTTTTTTTTTTGTAAAATTTGATGGACCTACTATAGATTTGAGTTCCCTTTGAGAAAATAACCAAGTTAAAAAAATAAATAATCCAAATTAGAGTTTGGGAAGTGGAGTTATCATTGATTTAAAACTAGTTGTTTAAGGATTTTCTCAATGATGGTTATGTGAATAAAAGATCATATATATTTTGATAGAGTGCCCACATTTCAATCAAACCATTTTTATAAATTTTCACCCCAAAACCCTTGCCGCACAAAGGAATTCCATTGAAAAGCATGTTATTTCTTTATAACCCTAGTTTCTGTTGTAGGTTTTCTTCCAAGCAAGATGTTTATAATAAGGAAAATTGATGGTCCTACTATTAGAGAATACATAAAATGGATAAAGTCAAAACATCTAATATTGTAGAAAATAGATCTCTACCATAATTTAAAGGATGATACTAGCATATGCTGGGACTCATATGGACTTAAATATGTTACAAGATTTGCAAAAATTGTCAAAAAAACCTATCATATAACCTTCGTTTTTGGTAGTGGAGGTTTTCGTGAAGAATATATAATGGATATTCACTATAACTAAAAAAATATAGGTAGCTAGAGGTTTTAGCAAAGTTTTTTTCGGTGCTATACAATTTTATTATGCACACCGGTGCATCTTGTATAAATAATACGCACTAGACTTGTGCATATTCAATGTCAATGTACTGGTGCATATATTTTAATGTGGACATACCAATGCTTATATAATATTGTAAAAAAATCGATGCATTTTATATATACGCACAATTGCCTACATTTATTGTTGATGCACCACTACATATATTTTAATGCAGCCACACTACTGGTTATATTATATTGTAACAACAATGGTGCATTTTTTATATATGCACTGGTGTGTACATTCATTTTCAAAGCACCGATGTGTATGTTTTAATGCAAACATACCTCTACTTATATTATATTGCACCAACAATAGTATGTGTAACCAATCACCTCTACACACATGACTCATATATTTTATAAAAGCACTGATACATTTGTATAAATAAATGCACTGGTGTTGATATTGTATTATATATGCACTACTGCATATTTTATTTTAAAAGATAATTGGTGTTTATATTGTAACAATAAGCACCGGTGCATATATTATCCCAATAAGCATCAATGCTTATTATATTTACAAAGCACCAGTATGTTTATTATGTTAAGAGCACTAGTGGCTAAAATTTGAGTAGGCATCTATTCATGTAAACGAATAAAAGGCATTGGCTAGTTGAAATAAATATATTGTATATGGTTCTACGGTGAATTTTTCCACGTTGCAAACATGAAAATATAGTTTCTAGTTTTTTAGTTTTACAATTTTTCAAATAATCATTTGAGAATCAAATATTTTTTATAATATTTTGTTTGTTGTGTTTGGATATTGAGCTAATTACACATATGTTCATTGTAACAATGTAAGTCATTCATATATTTAGAATTTGAATTAATTGTCAAAAATTCATTTTTTTAATAATATTAATTTTAATATTTTAATTATTGTGTTCTGATCGGCATGTTTTAATTATTCATATATTCAATCAATACTGTAACATTTTGCAACATTAGAGAATGCAATAGAAGAAGAAACATATTTTGTTATATATGAATAAGAAACCAAAATATGGGACACCATAAAGGTCCTCAATAATCAAAATTCCATTTTGACATTGTTACAATTATTGATCACTTATCCTGATCCGATTGGGATGGTATGTTCACATTAAAAAAAATGTTTTTTTTCACAAATAAAAATTCTAAAATATACAACTTGTAGTAACAACATTCAAATGTATTGATCATCATTCAATGCTCAAGCTATTGTAGTTGCTCAGGCTACTTCCATGCCTCATCTCTTCATAACCTTCAGAGGATATTGTTCCTAAGTCATTTGAACTGTTTTGTTGATTGACTTCATTTTGTTCCATATTTTCATGTTCCATTTACAAGCAAAAAAATAAAATGTGATGAGTATATTTGCAAATTACATTTATAGATGATATAGCATACATAATTGCATAAATGAAAAAGTGTACCATCTCAATGAGTGAATCATAAAATTCACACATATTTTCAAAACCATTCATCATGCCTTGTGTCAATACATCCTATGTTGGCTCCACACCATACTTTGTTTCTTATGAGTTTCATACGCCATGCCAAAGCATAGATATAATTAAAGTTTTCTTATTGTTCCATTAGATATAAAATAAGGGATGAAAAACAACATAACTACTTACAAATTGTTCAATTAACCCTTGATATCGAACATATACTCACAACCCTTAATCTAATGTCAAATAAATGATCGGATGACTCTTCACTATATGTTAGCAAATAAAATGTGATGAGTATATTTGCAAATTACATTTATAGATGATATAACATACATAATTGCATAAATGAAAAAGTGTACCATCTCAATGAGTGAATCATAAAATTCACACATATTTTCAAAACCATTCATCATGCCTTGTGTCAATACATCCTATGTTGGCTCCACACCATACTTTGTTTCTTATGAGTTTCATACGCCATGCCAAAGCATAGACATAATTAAAGTTTTCTTATTGTTCCATTAGATATAAAATAAGGGATGAAAAACAACATAACTACTTACAAATTGTTCAATTAACCCTTGATATCGAACATATACTCACAACCCTTAATCCAATGTCAAATAAATGATCGGATGACTCTTCACTATATGTTAGCACCTATTAGAAAACATCAATGTACTATTTTAAATTTAGATATATGTTGAATATTGTAACTTCTAAGAATATTATATTTGTACATTATTATTCCGGAGATGTTTCATCCCTCCGAGGCAATTCTATTATGTATCCGGAGATGTTTATTCCTCCAATGGTTTGTGGTAACTAGGGTTATTAGACCCACCATGTGGGGGTCATCCCTGAGTTTATATTTTAGGGGTTATTAGACTTCTCAAGTAGAGGTCGGCCCCATTAGGGATTTTGGTCAGTCAGGATCTAGTATAAGTAGAGGAGAGGAGCTCCTCATTTGATACACTTCCACAACTCAGAAAGTAGCGCACTTGTGTCTGGGAGGTCTTCATGTGAGGTAGAGAAGAAGGACAAGTCTTGGAGCACATCTTGTATTTTGGTTGATCATCTTATTGAGGAAAGCTTTGCTGGGTTTTCTACCCCATGAGGGTTTCCTAGGGTAAATTCTGTGTCTATCTTGTGATTATGTTTCTTTTAGTGATCTTGCTAGTCTATTTGGTTTAAAACTTAACATGGTATCAGAGCTAGCCTGAATAGAACATCTTTCACAAGGTGAAATTATATTTCTCTCTCTCCCCCAAATTAGGGTTTCTGCAAAAGTTAGTATTTTTGGATTCTGATTGCATGGTTGAATAGCTCTTCTAAAGATCTATCTTTTGAGCTTTGGATCGACGTTTTTGGTTGGGTAGAACTCCGGGAAAGTCAAACCCTAGTTTTACCAAAAGTGCGATAAACCAGAAATTTTGTTGCAGATTTGGAAAAGTAAAAAGTTAAAGTTTCCAGGTAAGTACTATTCTATCTCTTGTCTCTTGGACTCCCCCAAGAGAATATGGCTCCAAGCACTAAGATTGAAGACAAGTTAGAAGGTATAGAGAATTTTCGGGCATGGAAATATAGAATTGGTCTCATTCTTGAAGAGAATGATCTTGCTCAGTATATCAAGGATGAAGTTGCAGAACTTGAAGGAGATGAAGCCAAAGAGAAGCATAGAAAGGATTTGATTAGGGCAAAGAGAATCATAGCTGATTCTATTAAAGACCACTTGATTCCCCAAGTGGCTTTCAAGAAAAATCCAAAGGAAATGTATGATGCCCTAGGAAGAATGTATGAGGGAAAGAACATCAATAGGAAGATGAACCTAAGAACTCAGTTGAAGAGTACCAAGATGCACAAAGGAGAATCCATTCAAGACTACTTCTCAAGGGTCTCCCAAATCAAGGAGCAACTAGATGCCATTGGTGATACTCTTGATGAAGATGAACTTGTGATGACTGCTCTAAATGGTCTCACTAGACGTTGGGAGTCATTTATACAAATTATGTGTGCCAGAAAAGAAAGTATGAAGTTTGATGTAGTGTGGGAGGATTGTGTTCAAGAAGAGCCTAGGGTAGCCAACAGAGAAGCACTCCTCAAGGTGGATGACCAAGCCTTGGCTACTCACACCGAAAGAAGAAGAATGGGTCACTTCAAGAAATTTGACCACAAAGGATCTCAACACTTCTATAGATTTAAAAGGGGAAGAGGACCCAATCCAGTAAGAGATCTCTCCACAGTCTAGTGTTACAGTTGTCTTAAACTAGGACACATTTCCATATTTTGTCCTTCACAAAAGAAGAAGACATTTGTACACAAAAGACACCATGCACATATGGCAGAAGATGATAGTGAAGAAGAAGAAGAAGAAGAAGAAGAAGAAGAAGAGGAAGAGGAAATGCCTCGAAGGAAAAGATCTAAAGTAAAGAAAGAACATCCAGAAGAATATGTCCTATTATCTGCACTCTTTGGATCTGTATCTCCTGGAGAAGATGCATGGCTCATTGATAGTGGTGCTTCTAAGCGCATGATAGGTTAAAGGAAGACTTTCTCAAAACTTGAAGAAAAGTCTTCTACACAAAAGGTATCTCTAGGAGATGATTACCAATATCCCATCAAGGGAATTGCTGAAGCAAGCTACAAGCTAGATTCTGGAACACCCTTGAAGATGAAAGAAATTTTATATGTACCAGGTTTGAAGAAGAACCTACTCTCTATCTCAGCACTAGATAAGAAAGGTTTTAGAGTTGCCTTCATAGATGGTCAAGTACTTATGTGTGTTGATGTATATGTAACTTCAGAATGTATTTCATATATGTTGTATGTACTCCTATAGAGATGGTATTATTCCTCTATACGGAAGTGTCGTCATTTATATTGTAAATGTTGTAACTTATTCTTGATGGGTTATTAGAACACCTTGTTGGGGTCGGCCCTGTATAAGTCATGTGGGTCAAAGGGTTATTAGACCACCCTATTGGGAGTCGGCCATGTGGGTCAAAGGGTTATTAGACCACCCTATTGGGGGTCGTCCCAGTCAGCATTATGTTATGTGGTTAAGTTCGAGCCTACACGAGTTAGGTAAAAAGGCAAGTCAAGTCAAGTAGAAATAGAGTGCGGGAGGCACTCTATTTGTTCACTCACTTCTCACTCATGCACTCAAGGAGGAGTGGCACACTTATGGAGGAGGAGGATCTGCTGCTAGGTTATGTCTATCTCTTATGGTTGGTTGTATCATTTCTCTATCTATCTCTGAGGAAGTTATTGGGGCTTTTCACCTTTATGGTTTTCCCCAAGTAAATCTTTGTGTCTCTTGTGTGCTTGCATTATTGTATCCATGATTGATATGCTGTAGATATGCTGTACATGTTGTTCTATCAGTTAAGATCCTATATCAGATTGAAGTAAATTCTCAAAATTTAACATGGTATCAGAGCTAGCCTAAAAGAAGGTATGATATGGCATGTATGACACTTGTTGCACTTACGATGCTAGGGCTTGATATAGAAAAAACCAGTCATCGTAGTACTTTTGCTATAAATCCGTTTTGGCGAAGTTTTCGGATCTGAAATCTTTACAGGTCGAAGATTAAATATCCAGGTACCTTTTATCCAAAGGACAACCTCTAATTCGTTGTACTTTGTGATTTATGATCTGTACAATATAGGGTTTCTGCCTCTTCCAGATCTGAGTCAAAATCAGGTGACCTTGGGAAAAAGGTCATAGCTTGGGCTAGGAAGCTCCAAATGAAATTTCGTAAAAAGTGACATGTAGTACAAAGACTGTACTATCTCAAAAAAAATTTTCAGAGGCCGAAGTTGAACCAGTGACACGTGGCACACCGTACAAGTTTGGTCTCCTGTATTATCCCATAAACAGGTCACGTTGCGACACTTGGCATAACTCTCTCTCAGAGAGTCCAATTGAGGTGAGACCTATCAAGATGGAAATATAACAGGCCAAGCTATCTCAAAAAAAAATTTCAGAGGCCAAATTTCAAGAAGTGACACGTGGAACGCCATACAAGTTTGCTCTCCTGTATTATCCCAAAATAGGTCACGTTGCGACACTTGGCATAACTCTCTCTCAGAGAATCCAATTGAGGTAAGACCTGTCAGGATGGAAATATAACAGGTCAGGATATCTCAGAAAAAATTTTCAGACCCTGTGGATTGAAAATCTTGGAGGTACACCAGAAACAATCAGGTACATATTTCTGTCAAAACAGAATTATTTTTGAGTACCTTCATTCATGGCTTCCGGAATTTAGGGCTTTGGAGAAAGTTGGAAATTTTGTAATCGGAGACCACGGCTGGATGCTACTCATAAAAATAGAAATTTAGAGACCAAGATCATAATTTTTGGTTGGGTAGAAGGCCGGGCTTGATCAAACCCTAGTTCGGGACTTTGATTAGAAAAGTGGAAAATTAGGGCTTCTGTAAAAATGGGAATTTTTGAAATCCGTGACCATGGCTGGAAGATCCTCAGAAAAATAGAAGCTTACAGCTTTGGATCAAACCGTTTGATTGGGAAGAAGAGTGGGCTTCATCAAACCCCAGTTTGGGGTCACGTCCAGTGAATCCGGAAGTTTCAAAGGCAAAATTGAGGAGTGAAACTTTGCAGTTTTCAAATTCTGAATATACCAGCTTGATTAGCTCATCAAGGCGCATATTTCTATCCTTTCGAAAGTTTGAAATTCAAAGTTTGAATTTTTGGGGTTTCTCTGACAAACCCATATCCAGCTCCAGGTCTAGTTCTTGCAAATCAAGTGGATTGGGTTAATCCTAGAAGAAGATGGATTGGTCACCTACATAAGTGAACAAGTTCCTGTTTCAGAGGGAGATGAGGCTAAGGCCTTACATAAGAATATTACAAGCGATCTCGATAGGTATGACTCATCAAGGTATGTTTCGATATTTGTTCATGATTAAGTTTATGGTATGTTTGTCTTCATGTTATTACGGTTAGTACAATCTTGATTTTAGATTTGTCATATCACCTTAACAAAATTATGAATGCATAATAGAAGATATTCATTGGTTAGGGTGTCGACACTTATGATTATACTAATGCATTATGGTGTTGTATGAGGTTTATGTTGTCTACTAACACAAAAGGTACACCAAGAAAGACAAATCATGTTCTACTTCAAGAACGTATGATCATGGTGACATGAAGACAAGGATTCATCCATTGTCATGGATCACATAGAAGATCTACTCTCGAGGTATGTATAACTTGTTTATACAATGGTTAACTTATGAGACATGCAGGTTACTAACACAAGTCACTAAAGAGAACCAAAAGACTTTATATGGGTATGTTAGACATAACTAGCTAGCATGCTAATCCAGGTATGTTTTTCCTATATCAAGCTAGAATCCTACCTTGTGTTAGGATCTTATACTGTCATGTTGTTGATAATGATTATTCATGAAGTCATAAGTTTGAATAATCATGGGTATATTCATATTATGTGTCTTACCTTAATTAATGGTATGACTAACCCGAAGAGTCATAGGTTTGAGTAATTATAGGTTTAGACATGTTATGTTTCTTATGATTTGACTAACCATAAGAATACTACATAAACCTTGAATGCTAATGCTTATTATTTCTGTTTGAAATGATCATGACTATACATGCTTGAGATTATTGTGTTTTAATAGTATACTAATGAATGTATGATTTTATATGAGATCACAAGGATAACACAATCATGATACTAATAAGCATGCATAGGGACCAAGGATGAATATGATTTCAAGAACAGGTAATCCAGGAAGCAAAGATCAAGAGGGAGTACACTCCAGTGGTTTCTGCAAGGATGCAGATATTCAGAGGGAGTTGTCCATATTTCTACATTCCACAATATAAAGGTGTAGAAGAAGCTACTTCAAATTAGGACTCCAGCAGCTCCTGCAAGGGAGCAAAGACTCAGAGGGAGTTCACCCAACGAACAAATAAAGATAAGTATTTTAATTATCATTGTTCAATGATGTATATGCCCATGTTCCTAGACTTAGGATATGTATTGTGCATAGTAGAATAGTTGCATTAATGAACAGTATACTACTAATATACAAAGGTAAGTGGCCTATGGCACTGTACAACATTCCATTGCTACTTATCTAGAATGAAACCTCTTTGCTGACATGTTGGGAGTTGTGCACACTCTTAACAATGTTTTGGTAGAGATTGGAAGGCATTTAGAAAGTTATGGGATATGGATAAATGTTGTATTGAAGCATTGGCTAAGACAATTGCATGACTGTATGACATATTTCTTTATGTGTAAGAATTTGTTCTGAAAATTATGAGATGTTTCTAATCATGCAATTTAACCTGTTTTGTAGGAAAGACCGTATATCTTCACCTACAAAAGGACTACAACATTTGTTCCAGCAACAAATTATCTATTGAAGATATTGAAGTTCCCAGGATTTGGGATGAAGAAAAAGAATGCCATGATCCATTGATCATGAAGAATGATGTTTGGGATGTAATCCCAAGACGTGAAGGGAAGTTTGTTATGACTTCCAAATGGAACTATTAGATCAAGCATGTTGCAGATGGCAGCATTGAGAAATATAAAAGTGATGAAATAAAATATGCACCAGATGGATTTCAAGATAGCATGGTGCAGTCATATATGTGTGCAGAACTTGGTATGGTAGGATAGACAACTTTCTATCCAGTTTGGACTTTACCAAGAATAAAGCGGATTCCAACCTTTACTACAAGGTTGAGGAAGGCAATCCAGTGATACTACTTTTGTACGCGGACAACCTGTTTGTTACAGGTGAAGATAGATTGATTGTCGACATGCAGCAGAAGCTTACTGCCGAGTTCGAGATGAAGAACTTGGGGATGATGCACTATTTGTTTTTGGCATGGAGGTGTGGTAGAGTGTAGATGGAATCTTCCTTGGACAAGGGAAGTATGCAGTAAGAGATACTGAAGAGGTTCAGGATGATGGATTGCAAGGCCATGGCCACACCTATGGCATCGAATCTGAAGCTTCTATGTGATACTTCATCTGAGCCGATTGATGTCTCCATGTATTGTCAGATGATTGGGTCCTTGATGTACCTGACGAACATGAGACCGGACATTTGCTTTGCTGTGAACACATTGAGCCAGTTCTTGACGGATCCGAGGAGTGTTCACCTGGTTGCTGTAAAGCATGTTCTAAGGTACCTGAAGGGTACAGTGGATTATGGGCTCAAGTATGAGGTGAATCAAAAGTTTAACCTGCAGGGTTATGTTTCTTCAGATTGGGCTGGCAGTGCTGCAGATAAGAAGAGCACATCTGGGTGTTGCTTCAGTATGGGATTAGGTCCTGCGTAGCACTGAGTACAGCTGAGGCAGAGTATGTTGCAGCCTGTTCAGCTAGTTGTGAGGCAGTATGGCTATGGAAGCTACTGTCTGAGTTATTTGATCTCCCGTTGGATGCTACTGGTATCTTTTGTGATAACCAGAGTTGTGTGAAGCTGTCCGAGAACCCAGTGTTTCATGACAAGTCAAAACACATAGAGATCAAATATCACTATATCAGGGATATGGTGTAGAGAGGATCTGTGAAGCTCCTATATGTTGCGACGGACGAGCAGATTGCAGATGTGCTGACGAAGCCACTAGCCAGGGTGAAGTTCGAGTACTTCAGAGAGAGGCTTGGCATTCTTCAGATCGAGGACACTTTGAGGAAGAAGTGATGGACACATTTGCTGAAGCCATTCCAAGCATGTTGGAAGGGGGATCCTTCACATGGCTGTGGATGTAAGCGCTGGATGATGAGCATTATGATGATGTTCTGGTTTCTGCTTGGATATGATCAGTTGGATCATTATATGTATATATGTATGCATCATGTTGGATGCTGGATATGATCGGTTGGATCATGTGTATGTATTTTGTGTATGCATCATGTTGGATGCTGGATATGATCGGTTGGATCATGTGTATGTATTTTGTATATGCATCATGTTGGATGCTGGACATGATCAGTTGGATAATTTATGTATGTATGCATCATGTTGGATGCTGATGGATACATTGTGTGGATCATATATCTTTGTATGATCAGATAGATCATGTATGCTGATGGATACATTGTGTGGACCATGTATCTTTGTATGATCAGGTAGATCATGTATGCTAACAGATACATTGTGTGGATCATGTATTTATGTATGTATCAGATGGATACGTGGTGCGCATCAGATGGATGAATTGTATGATCGTGGATGACGAGCTTCTCCAGATGACATGCAGCAGGATGTTGCAGTGATGATGATCAGGATGATCATGTGTACATCGGGATGATGTTTGATGAGTATCAGATGATACTCTATGGCCGTGGATCAGGTTGTGCAGGTAAGCATGTAATTTGTGCCCTGGGAGATTTGCAAATGGTCTTTCGAGGTTTTGCCTATGGCATGTAATTTGGTGCCCTGGGACATCTGGCAAATGATCTTTCGAGGTTTTGCTTGGGAGGACATATAATTTGTGCCATGGGAGATCTGTAGATAGTCTTTCGAGGTTTTGCCTATGGCATGTAATTCGGTGCCCTGGGATATCTGGCAGATGCTCTTGCGAGGTTTTGTCCTATGGCATGTAATTTGCTCCTAGGAGATCTGGACAGGATGAAAAAGGTCTCAGATGCTTCAGCCAGGTTTTTCCATGACCACGTGTAATTTTCTCCTGGGAGATCTGGACAGGATGAAAAAGGCCTCAGATGCTTCAGCCAGGTTTTGTGGTGGACCACATGTAATGTGCTCCTGGGAGATCCGACAGGTAGAGCTGTGTGCTCGTAACAGCCTAGGATGCTTCAGCCAGGTTTTGTGGTGAGATCACATGTAATGTGCTCCTGGGATATCCGATAGGTAGAGCCGCATGCTCGCAACAGCCTGGGATGCTTCAGCCAGGTTTTGTGATGGGTCACATGTAATGTGCTCCTGGGAGATCCTACAGGTAGAGCTGTGTGCTCATAATAGCCTGGGATGCTGCAGCCAGGTTTTGTGATGCACGTAATAAGTCCTGAGGATTCCACAGTATGGCTAGTGATGATGAAGACCTGCAAGTGGTGGGCCTACATCCAGTATGAAAAAGGACTGGCTCTGTAGAACTTCCTATGACGAGTAGATTCAAAGATTGATTGATATAGCAGCAGCAGTGATGATGATGATGATGATGCATTGATGACGACGATCCAAAGAAGATGACTTGTGCTAGAAGAACTATGCTGAGAAATACCTTCCTAGTTAAGAGGGAGTGTTGATGTATATGTAACTTCGGAATGTATTTCATATATGTTGTATGTACTCCTATAGAGATGGTATTATTCCTCTATACGGAAGTGTCGTCATTTATATTGTAAATGTTTTAACTTATTCTTGATGGGTTATTAGACCACCTTGTTGGGGTCGGCCCTGTATAAGTCATGTGGGTCAAAGGGTTATTAGACCACCCTATTGGGGGTCGGCCATGTGGGTCAAAGGGTTATTAGACCACCCTATTGGGGGTTGGCCCAGTCAGCATTATGTTATGTAGTTAAGTTCGAGCCTACATGAGTTAGGTAAAAAGGCAAGTTAAGTCAAGTATAAATAGAGTGCGGGAGGCACTCTATTTGTTCACTCACTTCTCACTCATGCACTCAAGGAGGAGTGGCACACTTATGGAAGAGGAGGATCTGCTGCTAGGTTATGTCTATCTCTTATGGTTGGTTGTATCATTGCTCTATCTATCTCTGAGGAAGTTATTGGGGTTTTTCACCTTTATGGTTTTCCCCAAGTAAATCTTTGTGTCTCTTGTGTGCTTGCATTATTGTCTCCATGATTGATATGCTGTAGATATGCTGTACATGTTGTTCTCTCAGTTAATATCCTAGATCAGATTGAAGTAAATTCTGAAAATTTAACAATGTGGCCCAAAGGAAAATCTATTGAATATGCAGTTGTCATTGGTGAAGAGGAAGGAGGTCTCTATAAGCTCAAGGGACAATCAGAAGTTTCCATTTCTCATGAAACCTCTAGCCCCAGTGAGCTATGGCATAGAAGATTAGCTCACATTAACTATAAAGCCCTACCCTATGTAAGCAAGGTGGTCATAGGATTACCAGACTTGAAGGTTGATCATAATGGCTCATGTAAAGGATGTGAAAAAGGGAAGAATATCAAGAACCCTTTTCCAAAGAGTGAAACAAAGACTAAGAACATTTTGGAGCTAATACACTCAGATGTATGTGGACCAATTCCCACCACTTCCCTAAGTGTGTTTGAATACTATATCTCATTCATTGATGACTATTCAAGGAATAATTGGATATACTTTCTAAAAGGTAAGAATGAAGTCTTTGGAAAATTCAAAGAGTTCAAGGCCTTAATAGAAAATCTCTCAGAAAAGAAAATCAAGATTCTCAGAATAGATAATGGGGGAGAATATACTTCGAAGGACTTTGAAGACTTTTGTAAGGAAGTTGGAATCAAGAGGGAACTAACCACTCCCTACAATACCCAACAAAATGGGGTGGCTGAAAGAAAGAATAGAACCATCATGGAAGTTATAAAGACTATGATACATGATCAAGATCTACCCATGTATTTATGGGCTGAAGCAGCTAGGACAGCAGTCTATGTGTAGAATAGACTATCCCATAGTGCTCTTGAATTCAAAACTCCAGAAGAAGTGTTCACAGGAAAGAAGCCTGAGGTAAGTCATCTCAAAATATTTGGTTGTCCTGTGTACATTCACATTCCAAAAGAAAAGCGAACCAAGTTGGATCCTTCTAGAAAGAAGGGAATATTTGTTGGATATTGTGAATCATCCAAAGCCTTCAGAATTTACATACCAGGTTTTCATCATATGGAAATAAGTAGAGATGTAACATTTGATGAAGAAGCAACTCTCAAGAAATCCAAGAAGTGTCAACTTGAAGAAATCTATCAAGAAGATACACCTCCTAGAATCATAGAAGCCATGCACATTCCTGAAGATGATACACCAGAGGACCATGACATGATAGAACCACAAGAACCCCCTATTACAAACTTATCTAGGAAAAGAAGGCCAGCATGGGCTAGAGACATTATTCAAGGAGATGAAAGATATGGAGCTCCTGAAGCCTCCATTAGAGAAAGAAAGAAACCAAAGCTAGTATCCAACTATGTGGCCTTGATGTGTGATCTTGTGGATCAACATCCTACTAGCTATGAAGAGGCAACTCAGAAGAAAGAATGGGTAGAAGCAATGACAGAAGAATATCAGTCAATAATGAAAAATGATGTTTGGGATATAGTTCCCAAACCAAAAGATAAAAGTGTGGTTTCTTCCAAATGGATTTTTAAGATAAAACATGCTGCAGATGGTAGCATTGAAAAATATAAGGCAAGATTTGTAGCTCGAGGATTCTCTCAAAAAGAGGTAATTGACTATGAAGAAACCTTTGCACCAGTTGCTAGGTATACTTCAATTAGAACTATCATGGCACTTGCATCTATGATGAAGTGGAAATTACACCAAATGGATGTTAAGACAGATTTTATGAATGGTGTAATTGAAGAAGAAGTGTACATAGAGAAACCACAAGGGTTCGAGGTTAAAGATGGGAGAACTCATGTATGCAAACTGAAAAAGGCATTATATGGATTAAAGCAAGCTCCCAGAGCTTGGTACAGAAGGATTGACAATTTCTTAACAAGCATGGGCTTTACTAAGAGTAAAGCTAACCCTAATCTTTATCTCAAGGTAATGGATGATGAACCAGTTATACTACTGTTATATGTAGATGATCTATTTATAACCGGAAATGAGAAACAAATTATTGAATGCAAGAAGAAGCTTTCTTCAGAGTTCGAGATGAAAGATCTCGGATTAATGCACTACTTCTTAGGTCTAGAAGTATGGCAAGAACCAAAAGGAATCTTTCTAAATCAAGATAAGTATGCTGTGGAGATTCTAAAATGATTTGATATGTTGGAATGTAAAGCCAGGGCCACTCCCATGGACTCCAACTTGAAGTTATTAGTTAATGACACATCAGAATTAGTGGACATAACTCTATATAGACAAATCATTGGGTCTTCGATGTATTTAACAAATACTAGGCTAGATATATGCTTTGATGTAAATACCCTGAGTCAGTATCTAGTAGAACCTAGAAAGGTTCACTTAATAGCTGCAAAGCATGTAATGAGGTACCTAAAGGGTACTTTAGATTTTGGTCTATATTATCTTGGAAATCATGAACTCAGATTACATGGTTACTCAGACTCTGATTGGGAAAGAAGTATCTCAGACAGAAAGACTACATCAGGTGGATGTTATGGTCTTGGATCTACCATGATATCATGGTTCAGCAAGAAACAATCTAGTGTGGCTCTCAGTACTGCTGAAGCAGAATACATAGCTGCCTACTTTGCTAGCTGTGAAGCAGTGTGGCTTCGGAAACTATTATCTGGAGTGTTTGAATTAGAGATGGATCCCACTGTGATCATGTGTGACAATCAAAGTTGTATCAAAATGACAGAAAATCCTGTATTCCACGATAAGTCAAAACACATAGAGATCCGATACTTTTATATACGAGACATGGTGCAGAGAGGAGCTATCAAACTCGAGTATGTGAGTACTGAAGAACAAGTTGCTGATATATTAACCAAACCCCTGTCTCGTGTGAAATTTGAATACTTCCAAGACAAGCTTGGTGTAGCTCTAAAGGACCCTCCTTGAAAGGGGGAGTAGTATCGTCACCGATGATGAGGATACCTGTTTACCACTCTTAGATATTTATGCTTATTTAGATTTAGATTTATTACACTTAGAATACTTACATTATTTTTCTTTTACTTTGATGATATATGTATTGATGAGG
Source organism: Larix kaempferi (assembly GCA_027924585.1). NCBI lineage: Eukaryota > Viridiplantae > Streptophyta > Pinopsida > Pinales > Pinaceae > Larix > Larix kaempferi. Next base: position 1,539,403 of record BSBM01000454.1, read on the forward strand.
ATATATGTTTTGATGATATATGTATTGATGAGGATACATGATATATGTATATGTGCTTTGATGCATTGATGACGATACATGTTTTGATGATGATACTTGTATTATTACATATTGATGTATTGATGAGAATACTTGTATTAATGATATACTTGTATGGATGAGGATACTTGTACCTGTATTGATGTGAGGATTGGATCGTCCTTGGACTTTGGTCCTTTGAATTGAGCCGTAGACAAGATGTCTCCGAAAATAAAGTCCTGAATGAACAGGTAAGGGGATTGGATCATCCTTGGACTTTGGTCCTTTGAATTGAGCCGTAGACAAGATGTCTCCGAAAATAAAGTCCTGAATGAATAGTTAAGGGGATTGGATCGTCCTCAGACTTTGGTCCTTTGAATTGAGCCATAGGCAAGATGTCTCCAAAAATAAAGTTCTGAATGAACAGGTAAGGGGATTGGATCATCCTCGGACTTTGGTCCTTTGAATTGAGTCGTAGACAAGATGTATCCGAAAATAAAGACCTAAATGAATAGGTAAGGGGATTGGATCATCCTCAGACTTCGGTCCCTTGAACTGAGCCGTAGACATGAGGTCTCCGAGAATTGAATGATAGGACTGTATCGTCCTTGGACCTCGGTTCAAAAGGTACATGGTAGGACTGGATCATCCTTGGACCTCGGTTCAAAAGGTACATGACAGGATTGCATCATCCATGGACCTATGTCCTAAAGAGAGCAGGATTGATCATCCTGTAATATGATCGTGTGTATTGCAGGGTATATGATGCTGATGATTGTATGATGACGATGTTGATGATTGTATGATGACGATGCTGATGATTGTATGATGACGATGCTGATGATCGTATGATGACGATGCTAATGACTGTATGATGACGATGCTGATGATCGTATGATGATGATGCTGATGATCATATGATGACGATGCTGATGATTGTATGATGATGATGCTGATGATCGTATGATGACGATGCTGATGATCGTATGATGACAATGTTGATGATCGTGTGATGATGATGTTGATGATCGTGTGATGACGATACTGATGATCGTGTGATGATGATGCTGATGATTGTGTGATAACAATGATGTTGATGTTCCAGTAACTAGTTGAGTTACCGATGATGATGTATTGAAGAAAGCTTCCGATGATATATAGATGTATCATGTATGATGTAGTCGATGACTCCTTACTCCTGCAGATGCTGTTATAATATCCTTCTCGTTAAGGGGGAGTGTTGAATATTGTAACTTCTAAGAATATTATATTTGTACATTATTATTCCGGAGATGTTTCATCCCTCCGAGGCAATTCTATTGTGTATCCAGAGATGTTTATTCCTCCGATGGTTTGTGGTAACTAGGGTTATTAGACCCACCATGTGGGGGTCGGCCCTGAGTTTATATTTTAGGGGTTATTAGACTTCTCAAGTAGAGGTCGGCCCCATTAGGGATTTTGGTCAGTCGGGATCTAGTATAAGTAGAGGAGAGGAGCTCCTCATTTGACACACTTCCACAACTCAAAAAGTAGCGCACTTGTGTCTAGGAGGTTTGCATGTGAGGTAGAGAAGAAGGACAAGTCTTGGAGCACATCTTGTATTTTGGTTGATCATCTTATTGGGGAAAGCTTTGCTGGGTTTTCTACCCCATGAGGGTTTCCCAGGGTAAATTCTGTGTCTATCTTGTGATTATGTTTCTTTCAGTGATCTTGCTAGTCTATTTGGTTTAAAACTTAACAATATAAACATCACACCAAATATGAAATCTAAACCAAACCACAAGTACTCACAAAATTTGCATCAACCATTTTATTTTATTTTTTGCTACAACAAAACAATTTAAAATTAATATTTCATGCAATAATTAAACTTGCTACACATTAAAATTTACATATGTTTGATGCACGTTGTTGTTGGGATGGCTCGCATTGTGATGTAGTTATGTTCATTTCTTTGACCATCTCATGGTACACCTTTTTTAACATCCCTACTGGCATATTTTGGATATCATGTCGTTCTTCCCTTGGAATTTTATCAATCTTCCTGAGAAATGAAAAGCACAATGAAAAAATCAATAAATATTTATATGAAAATAAATATAGCAAAAATATTAACAAAGAATGTTTTTGGACTAGTATATATATATCATAGAATTTTTTTTTTAAGAATAATACTTTTTAAATGACTATTTTTTGTTATTGTATGTTTTTTTCATTACAAGCCTCACTAGTCTTAGTTCCCACTACTCCGAAAATGCTTCCTATAGTTTACTTATAACTTGATTTTTAGAGTCATTTGATTGATTTTTGTACTATAAATGAAAAGTATGTTTATAATTTCTTTCCACTATATCCCTCAAAGTTTTAGAAAACTCCCCCCCCCTCTCATCAACTTCCAACACCACTCTGGTTGAACTAGAGATAATTTTAAGGACCCATACTTATTTAAAAGTGTATAAACTTTGGTGAATCTTACCAATTCTTAAAATGTCAACTATTAAATATTTGGTGATATTTTTCTAAAATTATTTCAATTTATAAGGATTTTATATAGTTTATATAATAATTTGGCGATTTTTAGAGTGAAAAAAGTTCACCCCATCAAAATTGGGCGAAACGGGGTTTCAAAAAATGCAAATTGACGAATCTTTTTCTGGAAAAAAAAGGAAAAATTTCCTATGGGATAAATCTCGCCCCTAAAATTATCCTTGAGTTGAACTAATGGAAAATTCATCATCATTTAGATTCTTCTTAATTTTATCTTTTTAGGGCATTCTATTTTCTCACTGTCTATCCTTACACAACATTCAACAAATTTGAAATCCAAAGTTTGAAACATGTTAGCAATTATTTTTAGAAGCATTGTTACTAAGAAGTCAAACAAAAACTCATGTTTATCAACTTTTGATCCACATAATTCTCAGTTTGCAATAATTTCTTAAATATTTTTTGGTCATGCTCACTCGAATCATGCTAGAGTTTCCTTACATTTTTTCTCTACATGATACACAAACCAATACACATCGTTTAAACATACAAATAATTCTAATATTTTACTTTTATATTAAAATCACAAAAAACTTACCATGGTCTTTATGTCAGATGCATTTCCCATGCACCCTTTGCTATGAATTTTATTCCATGATATTTACCAACCATTTTTTATCAATAAATGCCCTGCATAATGAAACACATAAATTATCAAATATTTTTTTCCACAATAAATAAAGAATTTCAAGCAAAAATGTATTTGAGACAGTCGGTGCACATAGTACAGAAATTCAGTACTAGTGTTCCTTATATGATATAACACATCGGTGCGCATGGTATATTTGATGCATATCACTAAAGAAATTATCATTTTTTATTAAAATGTAATATACACAATGCACCTTCGAAATATAAACACATCGGTGTGTACATTCTGTAATATTTTCGTTGATTAATCTGTCAACATTTTTCAACCTCAAAAAATGGTGTGCCTTATAAGAATAACCCATTGATGCTACTATTCTATACAATGTGCACCACGTATTGCGAAATTGTTTTTGAAAAAATTATGACGACGATAGTCCGGACAGGTTGGATTTGAATTGAACCACATCATGATCTTGGTCCAAGAGCAACCCAAATACCCATATACTAATATATATAACCAATAAATTTACATTGACATAATTCAAACCTTATTATGAGATAGAAAAAGAAATAGAAAACAAAAGGAAAGCAAGAATAATACTAGGGTTTTCTGTAATGAAGGTAACTCTGAAGGAAGAAGAACAAAATGCTTTGTTGCATTTAAGGTAACTCTTATATCCTCTATTTTCTTGAAAACCATATAAAATTTATGCCCTTTTTATTATATTGAGGGAGAATGTACATGAAATGTCTCCTCTACAAAGTTGTATGTGTCCATGGTGATTCCTGACAAAATTTCTCTTCAAACTCTTCAATGGTAAATCTCTCTTGCATAAGTCTCTCTTCAAACTTTTGGCCAAACAAGATTTATGGATTATTTTTTTATTTTATTTATAATCTCACTATATTAAAATCAAATTCCCACTCTTTTTTCAATTGATATTTTGTCCCATTGATGATAAACATGCTTTTTTTAAAATGATATTTCAGTGCACCACATAGATAATAGTGCAAGGGTATGTTATACTCATATAAGTGCACCATAAAATTAGAACAACAAAAATAAAAATATAAAATTTCACAAATTTTTTGTCGAGATATTAGTGCGCTAAGTAGATAACATATAACTAGTGCATATTACTAACATAGGCACACCAATGACACAAAATTACAAAAAAATCGAAGTGTAAACTTTTGCAATTAATACTTTATGAAGGTTTGTCCTTTGCATAAGTGGTCACATAGGTTTTAGTCAATGCACATATGGAATTAGTGCATCGGTCCACCAATATAGATTTTGACACACTGATTACTTTATAAAAAATATCTTATTGTTTGTTTCCCAATTTTTATTTTCAGAATGAAAATGTATTGATTGTAGTTTTGACTCAATTGTAGGTGCAAAAAGAGCAATAAAAAAATGGTCATTTCTTCAAATTACGATTCATTCCTTATCGTTTCAAGTTCAATTTCTCCATTTTTGTCACCAATAAGTCCAATTTTATTTATGTTTTGATTATATAATTGAATTTATGTTGTATTGTCACGTGCATTTGAATAATTGTGCATTGAATTTTGTAGGATCTTGATTCTAGATCAAGTTAAGATGCACCTGATATTTCACCACTCCCAAAAATACGCAAGGTCTTATGTGTAGAAATATTATGTAGGAAGATGGTAGATGAAAATGGAAGGCCACTTTACCCTACCAAATATAACATGCCATCATCCAGTAACCATCCTAGACCAATGGTACTTCGACGTGAACTAGATCTCTTATATGAAACCCAAGTAGTATGTGGTCATTTAAAATGTAAAGGGTTGAAGGTGAACCCTAGGTGTGTCACTCTGTGCTCTTATATTAATGGTTGAATACACAAAGTTGATGTGCTAATAACCCCTAGTGTGGTTAATGATCCAACAAGTGAAATACAAAAGAAAAGTAGGACACTTTCGTATGGTCATTCTCTGAAAATTTGGAAGCCAAATCAACCTTGTTTCGTCCTAAATTGATCAAATAATCTCCTTTTACTAAGTCAACCGAGATTTATAGCAATCCAACATATGATTTTGATAGAAACCAAAACACCTCTACAAGGAGATCGCAAAAGTTGTAAGAACTTAGAGAAAAAATGACCAAGGATAGATAAAGGTTGGTTGAATTGTTGGAGGGTAGCGATGACTTCTTTCTTCTCATACATCTACAAAGTAAATATGATACTAGTTACAATTTCACTTTGTATGGCACCTAGCCATCTTTCCTATTTTTGCCTAATGTTAGGACTGAATTCTCCTATCGTGGCAACAATTTCATGATCACAAATTCTAAAATAAATGTTTCAAATATTGGGTTGTTTGTTCTTTCACATGTGTTCGTTCATCCCAAAAAGTTAGTAGCACTTATGCCATTGTGTGGTCCTCTTTATAGTCGATCTAATTACTTGAATATTGTTAAATAGAAATATAGTACTTCCATGTATAGTATGTGAATGAATGGTTATACTTCAAAAAACTTTAACAGGAAGAACATGTTATATATCAATGGTCATCCATGCACTCATAGGAACAATGTAGGGTTCATAAATAGGTATTGGTGCTCATTGTTTAGTGCAGATTTTTCATTTGAGGATCCAATGAAAAACAACTCTTTATGAAAAAGAAGGAATCTAGATTTGTTTTTATGCATGCAATACATAGTTTGTCTCATGGCAATGAGTTGTTAATAAACTATAACTTTTGCAGACCACCAAATGCTCGTAAAAATGGCTTGCATTGGGACTACCTTTAGACATCCCCTTGGTGCATAAGAAAAACATCATTAAGTAATTGTATTTTTGGATTTTCAATGGAATTAATGTTAATGTATTGCTTAATTACACATGTTTTTTACAAAGTGGTTGATTCCATGTGTACTATTGGAAAAAAATTACATGCTTCTACTAAATGTTTGGTATAATGTTTCAACATACTAAATGCATTGTGTTTACTAATATTATTGATTTAATGTTCAAAACTTTTGAAACCAGATTTATGATGATGACCAACATGTCTACCATCTACTATTCCACCCTAGTACGATGTCAAATCAAGATAAGGTTGCCAAATGAGTATAGCTTAGAAAGGAAGCATATAAAGCATGGTTAAATAAACCACCTATTAAATTCCCACTACATCTCGAGCCACCAATTCAGAACATCTATCGTAACACTAGTTCTTAATGGATTTGGGATGAAAGCAATGGTATAGATGTTGGTATGGTGATTTATTATGGGGACCCTATTGGCTTAATATGCTGATCTAGAGGTTTCCAATGTAGACCCAGGTTCTTTGCGGTTTCAAGGAACCAACAAAACCCCTTCTCACTGGCCCTTTCGGCAACAGCCTGCGAATAGGATGAGGTCTCACCTGAGGTGTAGCTATGGGGGCACTACGGAATCAGGTTTCCATAGTGAAGTGATGAGTTGTTTAGATAGGACTACTGCGCAGTGCACTATTAGACTTGCACTGCGAGCTGAGGACTGCGCGACAATAGACTACGTCATGGTCCGCACTTCTACGAACTAATCGCTTCTGCAACCAACGCACCTAAGGACTGCATGGTTCATGTGTGATACAAATAATAGGACAATGCAACTGAACTATACACTTCCTCTTCCAAACTTAACCACTATGAAGAATTACTTTAACACTTGGTCATTCATCTACTACCTTAGATTATTCAGCTTTATAACGAATGCAAGTAGACAAAACCTACGATGCTGCGCACTTCCTGTGCGGGGTGTCGAAAGAGTTACACAACCCAAACTCTACATACACTTATGATTATTTCATAAACTGATACTTCCGCTGACTTAGAGTACTAAGCATTCATCATTCATCCATTCACACAATAATTAACATATTATTCCCATCTTTCTCCTATGGAAAATACATATAAAATCATTAACATAATGGTTGATAAATGAGAACTCAGGCATTCATTTGTAAGCAAATAGATAAGTGCAAAACATAAACAATCACACTACACAGGATTTAACGTGGTTCACCCCCAGGATGGAGGCTACGTCCACAAGAACTGTTGTTATATTAGTCTTTGGGAAGGGTACAACAGTTATTTGTCTGCGCACTCAGTTGCAGACTCTCTTCTCTCTCAATAGGCCTCTACGCACACAGCTTGCAGAGACAAAATTGCCTCTCAACAAAGATTCATTTAGTTAATAACAATACAAAATGAGAGATTCAACAACAAAAAATGAAGAGTAACCCTTTCCCATACAAAATATGCCTTATTTATAGATCATGCCCGTAGGTAATGTCTTTACAATTTGAAGGCTAAAACCCTTAGGTTTACAAAACGGTCACGGTTTTCCCTTAACTGGATTGCTGGCTTTTGGTAGCGAATATTCCATCGTGGCCACCTTCAGCGCATGCCTCACGTCGCTATCAGCCTTTCTGTGGCACGCATGCCAATAGGTCACTTTCACCAAGTCGTTCTTCCTCTAACGGCCTTGTGCGACTGGTTTAGGTACTGGTTCTTTCCCGTGTGCGACTAGTTTCTTTCTTCCACTTCTGCTCCTTACCCATCGCCTGGCACTCCTGGACCATCTTTACCAAAAATAGACTTCCAACGGTCTAACCAAAATCTTGTGTTGTCTTCTATCCAACACTCTACTTTTCCAGATCCACGTAGAATGGACACACCGCAATGCTGCCTCCTCATAGCACTGATCTTTGCAGCTCTTCCGACACTGCGCTTCGCGCAACTTTGCAGTATCCCAAAAAATTATACAAAAAGTATTCCAACTGAACTGTGCTCAACTCCGCAGTTCCAAAAATCCTTCTTGCTCAAAATGCCCCACTTGGGCCAGGCCCAACAGGCCCCTAACACTTACATGTGGCTCATCCCCGAGCCACCTTGAACTTCAACTTCTCCGAGCTGTTCTGCTGCCTGCGGAGCTAGCTTTGCAATGAACTCATTGTATGTGCTAGCCAACTTTTTGAATGCTTCCTTCGTGTCCTGCTCAACTTGCTTGACTATTTCCAACATATCTGGTGTTATCTTATCGCCGATTTAGCCTTCCACTTGTTCTTGATTTTCGGGAAACTCCTTTAACTTCTCCTCGATATCCTGCGAGATCATGATGGCGTCCTCCAGTAAGGGTTGCGATTTATCACCCATTTCAGTCTCTTTTTCTCTTAAGGCTTGCACTTCCTTCTTCAGCGCATTGATTTCCCAGTACTTCTGAAGCCTATCCCTTGGTAGCAGAGCTTTTACTTCTACATCCAACTTTTCTAGTGCTACTTGCTTATCTTTCACAGCATTCTTTACTTGTAGCAATCTTGGGTCCTCTTTGAGGGCAGTGAATGCCTTCGATGCCACTTCCAATAGACTCTGGCACTTAGCCACTTTGGCAGCAATACTCTCTGCTGCAGCCTTCACCTTCCTTGCTCTTATCTACTGCTGATCTGGTGGGGTCTGTGGGTTGGTTTGTGCTTCTGAGGCAGCAATTTTAGATTCATGGATGATCTCCATGTCTTGCATCTTTGTCTTAAGGTTGTTAACCAATTTACCAATCTTAACGACAATGTCAGTGGGGTCTACCTGCACTTCAAATTATTCTATATCATCTGCAACTGTAGTGATCGTGGAATCTAGTCTTTTTCGATGATCATGCTCATCCTGTAGTTCCATAGCTCACCGCGAGCTAGATTCCTCCAACTGTTTATTAGCTGCTTGTAGCTCAGCCTAACCCTTCAGCGCATCAGTCGTTCTCTCATGCATTTCTTCCACAACTTGTAGATGCAAGTAGTGTAGACATGGCAGTGGTATCTTCGCAAGTTCGATCTCCACACGCTCGACGTCCTTTGTGTCCAACACTACTTGTTCTAGCAATGGCATCTTTACCGTTAATGGATCAAGGTGGACAATAGGGAACTTCGCAAGCATGGTTATGGTTAGCTTCAACTCCTTCTGCTGCGAAGTTCCTCCTGACTTCCCTTCGGACTCTAAGTCCCGCGGCGGGGGTAATCTTTTGTGGACTTCTTCAATTTTCTCTGTGATCCCTTGCAGCATGGTCATATTGTTCTGCAGACTTTCCTGAATCGCTTTGTCTTGTTTCTCCTTCTCGATCATCAGATATTCCATCTGCTCTGTGACCTTTTCCACTATTGTTTCATAATCCTCATCATGGACTATTGCGTATGGGTGGCTTTTATCATCTTTTTGCTTCTTCCACGCTCCCTTTTTCTGTCCTGGGCTCTCAGGTTCCTTCCTTTTGTTTGCCTCCTTTTCTGCAGTGATAGGACATGGAATAGGTTCGTCCTCGCTGGAGTCGCTTGAGACATATACAATTTCCACACAAAACTCGGCAGGCCATTCCCTCATGATATTATCAATATCATCTTCATACATGTGGTATTTTCCTGCGAACCGTTCCATGTTCCTCTTCTGTGCTTTGGCTGAAATATGAATACTACGCATGTCAGCATAAAAATCAACAGTGCAAATGTATTTAATCATTACCTGCTTTGATATCCGCAGCGTGCTTAGGATTGCTTCGTGCAACCAACTATAATATTAGTAGAAAACCTCAGCCATCGCGTGCTGTCGCTGCTAGTTCAAATTTTCCCAAAGGTTTGAATAGCGGGCCCCTCTACAGTCATTGGTATCGGTGATTACGCCTGCATAATCCTTTGGCTCCTTCCACCCTATGAAGGTGATCAACACAATAAACCATGTATAATGAAAGTTTTCGCCATTGATCTGCGTGTCATTTAGTTCCTCCAGGAACTTGTTCAATAGGTATTAACACCAGTTGAAATGCTCTCCTGTTAAATTTTGAGCATTAATTCACAATACTCTAGGATCTTCACTGAGAGAATAACATATACAGTATAACAATGCATAGCAATCACAATAAGCATGACAAGCATCACAAGAATCAAAAGCATGAGAGACAAGAGACACAAAGTTTCTGTGGGGAAAACCCTAAGGTGAAAAACCCCACAACTTCCTCAGAGATAGAGAGAGCAATGGCTCAACCAAAGTACAACCAAAATACACTTGAGATAGTCTCCTAGAGCAGATGATCCTCCTCCTCACTAGTGCGCCACTTTCTGAGTGAGAGAGATGTGACTTTCCGAATGATCTAAATAGAGACCACCTGATCTCTATTTATACTAACCTGTTTGCCCAGTGACCTTATGGGGCCGACTTGTCTAGCTAGGTACATCCACAATATAATATATATATTTTAGGGCCGACCCCACACATGGTGGTCTAATAACCCATTGGCAAGTACACACAGTTGTGACACTTGTCAATCCACATGACGACACTTCCTTATAGAGGAATAACACATCTTCTATAAGGGTACAATAAATATATATAAAATACATAGATGAAATACATTCCGAAGTTACATATACATCAACACTCCCTCTTAACTAGGAAGGTATTTCTCGACACAGATCTGCTAGACAAGTCTTCTTCTCGGGGTCATCGTCATCGATGCATCGACATCATTATCATCACTGCTGCTGCTATCTCAACCAATCTCTGACTCTACTCGTCATAGGAAGTTCTACAAAGCTAGTCCTTTTTCATATTGGATGTAGGCCCACCACATGCAGGTCTTCGTCATCACTGGCCATACTGTGGAATCCTCAGGACTTATTACGTGCGTCACAAAACCTTGAAAGAGCATCCCAGGCTGTTACGAGCACACGTCTCTACCTATAATATCTCCCAGGGCCATATTATATGTGACCTCACCACAAAACCTTGCAAGAGCATCCTAGGCTGTTACGAGCACACAACTCTACCTATAGGATCTCCCAGGGACAGATCATATGTGGTCACCACAAAACCTCGCAAGAGCATCCCAAGCTGTTACGAGCACGCAGCTCTACCTATAGGATCTCCCAGGGATAGATTATATGCCATAGGACAAAACCTCGAAAGAGCATCTGCCAGATATCCTAGGTCTAGATTATATTCCATAGGAAAAACCTCAAAAGACTATCTGTAGATCTCCTAGGGCCAAATTATATGTCCTTCCGGAGCAAAACCTCGAAAGAGCATTTTCCATATATCCCAAGGCCAAATTATATGCCATAGGCAAAACCTCAAAAGACTATTTACAAATCTCCTAGGGCCAAATTATATGCTCATCTGCACAACCTGATCCACGGCGATAGAGTGTCAACCTGATACTCACCATACATCATCCTGATGTATACATGATCATCCCGATCATCATCACTGCAACATCCTGCTGCATGTTATCTGGAGCAACATCCTAAAGCTCGTCATCCATGATCATCCTGATCATACAATGCATCTACCTAATGAATACCAAGTATCTACCTGATACATATCATCATACATGATCCACCTGATCATACAGTGTATACACCTGATACAAATACAAATACATGATACATATCACCATACATGATCCACCTAATCATACAATGTATCCACCTGATACACATACAGATACATGGTCCAAGCATTCAACATGATGCATATAAAAAATACATACAAATGATCCTACTGATCATATCCAGCATCCAACATGATGCGTACATACATATAAATGATCCAACTGATCATATCCAGCATCCAACATGATGCATACATACATATAAATGATCCAACTGATCATATCCAGCATCCAACATGATGCATACATACATATACATATAAATGATCCAACTAATCATACAAAGCAGAAACCAGAACATCATCCTGATCCTCATCATCCAGTTCTTACATCCATGGCCATGTGAAGGATCCTCCTTCCAACACGCTTGAAATGGCTTCAGCAAATGTGTCCATCACTTCTCCCTCGAAGTGTCCTCGATCTAAAGAACACCAAGCCTCTCCCTGAAGTACTCGAACTTCACCCTGGCTAGTGGCTTCATTAGCACATCTGCAATCTGCTTGTCCGTCGCAACATACAGGAGCTTCACAGCTCCTCTCTACACCATATCCCTGATATAGTGATATTTGATCTCTATGTGTTTCGACCTGTCATGAAACACTGGGTTCTTAGACAACTTCACACAAATCTGGTTATCACAGAAGATACTAGTGGCATCCAACGGGAGATCAAATAACTCAGATAGTAGCTTCTGTATCCATACTGCCTCACAACTAGCTGAATAGGCTGCAACATACTCTACCTCAGCTGTACTTAGTGCTACGCAGGACTATTTCCTGCTAAACCAAGAGATCACACCTGATCCCATACTGAAGCAGCACCCAAATGTGCTCTTCCTATCTGTAGCACTGCCAGCCCAATCTGAATCAACATAACCCTGCAAGTTAAACTTTTGATTAGCCTCATACTTGAGCCCATAATCCATTGTACCCTTTAGGTACCTCAGAACATGCTTTATAGCAACCAGATGAACACTCCTCGGATCTGTCAGGAACTGACTCAATGTGTTCACTACAAAGCAAATATTTGGTCTCATGTTCGTCAGGTACATCAAGGACCCAATCATCTAACAATACATAGAGACATCAACTGGCTCAGATGAAGCATCACATAGAAGCTTCAGATTCGATGCCATAGGTGTGGCTATGGCCTTGCAATCCATCATCCCGAATCTCTTCAGGATATCTACTGTGTACTTCCCTTGACCAAGGAAGATCCCACCTGCACTCTGCCACACCTCCATACCTAGGACATAATGCATCATTCCCAAATCTTTCATATCGAACACGGTAGCAAGCTTCCTCTTAGTATCTGCAATCAGTCTGTTATCTCCTGTTACAAATAAGTCATCCACATATAGGAGTAGAATCAAAGGATTCCCTTCCTCAACCTTGTAGTAGAGGTTGGAATTCGCTTTACTCTTGGTAAAGCCCAAACTAGATAGGAAACTGTCCATCCTACCATACCAAGTTCTGGGAGCTTGCTTCAAGCCATACAAGGCTTTCTTCAATCTGCACACATGTGACTCCCTATCAGGTCCTGGGACTACATCCCAAACATCTTCTTCATGATCGACGGATCATGGCATTCCATTTCTTCATCCCAGATCTTGGGAAATTCAATATCTTCAATAGATATCTTTGTTGCTGGAACAAATGTTGTAGTCCTTCTTTTGTAGGTGAAGATATATGGTCTTTCCTACAAAACAAGTTAAATTGCATGATTAGAAACATTTCATAATTTTCAGAACAAATTCTTTACACATAAAGAAATATGTCATGCAGTCATGCAGTTATCTTAGCCAATGCTTCAATACAACATTTATCCATGTTCCACAACTTTCTAGATGCCTTCTAGTCTCTACCGGAACATTGTTAAGAGTTTGCACTACTCCCAACATGTCAGCAAAGAGGTTTCATTCTAGATAAGTAGCACTGGAATGTTGTACAGTGCCATAGGCCACTTACCCATCACATGCATATTAGTAGTATACTATTCATTAATGCAATCATTCTAATATGCACAATACATATCCCAAGTCTAGGAACATAAGCATAATATTATTTAAACAAACAAAATAGGCAAGAAATGATAATTGAAATACTTATCTTTGTTTGTTTGTTGGGTGGACTCCCTCTGAGTCTTTGCTTCCTGGTAGGAGCTGTTGAAGTAGCTTCTTCTACACCTTTCTGTTGTGGAATGTAGGAAGATGGTCAACTCCCTCTAAAAATCTGCGTCCTTGCAGGAGCTACTGGAGTGTACTCCCTCTTGATCTTTGCTTCCTGGATTACCTGTCCTAGAACTTATATTCATCCTTGCTGACATCAATCTTCTTGAACCCTGGAAAGTATATTCTGTAAGCCTTCGAGCTTTCACTGTAAGCCACAAGGATACCCTTCTTTCCTGAAGGATCTAGTTTAGTCCTCTTTTCCTTTGGGACATTCATGTATACTGGACAACCAAATATTCTGAGATGGTTGACTTCAGGTTTCTTACCAGAAAATACCTCTTCTGGTGTCTTGTTGTCCAATATCTTGTGGGGTGTTATGTTCTGCACATATACAACTATTCTAGATGCTTCTTCCCATAGATGCATCGGTAGATCCTGGTCATGCAACATTGCCCTTGCTGCTTCCATGATTGTTCTGTTCTTCCTTTCTACAACTCCATTCTGTTGAGGATTATAAGGATCATTCAACTCCCTCTTAATCCCTGAATCATTGCAAAGCTTCTTGAAGTCACCTGAGGTGAATTCTCCACCATTGTCGGATCTGAATGTTTTGATCTTCTTGTCAGTTTGATTCTCCATCAAGGTTTTGAATTCCTTGAACTTATCAAACACCTCATATTTATTCTTCAAGAAGTATACCCAAGTTTTCCTGGAGAATTCATCAATAAATGAGACATAGTAAACATACCCACTTGAAGAACTGGATGACATAGGACCACATATATCTGAGTGAATGATTTCCAGGATATCTTTTGCCTTGCTTTCACTACTTGGGAAAGCCTTCTTAATATTCTTACCTTTTGCACATCCTTTGCAAACACCTTCACGTCTGGTCTTGATTTCAAGAAGATCCTCTACAGCCTTGCTTGCAATTGGAAGTGCCCTATAGTGCATATGAGCAAGTCTTCTATGCCAAAGTTCACTTGGCTCCATGGATTCATGCACCATGGCATGTTCAGATTGTCCCTTCAATTTATACAAACCTCCCTCTTGCTCTCCAATCACTACTACATCATCTATGGTCTTTCCCTTTGGCCACATTAGGACTTGGCCATCCACAAATGCAACCCTCATACCTTTTGCATCCAATTCAGAGATGGAGAGTAAGTTCTTCTTGAGCCCAGGTACATAAAGGACTTCTTTCATCTTCAAAGATTTTCCAGAATCTAGGTTGTAGGAGGCTTCACCATTTCCTTTGATTGGGTATTGATAATCATCCCCAAGTTTCACCTTATGGGGTGATTCATGTTCAGATAGGTTCACAAAAGATTCCTTAAACCCAGTCATGTGTTTGGAAGCCCCACTGTCAATTAACCAATCATTACAACCATGGGAGATAGTACCTGTGAGAGCAGAGATCAGAACATACTCTTCTTCACTTGATGAGTCATCATCACTATCATCACTTTCTTCCCTAGCCTTCTTCTTTGGAGGTTCATCATCCTCGGCAGCATGAGCATGGAACTTTCTTTTGCTGCCCTTCTTCTTCTTGTTGGAGTTGTTGTTATTATCCCTTTTGTTCTTGGGACAATCTGAAGCAAAGTGACCCTTCTCATTGCATCTGAAGCATCTTAGATCCTTCTTATTCTTTTGATAGGATCTCTTGTAGCGAGAGTGCTCCTTCTTGGGCTTGCTTCTTTTGGTGTGAGCTGCAAGAGCTTGATCTTCACCTCCCATCTTTTCCTCACGAGCTACAAGTCTAGCTTCTTCTTGAGAGCATTCCTCCCACAGTTTACTAAAAGAGATCAATTTCTTTCTTGCATAGATTCCTTGAATAAAGGAGTCCCATGACCTAGGTAGGCCATTCAGGGTGGTCATAAAAACTTCACCATTTTCCACTACTTCATCCATAGCTTCAAGTTGCTCCTTGATTTGAGAGACCTTGGAGAAGTAAGATTGAATGGTTTCTCCATTCAACATCTTGACCCCTTTCAATTGATTCCGCAGAGTCATCTTCAGATTTATGTTCTTCCCTTCAAATAGCTTGGTCAGAGAGTCAAACATCTCCTTGGGTGTCTTTAGAGAAGACACATGGGGTATGAGATGGTCTTTAATAGAATCAACAATGATTCTCTTTGCCTTGACCAAGTTCTTCTTATGCAATACCTTGGCCTCTTCATCCTCTGGGATAGGGATGTCTTCTGTTATATATGAGTCCAACTCATTCTCTTCTAGGATTAACCCAATCCTATACTTCCAAGCTTGGAAGTTATCAGCCCCTTCAAGATTATCCTCAAGCTTGGTGTGGTGAGACATCTTAAAGAGTACTTCAAATGGAAATAGAAAAGATTTAGGTCTTACCACTTGAAATGCTAAAAACTAGATCTGGTCCCAGATTAGGGTTTGTCGGAAAAACCCTAAAAATTCAAAATGTGAAATTCAAATTTCTGAAAGGATAGAAAGATGCGCCTTGATGAGCTGATCAGCATGGTGCATTCAAAATTTGAGATCAACAAAGCTTTACCCTTCAAATTTGTCTTTTTGTCCTCCTGGCTTCATTGGGGAGAGCCCTGAATTAGGGTTTGAGTTTCCTGGATATCTACCCAGCCAAAAATATCGATCCAAAGCTCTAAACTTCGATTTTTGCAAGGAGCTTCCAACTGTGTCTTCAGATTCTAGAAATTTCTATTTTTGTGGAAACCCTAATTTTTAGGGCTAAATCTAAAAATGCTTAGAATTGAATTCTAATTGGATAGATAGATTCTCCTTGATGAGTAGATTCAATCTACTATACTGCTTTTCCAAAAACTATGGAGAGAAACCCAATAAACAAGAAACTCAAGTTTTCGTTACTGCAAAATGTCTTCTTCTTAGGTTAGCTCTGATACCATGTTAAATTTTGAGCATTAATTCACAATACTCTAGGATCTTCACTGAGAGAATAACATATACAGTATATCAATGCATAGCAATCACAATAAGCATGACAAGCATCACAAGAATCAAAAGCATGAGGGACAAGAGACACAGAGTTTCCGTGGGGAAAACCCTAAGGTGAAAAACCCCACAACTTCCTCAGAGATAGTGAGAGCAATGGCTCAACCAAAGTACAACCAAAATACACTTTAGATACTAACCTCACTAGAGTAGATGATCCTCCTCCTCACTAGGGCGCCACTTTCTGAGTGAGAGAAATGTGACTTTCTGAATGATCTAAATAGAGATCACTTGATCTCTATTTATACTAACCTGTTTGCCCAGTGACCTTATGGGGCCGACTTCTCTAGCTAGATACATCCACAATATAATATATATTTCAGGGCCGACCCCACACATGGTGGTCTAATAACCCATCGGCAAGTGCACACACTTGCGACACTTGTCAATCCACATGACGACACTTCCTTATAGAGGAATAACACATCTCTTATAAGGGTACAATAAATATATATAAAATACATAGATGAAATACATTCCGAAGTTACATATACATCAACATCTCCCTCCATGACCGTGGCACCAAGCAGTACTGCGCCCGTAGGAACCTCTAGAGGCCTGCATTTTCTCAAAATCTTGTCAGCTAACAGCTGCGTGATAAACTTTGTTTCTTTATGATCTATGTATTCCGTCTGAAAGCTCCTCTTTCCTTTGACGACAGCTTGAGTTTTCTTCATCTTTTCCACGACTTCCTTGTCCTTGCTTTTTCTTTGGAAAAACTGCTTCGGGTCTTAACCCCTTTTACTCAACCCGGTGATGCGGTGGATAATGTCAATGTTCAGCTCGACATTGAGGTCAAGCCACAAATATCCTTGGTGAATGTGCGCCATCAGAGTTTGCACCACCACGTTTAGCTCCGGCGATCTGTCAAAATGTGGGAGTCTGAGCAAATTGAGCAGTCTTGACTTGACTACTCCCGATAACCAGTTTTCTGTGACCAAGGTGAGGTCACTCTTCACATCCTTCTTCCAGCACATGTACTGGTTGGGATGGAATTGTGGGAACTTTGGTGCATTGGGATCTTCCTTCTACATCTGCAGCAGATCATAATCTTCCCACTTACATTTCGGAATTTTACCCAACAAAATTTTTATCGACATCGACGTGCTGTGATATGGGTGATAGCAGGATGTCGTATTTGGCATTCTTTTGTAACTTGAAGACCGGTGCATCCAGTACACGCGGTGAGATATAATCTGGAGTCATTGTTAAAGATATCTCCTTATCAGCTATCGGTGGCTTCTGCACTATCGAACCCATCTTTGGTATCTTTGTTGTCGGCCCCACTGGATCTTTGCCTTTGTCCTACATTGTTGGACCATGTCGGGGTGATCTTTTGGATGCTTGACCCTTTTCTATGACGACGGGCTTGGCTAGGGTTCTCATTAACCCTTTGATCCCTCTGTATTGAAATACTTTCACAGTCTCCTGGACCGTGAATTCTTCTTCAATGGAATACCTCTCAGACATCCACTGGACAACTTCCATAGGGTTTCGGACAACTTACTGAAAACAATTTGCAACGTAGTGTGTGCAAGAAAATTCTAAGTGTTCGGTAACGCCTGCGAGTCTGAATGCAGTATTACTTATAGGCGCAGCTGACCCCCTTCACGCCCCTTAATGGATAGATAAGCATTAAATGCGGTATTCGTTCACCAAATCCGATGGATTCCTCAGTCCTTTCCTTCATAAACTTGTTCAGAACGGCTATCTATGCATTAAATGCCCAAGCGGTCGCTGGCAAAGTACTGTATAAATGGCTATTTTTTCGACCAACAGTGTAATGGCTATTTTTCTGGAGTGTTGCGTCGAACTACGCAACAGGTTATCCTTACACCTGTGTAGTTACTTCACAGTGCTTGACTTCTTTCCTCTGAACTTAACACCTTTCCTTGTTCACTTGATCTTTGCAATTGCCTTTTGGTCTTCGCAACTGCGCGGTTCCTCTTTTCTTTTTCTTTTTCTTTTTTCTTTTTTTTTTGGCATAGTGGCACATCTTAACAATGCTGCATGGTATATACAGGTTCCTCATCATACATTGTGTACAGACTCTTTCCCATTTCTACTACCCAATTTCAACTATACTTGGCACTTAGAAATTTCCTTCTTTCTGATCATCACAGGTTCTGTGAAGCAGGACTATTTTGATAGGGTTTTAGTCTTCTTCCATTGACTAAACTTGGCAAGTTATCTCCTGCTAATGTGGCTAACTGGACTGCACCACCATTAGTTACATGTAAAATAGTATATGGACCAAGCCAATTCATTTTAAAATTTCCAGGAAATTTCATGAATTTACTATCATACAGGAGGACTAGATCACCTACCTGGAAAGACTTGTTAATGATGTGGCGATCATGCCATGTTTTTTCTCTCTCTTTCTGCACTTGTTGGTGAATTCCTACGATGAAGCGATCCTCCTCCAAACTAACCAAATGTAGAAGCCTTTCTTTTAGTGCATCCCGATCTTCCATTCCTGTAAACATAACTATTCTCAGGCTGGGAACAATGTACTCCATAGGCATAATGGCTTCCTGTCCATAGGCCAGTCTAAATGGTGTGTGGCCTGTCAACTTATTGCATGTGGTTCTGTATGCCCATAAAACAGCTGGAATGAGCAGGTCCCAATCATCCCAATTCACATTGCATACCTTGGTCAGTGCATTCTCCAGTACTTTATTGAATGCTTCAACAATTCCCTTCGCTTGCAGATGATAAGGCATACTTTGCTGATGATGGATGCGGAATTCTTCTGTCAATGCCTCAATGGTTCGGTTCAAAAAGTGAGTGCCTTGATCACTCATTAAAATATTTGGGCATCCAAACCTTGTAACGATGTCTTCAAATATGAACTACGCAGCAGTACCTGCGTTATAGTCCTTTAGTGGCTTCGCTTCTTCCCATCTGGTGAGGTAATCAGTTGCAGTAATAATGTACCTCGCACTAGTTCTCTTTCCCGGTGGGTTTATAGGTCCCACAAAATTAATTACCCATTTCTCAAATGCTTGTAATGTCAATTGTGGATTTAATGGCATCCTGTCTCTTCGTGATGGCCTTCTTGTCCTCTGACAGACATCACAACTCTGGCAATGCTCTTTCGAGTCCTTGTGAATGGTAGGCCACCATAGCCCTACCCACAATATCTTCTGCATGGTGGCTCTTCCTGCATAGTGAACTCTTGCTGCTCCTGAGTGTGCATTTGCCAATATGAATGGATTCTCATGCTCCAACACACACCTGTGCAGTACTTCATCCGGTCCCAATTTATATAACTGACCTGCGATAATGGTGAAGTATGTTGCTTGCACTACCAGCTGCTTCTTTTGCTGTGTAGTGAACTCCATGGGTGCTAATCCAGTAGTCAAGAAATATATGATGTATTTATAATAATCATCAGCTATCTCGATAGCAAACAACTGCACATTCGACAGATTGTCTTCAAGATTGGTAGGCTCTTTTCTTGACTCGATCCTTGACAAATGATCAGGTCCCAAGTTTAATTTGCCAGGTTTAACTACTATTTCAAAATCATACTCCTGGAAGAGTAATAGCCATCTGCAAATTAGCCCCCCTAACACTGGCTTGTTGACCAGGTATTTCAAAGCAGAATGGTCCGTGAACATAGAGAAGTGCGCACTCAGTAGGTAGTGCCTAAAATTTTGCAGCGTGTAGACCGTAGCAAGGCCTTCCCTCTCCATGGTGGTATAATTCTTCTCTGCATATGAGAGCTTTTGGCTCAAAAATGCTATGGGATGGTCAATACCTCCCTCTCTTGGTTTTGCTAAGACAACTCCCAATGCTATACATGACGCATCAACATGAACATGGAATGGCTTCTCCCAGTATGGAAAAACTAGGATCAGTTCAGTGACCATTTTCTCCCTCAAGGTGTCAAAACCTTGTTCACACTCTGCGTTCCAAATGAATGGTGCATCTTTCTTCAGGAGCTTCTCCATTGCTGCGGTTATTTGCACATACCCCTTTATGAACTTCCTGTAATAACTGATATGCCCCAATGTAGTGTGCAACTACTTGACTGAATTTGGCATTGGCAAGTTTACAATGACTGCGATCTTCGCAGGATCAACCATCAAGCCTTATTTGCACACAATATGTCCTAACAGAATTCTGTAAGGTACACAAAAAATACACTTCTTTAGGTTGAGGGACATTTGATGTTGTCTGCACTTCTCTAGCATCAGTCTCAAATTTTCGCAATGGTCCTTCAGTAACCCAAACACTATCCAATAATCAAAATAAGCTTCTAAAAACTTATGCATGAAATATTTGAATGCTGCGACCACAACTCTGGAAAAGATGGCAGGTGTGTTCTTCAGACCAAATAGCATTACCATGTATTAGAACGAACCCCAT
This sequence comes from Larix kaempferi, assembly GCA_027924585.1. NCBI lineage: Eukaryota > Viridiplantae > Streptophyta > Pinopsida > Pinales > Pinaceae > Larix > Larix kaempferi. The sequence goes on from BSBM01000454.1 coordinate 1,560,547, forward strand.
TCGATGGAAAAAGTGGTATTGTGTCTATCCGTGGGATCAATTCTTATCTGATGGTATCCCAAAAATCCATCAGTAAAGGAATAGGTCTCATTTCCTCCAACATTATCCAGCACCTCATCAGTAAAGGGAGTAGGAAATGGGTTGTGCATTGAAGCATCCTTAAACTTTCTGAGATTCACACAAATCTTGATCTCACCTTTTGTCTTCTTATCTTAGACAACCATAGGGCTTATCCACTTAGACTCTTCGACTGGCTCGATTATCCCTACGTCGAGGATTTTATCAAGTTCTACCCTGATTCGTTCTTTATATCGCGGGTTTAGTCTATAGGGTCTCTGCTTAATAGGATTTGCACATGGCTTAAGAGGTATCTTCATGACCCCCAAGTCTCCCAAAATACCCTTCATCTCTGTAAAATTTGTTGGGAACAACTCCTGATACTCATGTAACAGGTTTGCGATCTTCCCCATAGTCTAATCATCCCAGTAGTCTCCAATAGCTGCGAACTTCGTCTTTTCGTTGGTGCCAATGTTCACTTTCCTCATTTTGACAGGTCCACTCATATCTAGGATTTCCAGTGGAGGTCCCTCTACCTCATGCGCACCTTCCGACTCAGGTATCTTAATGTTGCGCGGGTCCTCCTCATCACTTCCTTCTTTTTCCTCAACCTCTTCGGCTAGGTTGTAACATTCCATAGCATGATCTACATGTTCCTTCCATTCTGTCTCTAGGCTTGTAGGTACATTGTTATCTCCAAAGAATTCCTGTAATGTCATGTTCTTATGTGGACATTCTGGTCTGAATATTCTTTCCTTAATAATCTATAGCGCATCCTTTATGGTAGGACTCTCATCCTCAAAACTGAAACTTTTCTGGAAGTTTGCAGTAAGAATAGACCAATCCGTAGTTTCCCTACGCAAGTCCATATCTAAGTACCACTTCTTTGGAATTTCTTCCTCCAGCGTGTGCACAAATAGATGCACCCATTCTGTCTTTGGTCTCTCTTCACATGCTTGTGAACAGACCTCAATATGCTGTCTTGGATCTGTCTGTCCATTATATTTATCAAAAGGTAGGGTAACCTTGTCAGCAAACTTGATCTTCATCTTAATTATGCATTGATACCATGTGGTCAATGTCTGCTTATGCACAACCCACCATCTAGTAGGTGTCTCGCATAGTGCCATATCTAATGTTGGTAAGCGATGTTTATCTGCAATTGCTATAGTATAATATTTGATAAAGGAGTAAACATTAGCTAAACCATCATAAGTAGGGATTGGGATTACCTCCTTTCCAATCTAGCGCAGTGACTTTGTAACCTACGCGCATCTCCTCATAGATACTTCATGCATGTGACGTTGCCAGTTCTCCAGTCTTGCATCAGAGTCTGAAATGAAAGAGTTGTTGCATCTCCAGCTGAGTGTTCCGTCCGCAGTAGGATTAATATAATCTTCCTGGTTGGCAATCATCTTATATAGCCAGTCCAAATCTTGAGCCCTGGATTCCTCCTGAATTAGCCCGCTGTATCTGTCTCCATCTGCAGGGTCCAATGGTGCGATGACTTTGAGATGCTTTTGTTAACGCCCAAAAAGTTCTCACTACTTCATCTCGCTCATTAAATGACTCATTTGTCCATATTTCCTATGATATTTGCTTCCAAAACCTTAAAAAACCATTAAAAAGCCTCCAAAAGGCCAAAAAACCCTTAAAAAACCTCCAAAAGGCCAAAACCCCAATTTTTTCCCCAAAATAATTTAAATTTTCTCAAAAAATAACAAAAACCCTCTAAAGGGGGAATACAAAATATAAAAAAGAGGAAAAAGAGAAAAAAATGAAGCAAAAACCCTATACAGTTGACCTAAACCATATGGTGCCAAAAACCATGGGTCAACACTCCACCACTAAAAACCTATAAATAGGTGATGGAGGCTCCCCAATTTCTTCCATCCTTATGCTACCAAAAATTCTCTTGAAACCCTAGCTCTCCACTTGGAGCTAATTTCCCACTTGAGAACCCCTTTGGCCCATATCCAAAACACCTTGGAAGAAGGAGAAGGAACATCACTGGAGGATTGGAGCAGCCCCTGGACTACTGCAAAGGCTCCACTAACCTCAACTTTTGAGGTAAACTTAATACAAAACAAATTTTCATTATCTTTTGATTGTCTTTTTATGCACATGCTAGAATAGTTTACTGTTTTTATTTACCATCATATTTTACTGTTTATTGAACTGCTATTAAGGAGTCCCTTCTCTTTAATAGGTGCCCATTTGCACAAGCTAGGGTGAAAACCCTAGCTACAGTTTTGGAGACTCCACTAGTGTTCCTTTGAGTTTCTGGTTATATTTTTATAAGTTTGTAGTTTTCTGCAATATTTTTACAGTTTTCCCCTTTCGGCTGTCCCTTTCGGCCGTCCCTTTCGGCAGTTGGGTTTGCTGTCGTAAATCGTGTATTTTTTCCCCACAACTGCGATCAGGCTGCGGCTTTCAACCTGTTTCGTGCGATCCGACCACGGCTTTCAGCCTATTACCCACGATCTCCCCGTGGCTTTCAACCTGTTTCCTGCGATCCGACCGTGGCGTTCAGCCTGTTTCCTGTGATCTCCCCATGGCTTTTAGCCTATTTCCTGCGACCTCCCCGCGGCTTTCAGCCCATTTTGTGTGATCTCCCCACGACTTTCAGCCTGTTTCCTGCGACCTCCCCATGGCTTTCAGCCTGTTTTCTATGCTCTCCCCGCGACTTTCAACCTGTTTCCCGTGGTCCGCCCGCGCAGTTTTGCCACAGACCCGCGTTCTGTTTTCTGCACTTTTTTTAACCTATTTTGAACCCAACACTTTGCTGCAATATTTTTTGCACCTGCACAGCCACCTGTTCTATCTGCAGCCATACTTACCTACAGCCTTCTTCTGCAGTTTGCTTTCTGTTCCACTTACAGAGTTTTTTAAGTTTAAAGCATTATAATTGTGTTGTTGCAGCAACATCCCCCCCAAAAAATTTTGTACATATTGGGGCCCCTCCTTTTGTTTTTTCTAGAGAGACTGCCTAAAGAGATTAATTCTCCTTTTTAGTTTTGTTTTTCAACTGAGGAATCTGCTTTAAAAAATTGAATTTTTTCTTCTAAGTTAAAATTCAGGATTCCCTTCCGAAATGGCGGAAGCATTCAGGTTTCCCTTCCGAAACTGCGGAAGCATTCAAGTTTCTTTCTCGAAATTGCGGAAGCAAATGGAGAATCCCTTCTAAAACTGTGGAACCATTCAAGTTTCCCTCTCGAAATTGCGGGAGCCATTCAGAAATCTCTTCCGAAACTACGGAACCATTCAGGTTTCCCTTCCGAAACTGCGGAAGCATTCAAGTTTCTTTCCTGAAATTGCTAGAGCCATTCACAAAAGTCTCCCGAAACGGTGGAAGCATTCACGAAAGTCTCCTGAAATGGTGGAAGCATTCGGTGAACTCTCTCGAAACTGTGAAAGCCATTCGCATTTTTCTCCCGAAACTGCTGAAAGACTTAGTGTTTTTTTTGGAAGAACTCAAGTTTCCCTCCCGAAACAGCGGAAACATTCGGCGAACTCTTTTGAAATTGCGGAAGCCATTCGCAATTCTCTCCCGAAACCGCCGAAGCTATTTTCCTATCTCTCTTGAAATTGCGGGAGCCATTCACGAAAGTCTCTCGAAATGGCAAGAGTATTCACGAAACCCTTCCGAAGCTGCGAGAGCATTCACAAAACCTTTCTGAAACTGCGGAAGAACTCATGATATTGTTCCGCAATTACGGAAGCAATTTGCATATCCCTATCGAAATTGCGGAAAGAAATTCCAAAGGCTCTCCCAAAACTGCGGGACCATTCACGTTATTGTTCTGCAATTGTGAACGAGACTCGTAAGTCCGCCCCGAAACCGACGGTCGCGCACAAATGCCGAGACGGCTTGAAATGACCACACCGTACAAGGCATTAAAACCCCATTTTAATGACACCACCAACCCGTTTAATGCCGCACGTGTCTAACCTTTTAAAAGGACGGTAGGGTTTTGGTTGATCGCATTGTTAGTTTATCGTTCAAAAAATGCCATTGGGAAGACCGCGCTGGACCGCTCTAGCTTAGCGCATCCACGACCGCGTCCACCTCACTCAACCACTATCTCATCTCCAGGTAGGCTTTTTAATTGCCATTTTTGTCTTATCTCCACGTCAAGTTACTTTTGGGGTTTTCCCGTCCATAACGTGGTCGATAGACATTGGTAGCATATGTATTTTTTTTTTTTTAAGGCCACCGTGGCCCCTTAGGTTCCTCATCCCCACCAGTTGAAAGTCGTAGCCATGACCATCCAAGTTCTTCACTAACCGCATTTCGATCATTTCCTACCCTGATTCAAGCTTCGTACCGGCCACAGACCATTTCGCAAGTGTTATTAATGGCATTTTTGGTCGGTTGAGATACTCGACCACTCACCTTGTTAGGCTCAGTTAATGAATGTGGAAAACAGTCCCTTGTTTCATCATTTATTCATAGGCTCACCCGCCATTGACCATTAGAAGTGCAACGATGAAGGATACCCTCTCTCCAAGGGCTAGGCGGGAAGCAGGTTGTTTCCACGTCATATGCCTACCTTTTCGGAAGCATTCCAAAAGCTCCTGACTAGACTTTGTCTCCCTAGGATAATCAAGTCTCAGAACCATATTTCTTTTTTGGAGTGATTTATTTTGCTTCCCCAGCATGCAGCTTCATAATTTGTCTATATTTCTCATTAGCATGTTGAATTGGTCCTTCTCTTTGTTACACTCTCATAACATGTTGCAATTTTTTATAATGATTTGCATTTGGTTGCCAGCAGGGATAAGCTAGGATGCCAAAAGGTGGTAGAAAGAAAGCTAAAGTGATGGAACCAGAGCCAGTGCCACTAAGGACTGAAACTATGTTCCAAGATACTAAGTGTACCACCGGCATTCCTCCTGAGGTCCGTTGGGGAGATGTTTACTGGGTGATTAGGGACTAGGATATCCCAGATGTATTTTTGGAAGAAGAACAAATCTACCTCAACATCAGAGCTTCCGGCATAGCTAGGGCTTCTACACGCTCTGAATTATTCCCATGTTCTCAAGTGATCGGGTGGATACTGGAACATGCCAACTCAAAGACAAGAGTATTACATCACAGCAGTGGAGAGGCTTTCGCTTCATTCCATCCAGCATATATTGTTGCAGCCTACAAATTCTCACGTCCACAGCAAGCTCTAAGTGATGAATGGTTAGTAAAGATGAACAATATTGAAATGGCCAAAAAATTATTGGTCACAGGAAAGCACTTGAGAAAGAGAGGTAATGATGAATATGATGTTTAGTACCCAAGACATCCTTTTAGGTTAATCGCCCTATGCTCTGCAGAATTTTCGGCATGCCCGATGGCACTATATATAGGATACAGTGGGCCCCCATCATCCACTTCGTAGCATTCAAAGGGACTGTGTTTGACTGGGCTACTATCCGTTTGGACAGTTTGGCATCCACAGTGGCTGCTGTAAGAGAAGGTTTGGCCTTAAAAAAGTCATAATTTTACATGTCTTCCTATCTCATTGACTGTATTTTGGCCAAGATATCTTTCCCCAACCTAGGTTCCACATGGGATAAAGCCAACACCCCGGTCTACACTGCTTATAAAATAATGTGGGCTCAAAATTATAGAGCAAGCTATAAGCTCATCTGTGAAGAGTTCATCATGCCTCTATATGAGCAGATATTCAAGGAAGAGCCCAACTGTCTGTCAGAAAATGCCATGGAGATCCTGGAAAACTATGGAGACTTTTATTTCTTAGAGCAGGGCACCTACATCAGGATGTTTGGAGGGACCAAAGTGCCATACATTTTTCCAAAGTACGCTACTGATTATGTAGTCCTCAAGGAAGCAGTCAGACAAATTTTCCTTGATGGAATAGGAGGGGTGCTTAACAAGCAACATAAGGCTTCTTTCCCTCCTTTACCCTTCTGCATAGGAGCCTACAAATTCCTAAGGGGTTGCATCAGCTGAGGAATTTGTTCAAGAGTTGAAAGCTTTCCACTTCGGTGAAATTATCTTCCATAGAAATGATAGACAGGGGAAGGTTGCCGAGCATTGCAAAGAAATTTATGCTCATTTTGAATATGCTCATTACTATGATGCTGAGGAGGAGGCATTCAGAGGCATCAGCAACATGACTGAGTTGCAGATTTGTCATCAAGGCAGTGGAGCAAGTTCTAGCTCTACCCCAGCCCGAAAAGATAGCCTGCAGAAAGAGAGAGAAGCAGCTGATGCCCGAGCCCAATAAGAGAAAAGATTGAAAGAGGAAGCAAGGTTGCAGCCAGAAGCTAAAGTTGCAAGGTTGTAGCAAGAAACTGAAGTTGCAAGGTTGCAGCAAGAAGCAGAAGATGAAAGGCTGCAGAAAGAAGCAGAAGATGCATAGCAGATGAAAGAAAGTGAAAATCAACAGCAAGCTGAAGAAGAAGAAAGAAGGCATAAGGCTGAAGAGGAACAAAAGACGGAAGAAGAACTTAAGACCGATGAAGGTTCCCAGGCTGGTGGCTCTGGCACCCAAGATATGGAAATAGATGTATCTCAAGCGGGTGTTCCTGGCACCCAAAATGTGGAGACAGACACAGCTCAAGTAGGTGTCTCTGGCACCCAAAATATGGGAACAGGCATGTCTCAAGTAGTCCAAACCCCACCCGTAGAGGCAGAAATAAATGTAATAAACCTCCCAATCATCCCTTACACTCCATCAGAAGAGCATACTGTGTCCCGATGGGATGAATTTGTGTATGATAAGAAGAGAAAGGTAGTAGTCCTGAAATCGGAAGAGAGGATAAAGAGACTCTTCCAAGAAGATATTGTTACCCGGTGGGAGACCACAGTAATGCAAAATACACATAAGGCTCCCATAGCCATGGCATCCGCCACTGTAGAAGCAACAAAAGCAACGCAGGACAACGTGGTTGATATGGTGAGAGAATTTGAGTCAACAAAGAGGAGAGCTCGCATGCTACAACATACTGTGGGTAATGAATAGGCTTACAGGGATCTTGTAGTGAATAAGTATAATCACCTGTCTGTTGAGCACAAGGAATTGTCAGATAAGTATTGCCAGTTAGAAGAAGAAAAGGAGCACCTGGCAGTCTAGATGATGGTTTTAGAAGCAGAAAAGAATGATTCAAAAGCTAGGGTGTCTCAGCTGCAAGCAGATAAGAAAGCAATGGGTGAGCAATTAGAGAAGGCAGAGAGAAGGACAATAGATATGTCTCCCTTTCATGAGCTATCCTGTGACATCCTGATACAAGTGCATGCCACACAAGAGCTGATTATTGAAGAAGTGTGCAGGCTCAAAGCTATGATGGTTAGATTGAAAGAATTTAATGTAGAGGCCAATAGGCTTAAGGGTAAATATACTTGGGTTAAAGCAAACATCCTGAGCTAGATGGAATGGAGAGAAGGGAAGGTTGATTTCCCCAAGCATCTCCCATTCAAATCTGTAGATGGTTTTAAGGAAGATATAGCCCTTATGGAATTCTGCAGGAACTGTGGCCTTAAGATAATGGCTAAGATCCAAGGAACAATGGATAAAAGTAACAGTCTTTATCAAAAAATCCATGAAGTGCATGATAAGTGCAAGTTGCATTTCCCTCAGTCCCTTGATGAGTTCCCGAGCAAAGAGAAACATTTATCAGACTTGAAGGAAGAGCTAGGCATTCAAATAGAATATGTAAAGAAGATCGATTTCTTAGCCATTGATGATCTCCATCACTATATCGGGCTGTCATCAATATGCAGTCATTTGCTTAAAGAAATCCACCAAGCAGCAGTTGTAGAAATTCAGGGTATTGGAGCAGAGCTTGGTAAAGATGTGACTTCCCAGAAGATCTTGCTCCCTTCCTCAGCAAATGTAGTTATCAAAGACACTGGTATCTGGTTCAGTTACATAGCAGAGGAGGAAAAGAAAGCAGCAGCAGCAGCAGCCAGTCCAAGTGCTTCTCTCCTAGCAACAGCAGCAGTATCAGCCAGTCCAAGTGCTTCTCTCCCAGCAGGAGTGCCTTCCCAAGAGTGAACACGCTGACCCTAAGGCATTGTTCCTATTTTTTGTATTTTTGGCCTTCCTATGTCTAAAGCGTAGAACTATTGGACATCTGTCCTTTTCTTTTGAGGAATTTTCTGTTTTAAGAAAAGGGCCATGTTAGGAACCCATGTCTTTACTTTGTTAGTATGTTGTTGTTGGACGCATATGCTTTGTAAGTCGTCCCGTAGTATTTGTTGATCAATAGTTTGTGTTATTGTTGTTGGAGCATATGCTTTGTAAGTCGCCCGTAGTATTGTTGATCCATAGTTTGTAACGGCCCATGGTTTTGACCCATAGTATTGGCGTCTAGAATTAGTATATAAGTGTGTGTTGAGACCTATGAAGGAACCGTGAAGTTAATTGTATTGAGCTTGCTCAAAGGAGGTTGCCCCCTCGAAGTGGCCTGTGATCAATATAAAAGTGATTCTGAGTTCTGTCATTTCTGCTATTTCGCATATTCTTGTTAATTAATTGTTGCAGGTGCAACACATTTGGTATCAGAGCACTTTCTTGGGCTCGCTGGGTGAAATTTCAACCAAATTTTTTTCGCATCTGTTGCAGGTTCGGATTTGGGAATAATCCTTATCCGCTTAACTGTGGGAAGTAGTTGGGCATAAGCCCTAAAACTCATTGTGAGGAGTACCACAGGAACCCCGAAGTAGCTGGCCCATTGAGAGGACCTGCCAGCGAAAAGGGCAACGAACCCTACTTGATTGACTAGTTCCCACCCGTGAGGTAAACCAAGAGCTGTCGTTTGTGTCAAAGCGGTTATCAATTTTACTTGAGTCATGGAGTTAGGGGTACTACCCCAATACGCAAGCCCTCAAACAGCATTGGTGGCCAAGTGAAACCTTTGAACTGTTATGAAGCCGCACATACCTGGGGTCCATGTCTACTTTCAGCTGAACTATTGTCGATCACTACTGCGCCGTTTCAGATCCATTTTGCGAGTCGTTCCAGATTTATCCATTTTCAATCCATTCATCGCTGTTCCAGATCCCTTTCGAGCCGCAGCCACTCCAGTCTGAAAATAAATAAATAAATAAAATTCATTTTTTTCCCCATATCTCCCTTATTTTCACTCTGTTTCCCTTGAAATTTTCAGGGAACCCCTGTCATCCCATTCTGCATATTTCATTCCTGAGGACCCTATCCCCAATTCTCCTTCCCAAAGCCCGAAATCCCACATTTGTCTATTTTTAGGGTTTGCCATAACTTCCTCAGATTTCACCCAATCACCTTCAAATTTTACCACAGAGTTCCTTTCTGAATTCTGCTTCTTTGTTCCCTTCTGCCAAATTTTCCCATTCTTTCACCCCGCTTCTAAAATCCTCATTTTTGCTTCCCTGTCTATTAAACAGTGTCCAAAACCTAGTCAAACCCCAATTACCCTTTTGATTTTTTCCCAAGTCCAGATTTTCCTTTACTGAAGTAGTTTCTGTTTTTGTTTTCCTACCCAGTCAACCGAAAAAAAAAATAAAAAAAATCCTGGTTATGGTTGTCACCCGTGCAGGAGCAAAAACCATGGAGGACGCACTTGTAGCCATCCAAGCCAAATTCCAGGACCTGGATGAAAAATTTCTCGGTCTCCATCTTGAATATTCAGCTATGAACAACAAATGGCAGTTTGAGTCTTCAACAGACAATGGGTTCTCTTCTTCCAGCAATTTCCGTGGTCCGAAGCTTGATTTTCCTCGCTTCAATGGTACCGATCCAATTGGATGGATCTATCGTGTAGAACAATATTTCAGTCTGCATAATACTTTTGATGTCAACAAAGTTCTGTTGGCATCCTTTCATTTGGAAAACGAAGCTCTTCAATGGTACCGTTGGTACATCAAGGCTCATCTAGAGCCCAAATGGCCATACTTTTGCCAGCTCCTTTTGCAATGATTTGGTTCTAGTGCCTTTGATGACTTCACAGGAGCCCTCACTAAACTTTGCCAAACTGGCACTGTGAGAGAGTATCAAACCGAATTTGAGAATCTAGCCAACCACACCGAACGATTGTCTGATGACTTTTACTGGAGTTGTTTTATCAGTGTTCTAAAGGATGCCATCCGCTCTGAGGTCAAAATGTTCTATCCCAACACAATGATGGAAGACCTAGGGTTGGCTAAGTTGGCAGAAGACAAGATTGCAGCCCAACAACACTCCAAGTCCACTTTTGTTCCCTTCCAAAATATGGTTTCTCAGCGACCACCTATATTGCAGGCTCCTCGACTGACTCCTATCAAGCGTTTGTCTGAAATAGAGATGTAAGCACACAGAGAAAAGGGGATTTTCTATAATTGTGATGAGAAATTCACTCGGGGACATAGATGTGTTTAGCAAAAGCTCTATCTCTTGGATGTGGAGTCTCCGCCTGCCTCTGAAATTGGTGACCAAGATCCAGAAACACTGGATGCTCCGGTCGACATTGAGGAACCGCCTATTGACCCTCCGTCTCAAGATGACCAGCCAGAGATATCTCTCCATGCTTTAGCTGGAATCCCACCCCCCAAACAATGCGGGTCAGGGGTTACTTCAAGAAGCTTCCTCTTACAATACTCATTGATTCTAGTAGCACTCATAATTTCATTGACCCTTAGATCGCCAAACAAGATGATTGTTTTATCCATCCTTGCTCCAACTTTGAAGTCATGGTTGCCAATGGGGGCACCTTACCTTGCAAAGGGAAGTGTCGAAATGTGCGTATCTCTATGGGATATTATACCTTGCGCTCTGACATGTTCGCCTTGCCCTTAGGTGGATGTGATGTGGTTTTGGGCGCTCAATGGCTACGCACACTTGGCCCTATCTTATGGGATTTTGCTGAACTTTGGATGCAGTTTTACCTCAATGGAAAAAAACACACATTGACAGGATTACAACCAGGTTCTCTCAGCATCATCAGTTCACATCGCATGGAAAAAATCCTCAAGAAGAATTCACATGGTGTCATTGCTTAGATCCATTCCATCTAGATGCAACCATCAGTGGTCTCCACTACTCCTTTGGATCTACAACAAATTCTGGATCGATATACAGGTGTCTTTGCTAAACCAGTGGGATTTCCACCTTCCAGGCCAGAAGACCATCGTATTCAGCTCCTTCCTGGCAGCGTTCCTCCCAACATCAGGCCCTATCGCTACCCATTTCACCAAAAAACGGAGATTGAAATGCTCGTTCGGGACTTATTGAAGCAAGGTATTATTCGCCCAAGCACTAGTTCCTTTTCTTCTCTAGTTATTCTTGTCTGCAAAAAAGATGGGTCATGGTGCCTCTGCATTGACTTCTGAGCACTTAATCACCTCACCATCAAGGATAAGTTTCCAATTCCTGTTGTTGATGAGCTTTTTGATGAGCTTCATGGGGCTCACTTTTTCTCCAAGTTGGATCTTCGTTCTGGGTATCATCAAATTCGGGTTCATGAGGATGATATCCCTAAAACATATTTCCGCACACATGATGGCCATTATGAGTTTTTGGTCATGCCCTTTGGCCTCACTAATTCTCCTTCCACATTCCAGGCCTTAATGAATAAAATATTTCGACCCTACTTGTAGAAATTCATTCTGGTATTCTTTGATGATATCCTCATCTACAGTAGAACATGGGATGAACATCTCCAGCATCTAGATCTTGTCATGCATCTTTTCTCTGACCATCATATCCATGCCAAGCAGTCTAAATGTGTTTTTGGACAGAAGGAAGTTGAGTATCTCGAGCACATTATCTCAGCACAAGGGGTTCGCGTGGATCCTGCCAAAATCGATGCCATGAACAATTGGCCGCATCCTCAGACACTCAAGAGCCTTCATGGTTTTTTGGGGTTGACTGGCTACTACCGCAAGTTTGTCAAGGATTATGGGAAGATTGTAGCTCCATTAACTGCTCTATTGAAAAAGGATGCCTTCACATGGACACCTGTTGCTCAGTGTGCATTTGACAAACTAAAACAAGCTATGTGTACTACACCTGTGCTAGCTATGACGAATTTTTCCAAGCCCTTCACTATTGAGAGTGATGCTTGCGGCAATGGACTTGGTGTTGTTCTCCTTCAAGATGAACACCCCATTGTGTTCACCAACAAATCCCTTTCAGGTAAGAATTTAGCTGCCTCTACCTATGAGAAGGAAATGATGGCTATTTTGCATGCAGTACAGAAGTGGCGCCCATACCTATTAGGGAATCATTTATGCATCAAGACTAATCACCAGAGTCTGAAATATTTCTTGGAACAGTGTGTCTCCTCCCCAGCACAACAGGAATGGGTTAGCAAACTCATGGGTTATGACTATGAGATCACTTACAAGAAGGGTAAAGACAATATTGTGGCAGATGCTCTTTCTTGCACATTTGATGCCCAAAGTTCTCTTTCAGCTATTTCTATGCCTATTCCAAATTGGTTGCAATATGTTCAACAGGGTTATGTCAATGAATCTTCCTTATCTCAAATCATCCAATGCTTGACCAACAACCCTTCCGCTGTACCACATTACTCTTGGGATGGTGCTTCTCTGCGATACAAGGGTCATCTGGTGCTTCCCCAGAGCACAGATCTTCAACAGGCTGTCTTCTATGAACTCCATGCTTCTCCATCGGTAGGGCACTCTGGGTTCCTCAAAACATATGAATGAGCACGGCATAACTTCTTTTGGTAGGGCATGAAAATGACAATTCAACAGATGGTGTCTGAATGTGATACCTGCCAGCGCAATAAGGGTGAAACAACACTCCTTCTAGGATTGCTTGAACCCTTGCCCATACCTACATGGATTTGGACAGATATTTCTATGGATTTCATTGAAGGGCTCCCTAAATCTGGCGGGAAGATAGTGATTCTCGTTGTGGTTGATCGCCACTCCAAATATAGTCATTTTTGTGCTCTCAGCCATCCCTATACAGCCTCCTTCGTCGCTCAAATTTTTCTAGACCAGATCTTTCGTCTTCATGGCATCCCTTCTTCCATTGTCTCGAATAGTGATGCGACTTTCACCAGTCATTTTTGGACAGAAATATTTTGCCACACTGGCACCAAACTGAAGATGAGTTCAGGGTATCACCGACAAACAGATGGTCAGACTGAAATTATCAATAAATGCTTGGAAACTTATCTTCGTTGCTTCACCTCGGAACAACAACATCAATGGGCAAAATGGCTCCCTCTCGCTGAATGGTGGTACAATACCTCTTACCACACTGCCTCTAAAATGACCCCATATGAAGCAGTCTATGGTCAGGCACCTCAAGCTCTTCTTCCATACACCCCCACTAGTTCACCAGTTTAGGAAGTTGACATGGTCCTTCGAAACCACGATCAGATTCTTTTCATTTTGCGGGACAATCTTCACATGGCAAGAAATCACATGAAGCAACACGCTAATCAGCACCGTTCTGAGCGCACTTTTCAAGTCGGCGATATGGTTTTTCTTCGTCTCTAGCCATACAAACAATCCTCCTTGAAACTCAAAGGGCGTCATAAGCTCGCTCCAAAGTTCTATGGGCCATATCGGATTCTTCAAAAGATTGGGTCCGTTGCTTATAAATTGGAACTTCCTCCTTCTTCCCGCATTCATCCAGTCTTTCATGTCTCTTGTTTGAAGAAATTTATTGGCACCAACATCAGTGGACAAACAATTTTACCCAAAATGGATAATGAAGGATCCATCTTTTTGGAGCCAGAGGCCATCCTCAATCGGCACATGCGTCAGCTTCGCTCTCGCTCTATCATAGAGGTCTTAATTCAGTGGCACGGCATGCAACCAGAGGATGCTACATGGGAACCACTCCTTCAGATTCAACAACAATTTCCACATCTAAAGCTTTTAGGACAAAGCTTTTTTTAAGGGGGAGGGGATGTTAGGAACCCATTTCTTTACTTTGTTAGTATGTTGTTGTTGGACGCATATGCTTTGTAAGTCATCCCATAGTATTTGTTGATCAATAGTTTGTGTTATTTTTGTTGGCGCATATGCTTTGTAAGTCGCCCGTAGTATTGTTGATCCATAGTTTGTAATGGCCCATGGTTTTGACCCATAGTATTGGCACCTAGAATTAGTATATAAGTGTGTGTTGAGACCTATGAAGGCACTATGAAGTTAATTGTATTGAGCTTGCTCAAAGGAGGTTTCCCCCTCTAAGTGGCCTGTGATCAATATAAAAGTGATTTTGAGTTCTGTCATTTCTGTTATTTCGCATATTCTTGTTAATTAATTGTTGCAGGTGCATCACAGGTCATGATTTTTTTTTATTAAAAGGGAAAAGTCTGTAGAGGACAAGTGTAAAGAGCCAGGTGGCAGCCGAAGAGGCATTTTGTAATGATATAAATAGAAGTTTAGGAAACAGTGTAAAGGACTTTTGGCAGGGAAATAATTTTTCTGAACTTGTACAATATCTTGCACTTGTTTCAAGAAAATGAAATCTACCTAATAAGAGCCTAGAGAGGATGTCTTTTGCATGGAAATGGATGTTGGATGCATGCTGGATTATTCCTGTGACTTTCATATTCTACTGTGAGATCTTTCTTTGCTGTCTTGAACTATTTCTCTGTATTGAATGATCTTATTATTTCCTGTGCAAATGAATTTTCTCCTACATGAGTAATGGAGTGTGTTATATGTGAATTGGAAGCTATCTTCTAATATCTCTTGTTTTATCACTGTAGATCTATCTCTATGATTTAGTGGCTGTCTGTTGATATTTAGATAACTCTTCTAGCACTTTACTCATACTTATAATTTGCTCCTTGTATGGATAGTTTAGGTTTATTTCAGTTTTAGATACAGATTTGTTTCGAGTTCTGCATTTAGATTAAGTTAGCTTAGGCACTTGCATATCATTTCAAATTATAAAATCAAAAGAACGATGGATCGGGTCATAACCAGTATAATTGAAGCAAATCTCCAAACCCAACGGTTACCGAAACCGCTAACTGGACGGATTCCCCATAACAAACGGGTGACAATCTAATTGGGATAGTCTACCGGGGAGAATTCCTTTCTGCTTGGTGCTGCGATCTTCGGGGCATCAACAGTTTTTGGCGCTAGAAGGAGGGATGAAAGTGGATGGCTGATAAAGGAAAATCTCCCACTGTCAAAAATGTTATTGAAAACCCGCTTAAAAAAGGAATATTAGACAGCCCAAATCTTGAAGTAGCAAACCAAGAAAACCTCGTCTTTGATTCTGAACCTCAAGAAGCATTGTATGCTATGCCTTTTGCAGAAATAGAAGATTTGAGGAGGCATACACGATCTTACGTTAGACAGCTAGGTGGTTTAAACACAGTAAATTTCCTCCCTAGGAAAAGCTCTCCTAGAAAAGAGTGACAATACACCCGTGATTCGATTCTTGTGAAAATTTTTGAAGAGCTTGTGAATTTAACCTTGGAAGAAATTGTAGAACCCCTAAACAAGGTCGATCTTGATAACCCAGAAAATATTTCAGATCAAGAAAGTCTTGGAGAACTTATTACTCCAAAGAACACTCCACTGAACTCACCTTACAATTCTCCACCAGATTCTCCACATATAGAGATGGTTGTACCTGTTTGGAGAGCAAGGGGAGCGCTGAATCTAGCTGGGCCATTCCACAATCTTCCCAAAAATCTAGAGAAAGTCTTGCCTAAATTCGACCTAGGGAAAGCCATTTCAGTCGAAGATCATCTCAAGAGTTTTTATTTAGCTCTGAATCTTTTAGATGTGCAACATGAAGATGTACTCTATAGGATTTTTCCATACACATTTGAGCCGAAAGTATCATCCTAGTATTTTAGCCTATAACCTAGCTCAATCTCAAGCTGGGATGAATTTGAAAAATGTTTCTTAAAGAAATACGGAAACCAAAAAGCTGTAGCTACACTTATGAAAGAACTATTGTCCATGAGAATGGAAAAGAAAGAAAAGGTTCAAGATTTTAACCAAAGGTTCACAACACTCCTAAATAATTTCAGTGAAGCAAATAAACCAGCAGAGGAGTCTCTGGTTGAATATTATACAACAGCTCTTGAAGGACCCATAGCAATGTTCGTTAAAAGATCTAAGAAAACCACCCTGATAGAGAATTTCAAAGAAGCTAGAAAGGTAGAAGAAGAAGCAGATAGCATTGCTAAACATGCCTTAGATGCAGAAACAAAACCAGTAGCCAGTAAAAAAACCTTGCTTCTCACTAGAGGTAAAGAAGAGTCATCAACAGACATGGAAAATGTAGTTAAGATGATGCAGAAGTTGTCCAATAAAATTGTAGATCTCGAGAGAGATAAGGCTGCTAGTACATCGAGGAAACCTTTCAAGCCATTTTACAAAAAAAGGGAAGACGGCGATCAACCTCATCCACCCATGAATACTTCCCCTGTTTTAAACCTCAATGAAATAGGGATGGAAAACTTCTACACCTTTCATCAAGAACCGCATTCGGAGAAGAGCTGCCCACAATGGATTAACTCTATGAGTTTAGTCATGAACCAAATGTTGGATTCACAGATTCTAGATCAAGATGATCCTCTAGAGGAATCGAACCCTGAATTAGAAGAACCATCTCCTGACACTACTATGGTGCTATGGGATTGGGTACCTATAGCTGAATTAGCAGAAGAAGATCCCATAGAAAGCTCTCTCTCTGCTGTGAATATTAATACTCGCAGTAAAGGTCCTATTACGAATCCTGTGCCAGACTCGACTCCTACCAAGCCTAAAGTTTCAAAAGAATTACCTAGAAGGCATATAGCAATCATTCCACTGCAGCCTAAAGCTAGTCAAACAACGGCCAAACAGCCAAACATTGACACCATAATTCAACAACCTAAGGTCACAATGAGTAAAACAGACCATCCATCCCAAATTGGGAATGGGTCTGATATAGGATATGACATTATTGAGGATATAAAGAAAGTCAAAGCAAATGTGTCAATATTCGACATGTGCAGTTTGCCTCATCAACGAGACAAGCTGCTGCATGTTCTGCAACCCCAGCCCAGCACTCCATTAACGGACACCCAAGAAGATCCCGAAATTAATGAGGCTAGTATCGGCGGGAAATCTAAATCTCAGACATTGCCTTTCCTGTTGACCTTTGAAATTTTCAATCATAATGTTCACAATTGTTTGGTAGATTCTAGAGCATCTTCAAATGTCATGCCACTGTCAATTTGTAAAAAAAGTAACGGGAAACCTGTTCCTTCTCCAGCCCAAATTATCCAGTTAGATAGGACTGTTGTCAAAGTGATTGGGGAGATGAAAGATGTTCTCATTAGATTATCAGCCGACTCTAGAGTCTGTCAATTTATTGACATAATGGTAGTGGATATCCCTGAGGCCTATGGTTTGATCTTAAGTAGGGATTGGTCCACCAAGATGAATGGTTACTTTGCAACTGATTGGTCTCATATGTGGTTGCCTTATCAAATAAGATAGAATCAGATCAAAGTCCTGAGAGAACCACACATGAAGTGAAATGTAACTCAACTAGAGGGAAAGAATGAGGCTGTAACCTTCTCATCCTCGGTTCTGGGGAATTATTTCTTAGAAATTGATCCGAGTAATTATCAGGCTGAAACCATCAGCCATGAATCAGGTGAACAGTCCGATCTCCTTCATTTCTCTCGAACTGATGATGTTGACTGTAATATAGTTAGTTTAGTCACTGACTTATATCATAGAGATACTAACTTAGCTGAATCAAAAGGTTTTTTTTGGACATTATACTTTGACGGTTCTAAAACTCTGGAAGGCTCCGGAGCCAATTGTGTTCTGATGGATCCAGGAAGAAACAAGTATTTTTTGTCCTGTAGATTAGAATTTGATTGTACTAACAACACTGCGGAATATGAAGCTTTGGTACACGGATTAAAAAATGCCATTGGTTTAAATGTTAAATACTTGAAGGTTTTCGGTGACTCAGAAATAGTTGTGAGATAGGTAAGAGATACCATTCACTGTCTCTCACCTCATTTGAAGGGTTATCAGGCTGAGGTATGGGATTTAACTATGCATTTTGATGCTTTTAATATAAAGTCTATTCCTAGATTGTAAAATTCTGCAACTAATTTGTTAGCAACATCCACTTCTAGATTGGTGCCATCTAATAACAAATGTTCAATTGAATTAATTTTCAGGCCCTCCATTCCTGACAACGTCACAAACTTCAGGGTTTTCGATGATGACGAACAGATTATCAGTTTTCTAATGAACGAAGATAGTTTCCAAGGAGCTGTGATAGATGAAGAAGAACATGATTCTGATTTGCTAAAGAAAGATGCAGATAAAGGAAATTTCATCCCCAAAGGGGTAAGGTCACTCGAAATGTTGTTTGATCTTCAAAATAAGTTCAAAAGGCCAATTAATACCAAAACTAACAGTTCATCAATGCAGCATGAGTTAGTTAATTTAGGTACCGAGGCAGAACCAAAATTTGTCAACCTTGGCAAATGTTGTTCATCGGGAGAAAGAGATAGGTTCATCAAACTGTTTAAGCAATATAAGGATGTTTTTGCATGGACCTATGAGGATCTGAAAATGTATGACGTCCGCATTATTCAGCATGTTATACCGATGAAAGCGGGTGTCAAACCATTTCAGCAGCAATTAAGAAGGATGCATCCTACTCTGGAACCTCTAATTCAAAATGAATTAAAGAAACTCCTGGACACTAAAATAATCTTCAAGGTCCGTCATTCTGAGTTGGTTGCTAACTTAGTTCCCGTAAGAAAGAAGTTAGGAGAGATAAGACTATGTGTGGACTTCAGAAATTTAAACAGATAAAGACAACTACCCCGTCCCTGCAATGGAACAAATCCTTCAAATGATGTCGGGATCTGAGCTATTTTCTCTTCTCAATGGCTTCTCTGGCTACAATCAAGTATTAGTAGCCGAAGAAGATCATCTTAAGACTACTTTCCGCACTAAGTGGGGAACTTTCGCATATATAAGGATGCCATTTGGCCTAATAAACACAGGAGCTACATTCCAACGAGCAATTGATATCGCCTTCCGAGGATTGGGTGGGCAATGTGTTGTTGTCTACCTAGATGATGTGACCGTTTTTTCAAAGAAAAGGGAAGATCATGTTGTCCATTTGAAGCATATTTTCGATCGTTGTCGGAAATATGGTATTTCTTTGAATCCCAAGAAGAGTGTGTTCGTTGTTCCCAAAGGTAAACTCTTGGGCCATATCATTTCCAAAAGAGGAGTGTCAATATATCAGGAAAGAGTACAAGCTATCAATAAAATTCCAATGCCTTATAACAAAAAATCTATGCAGTCCTTTATGGGCACTATCAATTTCGTCCGAAGATTTGTTCCAAATTTCGCCCAAATTGTTAAACCTTTACAACATATGGTTAAACAAAGCATACAGTTCAAGTGGGTAGATTTAGAAAATGATGCATTTAGAGACATCAAGGCAGCTATAACTAAAGTTCCTTCCTTAAGAAGCCCATATTTTGATAAGGATTTTATCCTATACACCTTTGCTTCAGATGAATCCCTCGCGGCTGTACTCACACAAAAGATGGAACTAGGAGACGAATACCCAATCTCGTTTATGAGCATTGGTCTGCAAGGGGCTGAGCTAAACTATCCCATGGTGGAAAATCATGCATACGCTGTCTTCAAAGCAGTCAAGCAGTTCAAACCATATATTCTTAAGAACATAACTAAAGTTATAGTTCCCCACCCAGCTGTTAGGTCCCTTTTCGTTCAAAAGGAACTAGGAGAAAGGAGAGGAAACTGGGTCACAACTCTTCAAGAATATGATTTAGAATTTAAACTAGCCACGATCATCAAAGGGCAAGGCCTATGCAAATTGCTTGCAGGAAATTCGACTGATGAAGAGCAACATTGGAAGAATGAAGATGAGCTAAACTCGGTTGAAGTATGTTCTATCTTCTCAACTCCTCAGTCATGGTATAGAGATCTGGTGCATTATTTACAGCGAGGATACCTACCTGAGCACTGGAACTCTAAGCAAAGGAGGGCACTCCGTTTGAAATCAGCAGCTTATCAAATAATTGATGGGATACTTTTCAAAAAGAATTATGATGGAGTTTTTCTTAGATGTTTAGAAAAGGAATATGCAAGTAAAGTTGTTAAAGAATTACACGATGGCCCCGCAGGTGGACATTATTCAGGGGAGACAACAGCACACAAGATACTTATAGTTGGATATTATTGGCCCACTCTATTTCGAAATGCCGATGCATATGCACGAAACTGTGATGTATGCCAAAGAAGTGTCAAGAAATTACCTAAGGCAGCAAGACCCTTGCAGCCAGTTATTATCTTTGAGCCTTTTGAGCAGTGGGGTATAGATGTTATCGGAGAGATAAATCCAAATTCTTCTTTGCAACATCGATACATCCTAACGGCTACCGACTACTTCACTAGATGGACGGAGGCTATTCCGTTGCGCAAGATCAATGAAGATACGGTCATCAGTTTCTTGAAAGAAAACATCATAACAAGGTTTGGGGTTCCAATTTCCCTTGTTTGTGATAATGCTCCTTATTTTTTCGTCTTTCAAGATAAATGAATTTGTTTATGAATGGGGAATTAAGCTACATTATTCAGCCAATTATTACCCTCAAGGGAACAGATTAGCTGAATCTTCAAACAAAAACCTTATTCGAATTCTCAAGAAAATTGTGATAGAAAACCAACGAAGTTGGCATATAGCTCTCCCAAACGCCTTATGGGAAGATAGGGTGATTCCAAAGAACGCATTAGGGGTTTCCCCTTTCACTCTTGTCTATGGCAAGGAAGCCATCCTTCCCCCCAACATCTTACTCCCATCCTTACAGTTGTCCCAAGCCTCTCGGGGGTCTGGTAGGCAAGTCTTACAATCCAGGATCAATACCCTGCTTCAACTTGAAGAAGCCTGACAAAAAGCTAAAGACCGATTCCATCAACACCAAGACATAGTTAAGAGATGGTTCGATAAGAGGAAGTCTGGTAAAAGAAGTTTTGAAGTTGGGGATTTAGTCCTGAAATGGGATCATAATCATGAAGGCAAAGGGATGCACACGAAATTCCAACATTTATGGATAGGCACTTACCAAATTTTGGCAAAGATAGGCCCATCCACTTATAAGTTGACAAACCTCAAGGGAGAAGAAGTAGCCCTTCCTCTCAATGGCCTCGCCCTGAAACAATACTTTGCATAGTCTCACTGAGATTTTCTGTATATAAATAAATAAAAAAATTTATGTTGCTTTAGCCTTTTGTTTTCATTATTTTCAGCCATTTTGTTTCTTTTCTTGTCATTTGAACCTTTGCACAAAGTTTGCTTTCTGAAATCTCCTGCGGTTGAGTTTCTCATCAAGATAGGTCTCTCAAAGAAATCTCACAACCCATGAGTCTGAAACTACGCTCGAATGAAAGTTTTCTATGTATTGTGCTCTTGCTGAACTTTCTTTAGAAGGAAGGAAGCCTACTCTGCTAGTCACACTAATCCTATTTAAATAGCAGAGATCTATGACTATCTTTATTACTATTTTTGGGCTCCATCCACTCTCACACTTAAAGGCATCTCAATAAGGTCATTGAAGTTGGACCCACGAAGAGTGGCACATCCCGAGGGCATAGGGTATTGAAATGACTCCATACTGCAAATTTAACAGCCAAAATGGCTTATAATCAAGGGTATGTTTTCCAAAGATTCTTGCCTCAATTGAAGCATGGCTGAGACAAAAGCAAAAGCATGTAAAGTCAAGAAGGCTGTCCAAAAGACTCAGCTCAAAGTAGGCTCCTCTCCATCCGTGAGGCTTGATCAAATCAATAAAATCTCTCACTCACACAAAAGAACATTATGGATTGAGGAGCCTAAATCAAAGATCATGTCTAAAGAAAATATTTCTAGAAGGATCAAACAACAAAGCTGTCAAAAGTATAAACATCCAAAAGGATGCAAGCGGCATGTGAATGAGGAATAAGAGCAATAATTTCCATGAGAGAGTGTTGCAAATCCTATGGAGTCCAATAGCAGTAGCCATCTGAAAGATGAATCTTCTAAAATGAACCCCATATGTTGGCCCTTTGAGAGTTTAAAAGATGTCTCTATCAAAGCTCCCCTTTCCCCAATGACTAGCAGATAAAGTAACTTCTTCCAAGAAGGTTTCGGATCATGGAGAGGAATTTTTTCAGAGATCTGTGTTCACTAGCAACTCATCAATTGTTGTTGTAGCAACATCCCCCCCCAAAAATTTTGTACATATTGGGGCCCTTCCTTTTGTTTTTTCTAGAGAGACTGCCTAAAGAGATTAATTCTCCTTTTTATTTTTGTTTTTCAACTAAGGAATCTGCTTTAAAAAATTGAACTTTTTCTTCTAAGTTAAAATTCAGGATTCCCTCCCGAAACGGCGGAAGCATTCAGGTTTCCCTTCCGAAACTGCGGAAGCGTTCAAGTTTCTCTCCCAAAACTGTGGAAGCAAATGGAAAATCCCTTCCGAAACTGCAGAACCATTCAAGTTTCCCTCTCGAAATTGTGGGAGCCATTCAAAAATCTCTTCCGAAACTGCGGAACCATTCAGGTTTCCCTTCCGAAACTGCGGAAGCATTCAAGTTTCTTTCCTGAAATTGTGGGAGCCATTCACGAAAGTCTCCCGAAATGGCGGAAGTATTCACGAAAGTCTCCCGAAACGGTGGAAGGATTCGGCAAACTCTCTCGAAACTGCAGAATCCATTCGCATCTTTCTCTCGAAACTGCCGAAACACTTAGTGTTTTTTTTTGGAAGAACTCAAGTTTCCCTCCCGAAATGGTAGAAACATTCGGCAAACTCTTTCGAAACTGCGGAAGCCATTCGCAATTCTCTCCCGAAACCACCGAAGCTATTTTCCTATCTCTCTCGAAATTGCGGGATCCATTCACGAAAGTCTCCCGAAATGGCGGAAGTATTCACGAAACCCTTCCGAAGCTGCGGGAGCATTCACGAAACCTTTCTGAAACTGCGGAAGCACTCACGATATTGTTCTGCAATTACGGAAGAAATTTGCATATCCCTATCAAAATTGTGGAAAGAAATTCAAAAGGCTCTCCCGAAACTACGGGAGCATTCACGTTATTGTTCCGCAATTGCGGACGAGACTCGTAAGTCCGCCCCGCAACCAATGGTTGCGCACAAATGCCGAGATGGCTTGAAATGACCACACTGTACAAGGCATTAAAACCCCATTTTAATGACACCACCAACCCATTTAATGCCGCACGTGTCTAACCTTTTAAAAGGATGGTAGGGTTTTGGTTGATCGCATTTTTAGTTTATCGTTCAAAGAACGCTGTTGGAAAGACCGCGTCGGACCGCTCTAGCTCAGCACATCCACGACCGTGTCCACCTCACTAAACCACTATCTCGTCTCCAGGTAGGCTTTTTAACCGCCATTTTTGTCTTATCTCCACGTCAAGTTACTTTTGGGGTTTTCCCGTCCATAACGTGGCCAATAGACATTGGTAGAATATGTTATTTTTTGTTTTTAAGGCCTATATGGCCCCTTAGGTTCCTCATCCCCACCAGCTGAAAGCCGTAGCCATGACCATCCAAGTTCTTCAATGACCGCATTTCGATCGTTTCCTACCCTGATTCAAGCTTCGTATCAGCCATAGACCATTTCACAAGTGTTGTTAATGGAAGTTGTGGTCGGTTGAGATACTCGACCCCTCACCTTGTTAGGCTTAGTTAATGAATGTGGAAAACAGTCCCTTGCTTCATCGTTTATTCATAGGCTCACCCTCCATTGACCATTAGAAGTGCAATGATGAAGGATACCCTCTCTCCAAGGGCTAGGCGGGAAGCAGGTTGTTTCCACGTCATATGCCTACCTTTTCGGAAGCATTCCAAAAGCTCCTGACTAGACTTTGTCTCCCTAGGATAATCAAGTCTCAGAACCATATTTCTTTTTTGGAGTGATTTATTTTGCTTCCCCAGCATGTAGCTTCATAATTTGTCTATATTTCTCATTAGCATGTTGAATTGGTCCTTCTCTTTGTTACACTCTCATTACATGTTGCAACTTTTTATAATGATTTGCATTTGGTTGCTAGCAGGGATAAGCCAGGATGCCAAAAGGTGGTAGAAAGAAAACTAAAGTGATGGAACCAGAGCCAGTTCCACTAAGGACTAAAACTATGTTCTAATATACTACGTGTACCACCGGCATTCCTCCTGAGGTCCGTTGGGGAGATGTTTACAGGATGATCAAGGACTAGTATATCCCAGATGTATTATTGGAAGAAGAACAAATCTACCTCAACATTAGAGCTTCCAGCATACCTAGGGCTTCTACCCACCCTGAATTATTCACATGCTCTGAAGTGATCGGGTGGATACTGGAACATGCCAACTCAAAGACAAGAGTATTACATGATAGCAGGGGAGAGGCTTTCACTTCATTCCATCCAGCATATATTGTTGCAGCCTACAAATTCTCACGTCCCCAGCAAGCTCTAAGTGATGAATGGTTGGGCAAGATGAACAATATTGAAATGGCCAAAAAATTATTGGTCACAGGAAAGCACTTGAGAAAGAGAGGTAATGATGAATATGATGTTCAGAACCTAAGACCTCCTTTTAGGAAAATCGCCCTGATGCTATGCAGAATTTTCGGCATGCCCGATGGCACTGTATATAGGATACAGTGGGCCCCCATCATCCAATTCGTAGCATTCAAAGGGACTGTGTTTGACTGGGCTACTATCCTTTCGGACAGTTTGGCATCCACAGTGGCTGCTGCAAGAGAAGGTCTGGACTTAAAAAAGTCATAATTTTACATGTCTTCCTATCTCATTGACTGTATTTTGGCCAAGCTATCTTTCCCTAGCCTAGGTTGCACATGGGATAAAGCCAACACCCCGGTCTACACTGCTTATAAAATAATGTGGGCTCAAAATTACAGAGCAAGCTTTAAGCTCATCTGTGAAGAGTTCATCATGCCTCTATATGAGCAGATATTTAAGGAAGAGCCCAACTGTCTGTCAGAAAATTCCATGGAGATACTGGAAAACTATGGAGACTTTTATTTCTTAGAGCAGGGCACCTACATCAGGATGTTTGGAGGGACCAAAGCACCATACATTTTTCCAAAGTACGCTACTGATTATGTAGTCCTCAAGGAAGCAGTCAGACAAATTTTCCTTGATGGAATAGGAGGGGTGGTTAACAAGCAACATAAGGCTTCTTTCCCTCCTTTACCCTTCTGCATAGGAGCTTACAAATTCTCAGGGGTTGCTTCAGCTGAGGAATTTGTTCAAGAGCTGAAAGCTTTCCACTTCGGTGAAATGCTCTTCCATAGAAATGATAGGCAGGGGAAGGTTGCCGAGCATTGCAAAGAAATTTATGCTCATTTTGAATATGCTCATTATTATGATGCCGAGGAGGAGGCATTCAGAGGCATCAACAACATGATTGAGTTGCAGATTTGTCGTCAAGGCAGTGGAGCAAGTTCTAGCTCTACCCCAGCCCGAAAATCCAGCCTGCAAAAAGAGAGAGAAGCAGCTGATGCCTGAGCCCAAGAAGAGCAAAGATTGAAAGAGGAAGCAAGGTTGCAGCAAGAAGCAGAAGATGAAAGGCTGCAGAAAGAAGCAGAAGATGCAGAGTAGATGAAAGAAAGTGAAAATCAGCAGCAAGCGGAAGAAGAAGAAAGAAGGCATAAGGCTGAAGAGGAACAAAAGACGGAAGAAGAACTTAAGACCGATGAAGGTGCCCAGGCAGGTGGCTCCAGCACCCAAGATATGGAAACAGATGTATCTCAAGCGGGTGTTCCCGGCACCAAAAATGTGGAGACAGACACAGCTGAAGTAGGTGTCGCCAACACCCAAAATATGGGAACAAGCATGTCTCAAGTAGTCCAAACCCCACCCGCAGAGGCAGAAATAAATGTAATAGACCTCCCAATCGTTCCTTACACTCAATCAGAAGAGCATACTGTGTCCCGATGGGATGAATTTGTGTATGATAAGAAGAGAAAGGTAGTAGTCCTGAAATCGAAAGAGAGGATCAAGAGACTCTTCCAAGAAGATATTGTTACCTGGCGGGAGACCACAGTAATGCAAAATACACATAAGGCTCCCATAGCCATGGCATCTGCTGCTGTAGAAGCAGCAAAAGCAACGCAGGACAACGTGGTTGATATGGTGAGAGAATTTGAGTCAACAAAGAGGAGAGCTCACATGTTACAACATACTGTGGCTAATGAACAGGCTTACAGGGATCCTGTAGTGAATAAGTATAATTGCCTGTCTGTTGAGCACAAGGAATTGTCAGATAAGTATCGCCAGTTAGAAGAAGAAAAGGAGCACTTGGAAGTCCAGATGATGGTTTTAGAAGTAGAAAAGAATGATTCAAAAGCTAGGGTGTCTCAGCTGCAAGTAGATAAGCAAGCAATGGGTGAGCAATTAGAGCAGGAAGAGAGCAGGACAATAGATATGTCTCCCTTTCATGAGCTGTCCTGTGACATCCTGAAACAAATGCTTGCCACACAAGAGCTGATTACTGAAGAAGTGTGCAGGCTCAAAGCCATGATGGTTAGATTGAAAGAAGTTAATGTAGAGGCCAATAGGATTAAGGGTAAATATACTTGGGTTAAAGCAAACATCCTGAGCCAGATGGAATGGAGAGAAGGGAAGGTTGATTTCCCCAAGTATCTCCCATTCAAATCTGTAGATGGTTTAATGAAGATATAGCCCTTATGGAATTCTGCAGGAAATGTGGCTTTAAGCTAATGGCTAAGATCGAAGGAACAATGGATAAAAGTAACAGTCTTTATAAAAAAATCCATGAAGTGCATGATAAGTGCAAGTTGAGTTTCCCTCAATCCCTTGATGAGTTCCCAAGCAAAGAGCAACGTTTATCAGACTTGAAGGAAGAGCTAGGTATTCAAATAGAATATGTAAAGAATATTGATGTCTTAGCCATTGATGATCTCCATCACTATATCAGGCTGTCATCAATATGCAGTCATTTACTTAAAGAAATCCACCAAGCAGCAGTTGTAGAAATTCAGGGTATTGGAGCAGAGCTTGGTAAAGATGTGACTTCCCAGAAGATCTTGCTCCCTTTCTCAGCAAATGTAGTTATCAAAGACACTATTATCTGGTTCAGTTACATAGTAGAGGAGGAAAAGAAAGCAGCAGCAGCAGCAGCGAGCCCAAGTGCTTCTCTCCCAGCAGTATCAGCCAGTCCAAGTGCTTCTCTCCCAGCAGGAGTGCCTTCCCAAGAGTGAACACGCTGACCCTAAGGCATTGTTCCTATTTTTTGTATTTTTGGCCTTCCTATGTCTAAAGCGTAGAACCATTGGACAGCTGTCCTTTTCTTTTGAGGAATTTTCTGTTTTAAGAAAAGGGTCACGATTTTTGTTTATTAAAAGGGAAAAGTCTATAGAGGACAGGTGTAAAGAGCCAGGTAGTAGCCCAAGAGGCATTTTGTAATGATATAAATAGAAGTTTAGGAAACAGTGTAAAGGACTTTTGGCAGGGAAATAATTTTTCTGAACTTGTACGAGCTATCTTGCACTTGTTTCAAGAAAATGAAATCTACCTAATAAGATCCTGGAGAGGACGTCTTTGGCATGGAAATGGATGTTGGATGCATGTTGGATTATTCCTGTGACTTTCATATTCTACTGTGAGATCTTTCTTTGCTGTCTTGAACTATTTCTCTGTATTGAATGATCTTATTGTTTCCTATGCAAATGAATTTTCTCCTACATGAGTAATGGAGTGTGTTATATGTGAATTGGAAGCTATCTTCTAATATCTCTTGTTTTCTCGCTGTTGATCTATCTCTATGATTTAATGGATGTCTGTTGATCTTTAGATAACTCTTCTAGCACTTTACTCATACTTATAATTTGCTCCTTGCAGGGATAGTTTAGGTTTATTTCAGTTTTAGATACATATTTGTTTCATGTTTTGCATTTAGATTAAGTTAGCTTAGGCACTTGCATATCATTTCAAATTATAAAATCAAAAGAACGGTGGATCGGGCCATAACCAGTATAATTGAAGCAAATCTCCAAACCCAATGGTTGCTGGAACCGCTAACCGGACGGATTCCCCATAACAAATGGTGGACAATCTAATTGGGATAGTCTACCAGGGAGAATCCCTTTCTGCTTGATGCTGAGATCTTCAAGGAATCAACAAATTGAAAAAAGAAAATTTTGCATTACAAGTTTAATTTCTACATTGTTATTATTAGAAAGTTGCCCTCCCCGTGGCACTTTTGATTGGGTTCATTACCTCACATGCACACACTTTGTCACCTAATTCAAGTGATGCCCTAAAATACTACTTAACACAACCAACATTCTAACCCCTCTTGAGGAACACATAAGAATATTATAGTTAGGTAGGACAGGGGGGATAGGCATCCAAATAACACCCCTCGGTCACTTGCACTTGAGACATAGTTGTTGTCCATTAGGGAACCAAAATCCCCTAGTATTTTTTGTCACGGCCACAACCAATTTATCAGAGGGCCTCTCCCTTAGGAGGGTTGAAGTAGCCAGACTGGTTCCAGAGGTTTGAGTGGAATACCGCAATCCATTCAGTAACTGAAGGCTACCTACTCGTTGGTTTGCATGTGGTGTTCTCTTTAGGCCCACACGGTGATAGGACCGGAGCTGCAGATTCACCTTTTTTGGACGTGCCATGAATGGGGTATCTTAGTTGCCTTTCTTCTAGGATTGTCTTACCCAGTGTCCCTCCTGGTAGGGGGATATCTTTAGCCACTTGGCTCTACTATCCATATTGTCTGACTTGGATTTCATCACCTTGCAAAGGATATGTCTGGTTGAGTCAGAATACTATTTAGCTAGGTGTTTGCATGCTCCCTTACCTCCCTTTGGTCTAGTGAGTCCACTATTTTTATTTTTTAGGAAACCCATTGCTTGTTGGTATTCTAACCATCGTTGTTGAAGCTCCACTTATTGTAGCACAGCTGTTATAGTGAGTGTTTTGAGCTGGTTGTTGACCTAAGTGCCATATTTTTTGCGCTCTCCTTTTGCACACTCGGCTGCATTAGGGTTTTTGAGTTGTTTTTCACTCGACACAACCCCCAAATACTTATCACCATTGAGTCCTCGAGACATTCTCGGTGCCTCCGAGATGAGCCCCCACAGCACGGTTCACTTGACATCCCCAGTCATAAACGTAGAGCTTCATCACTTGACACCACTTGTCATAGACCTAGAGCTTCATCACTCGACTCCATTCGTCATCGCCATAGAGCTCCGTCCCCTGATCCGGATGCCCCTTATTTCACATTTGATTCTGAGGCAAAGTCAGAAAACCCCACTTATACTGCACCAACCAGCCCCATGGCTAGCATGACTTCCAACCCTTTCTTTGTAGGGACCATTGGTGGAGCGTCCACCACCACCCTATCTACCACACCCACTTTGGGTATGCCCTCGATGGGGCCCACTCCCACCATTTTGGTCACTGTGCCAATTCCAGTGGCTACCATACCCAACCCAGCCCCACTAGTGACTCACACTACACTTGGCGGTGCAGGACCTTCGCATAGCACATTCGTTCCTCCGCTAGGGGGAAACACCTCCAACCTGAATCCAACCCTCACACTTGGGGGTAGCGGTCCCACCATGGCCGCCTTCACCATCATGTCACATCCTTCTACTAGTTTTCCATTCATGGCTAGTCTCAACCTTCCTGACCTGGCCAGACTGACCAATGATCCCATCAGACACGACCCTGCGTGGCCTCACATTCCTACCAAGCTCCCCTCAGATATCCCTAAGTTTGAGGGAAAGGCAAGTGAAGACCCCTAGAACCATATTATGTCCTTCCATCTATGGTGTTCCTCCAACTCCATAGTGGACGACTTTGTCCGACTCCATCTGTTACAACGCACCCTCACTGGCTTTGCATCCAAGTGGTACATCAAGCAGCCCCATGGGACCCATGCCACCTTTAATTCCCTTGCCTCGACCTTCCTGTAGTTCTTTCAGTTACCTGTCCACTATGATGCAGCAGTTGAGATACTACTGTCTTGCAGACAGAATACGACCACCCACATCACTAACCATAATCATGAGTGGTGTCGACGCCGCAGCCTCTGCAAAATCAAGTTAGATGACTGTATCTTCTTAGATTGGTCTCTAAAATATCTCCTTCCTGTCATTGCCAAGGATGTGGCATCCAAGCGACCCCAATCCGAGGAAGAGGCCATCCTCAAAGCCTAACAATTTGACCTTATTTACGCCTAGTCTGGTTACCTCTGTACCATATACTTGACACCCCTCATGGATATTCCTCCCAAAATGATGCACCTGGGGCATCCCATGCCGTAGATGGCATCATTGGTCGTATTGCCTCGCATAACTAGCCCTTTTCCATAGCACGCCCTAGCACTGGCCCCGACCTTTCGTGGGCTACATCCCACTCTGGAGCAACCAATTCATATGCTCCCATGGAACATCACCACCATTCCCACGGATCCTCATGTCCACCTCAGTGCTTTGGCCATGAATCCCCTGCTTACACCCCCCCAGTCACACCTCAGCCATATTACCACCCGCAGGCCGTGCCAACTCATGTATCCTCTCAAGCCCCCCCTGCTTATTATCTGCCTCAGGAATCACCTGCGACAAACCCACAACCCATCACACAGATGTATCAGCAACCCCCACAAGGTTCAGCACCTACACCGCCTCCACCCATTTATTATCCACTGTAGCCTTCTCCCACACCTGCACAACCCCCGAACCCAACTCCCACCCAAGGGCAAGTGTATGTGCAACAAAATCCGCAGCCAAGCCAAAATAAACAACACCAACAAGGCCAGCAAAACCATGAAAAAGGACGTAACCACGGGAACAACCTCCCTCCAGACCAAGGCAGCCAGCCACCTAATCCCCCAAACAATAATAACGTGGCACCCTCCAACCAAAACCTCGATAGGCCGCTGAAGCAAGCCAAAAATCCTAATTTGTGAACAAACCATCCTTGTTCTATTTTCAGGGTCTATGTCCATTACACACACGCTTTCCCACATTTTGAGTGGGCTTGACAACTCTAGACTGATGATGCCCACCACCAAGGGCATGCGGCTCCTCAGGCGCCGCCCAACCCCCCACCACCTCAGACTCAACCCTTGGTGTTACAAAACCCTTTACCAACCCAAGGCATATTGAACACTCAACTATTGGCTCCGCCTCAAGGAACGCGCCACCACAACAACAAATCACTTATGCCGCTCCTGATCAACCCGTGATAGACTCAGGTACCCATCACTTGTTAATGATGTCATCCATTGATGTCAACCTTCAAACCCATCGGAACCAATATGGCTCCACCCCTGAAGCCCCTCCCGCCAACAAAAATACCAATGCTCTTCCCACCGATCAGTCGTTACGAATACCTTCAACTCCACTAGATGGCGCCTCCAAAGCCCCTTGCTTCCCACTTCACCACATCAACAATAACCCCAATGCTCGCGCTGCGTCTAATTACAACATTGTAGATGATTTAGCTCAGTCCCCTACAGCCATGTCTGCTTTTTAGGTCTTAAAAAACTTTCCTACACAGTGCAAGACTTTGCTCTCAGCCATTGGTGCTATTGACCCAACTGATTCATGAATGATGGCCTTCGATTTGGACCAATCCGAACCATGCCTGCCTTCCACATTAGCGTTCCAAGTTTCTGTATCTGTTCGGAATCTTGTCATCCATCGGTGCATCATCGATGAGGGTGCCTCTAAATGAGTTATTTCCACATTTTTTTGGCAGAAGTTGGGATCCCCTACTCTCCAGTAGTCCACCACTGCGTTGTGAGCGTACGATGGCCATTCGGCTCAACCCGAAGGTCTCTTAGCTAATGTCCCCATCGAGTTGGCTGGTAAAATGGTGCTTATTGACCAAAGAGGTCATCAACGCCCAACATGATTATAACCTCTTACTTGGCCACAGTTACATGTATGCCATGCGGGTAGTTGCCTCATCCATTTTTCATACCATGATGTTCCCCCATGACGGACACGTGGTCAAGGTTGATCAACTCACCTATTACGATCCCAATGCCCCCGCTGCACCTGAAAATGTTCTCTCCATGGTTGAACAACCTGTTTGTGGTGCATCTACCTCGTTGGTTTCCTCAGTGGGACCCGGAGTCTACTCAGATACGCCGATGACCTCAACATTCCAATCCATTCCACCCCCATCACTAGCGACCGAAATATCTTACTTATGTACCCTTTCCCACAATACACCACCACCCAACCATCAACCACCTTTGCTACCCCAACCACCATTGGTACCTAGTCATGTTGGTGTTACACCCATCCATAAAATCCCCTTCCTATTCTCCCCTTTGGGAGTAGTAACCGCCCCAGTTATGGCTACTCTTAGCCTCCCTGGTTTAACTTTAGGATTACCTGTATGGTACATTACGCCTCCCGTTTCCCCTCTGACACCAAACATCATCC
This sequence comes from Larix kaempferi, assembly GCA_027924585.1. Classification (NCBI taxonomy): domain Eukaryota; kingdom Viridiplantae; phylum Streptophyta; class Pinopsida; order Pinales; family Pinaceae; genus Larix; species Larix kaempferi. The sequence goes on from BSBM01000454.1 coordinate 1,593,038, forward strand.
TAGAACAGGTGGAACCCATCACCACTACTATTCAACCACCTCCCGGTGTCACTAGTCCTTCCTCGTCCACCAATCCATCCCCTCTTATCAAGCACACTGGGGGTAGAGGCCCACAACCATACACTGCTTTACCTCTGCCCAAAATGGTTAAAAATCCCCTCGTGTTTCATGCTCCTCCCAAATGCTCGTTGTGTGATGAGTTGGGCCATGCTACCCATCAATGTCCACAATTACCCGCATTACAAGAGCACATGCAAATGCTTGACGATGAACCCAACATCCCAGTTGTCCAACTCGACCCTACCCCTAATCCTCGCGATAAATCACTGTGTACCAATCACCCTTGTGCAATCTGCAGTATTTATGACCATTAATCACATCACTGCCCTGATCTCCCAGATTATAGAACTGCCCTCTATGAGATGAATAACTTGGACCTCAAGACAGCTCCCCCCACCATAGAAGAGATCCACCCCCCCGCATCCCCGCCAACTGGAGAGATTAATACCATTTATATGATCTCTTCTACTAGCACTCCCTTGTCAACTGATTTGAAAACCCAAAGTTTCCACAATGATGAGGACATTCTCGAGGCTCTTACTGCACCTGATTACCCCTGGGAAGATATGCATCATCGTTCCTATTTCCTCCCAGAAGAGTCCTCCCGCACCATAGCCACCCAATTTTTGATTGAGTCCAAATATTTCCTCCCCACCAAAGTCGACTGGTTTAAAGAGCCCATTCCCGCTCCCGATGCCTTCGAGGAAGGTAACATGGTTAATATCTCACCCACAATCCACATTGATATCTCTGCCCCAGCTGGTGCTCCTGAACTCATTACGTTAGGAGCCTCCTGCACTGAGTACGAGATCATAGAGTACAAAAAACTTTTCCAAGAGTTCTTCAATGTCTTTGCCTGGTCCTACACTGAAATGCCTGGTCTTGACCCCACTATCAAAGAGGAAACCACATGTCCACATCATGTGGGTAGACCCAAAACCTTGCCTACTCATCACCATCGTCATCCTCGTCGGCTATACTAGGGTCATCCACCCCACAAGCAGAATCCCCCATCATCATATCATCACTTTTGTCTTCCACCACGACTCACAGCCTCATGGTACACCACCCCTCCAGTAGTTGGTCAATGCCCCGTTGATCCCTCTTTAAGACAATATCTCCACTGCATTGACACCTCAGAGTTCAGGGGCATAATAGAATACCTTGAACCTCGGATAGGGGGCATGATCAATCATTTTGACCCTACCCCATCACATCTATCTTAGTACTTTAATGAGCCCATCATTCAAACCAACACATGTGTGATCCACAATCACAAACCCCATGCACATAGCATGGGGGCCGGTCTTTAACCCTTCTCACATTTCACATTCGTGATCTCAACCATTTTGAGGTCATGTGTCACTTATATATTTGATTTGATTCGATACACCTAGTATTCTGCCCCTGCAGGTCATCATTTCTCCCCACCACTGCCTCCTTGGCTTGGTGGGCTCAACTTTATTTATAATCATTTTTAACCTCATTTTTTTCCTTTGACCATTTCGGAGCCATATGCCCTCCATTTTTCGCACCATTTTGTTAAATTTTCAGAATTTACTTCAATCTAATCTAGGATCTTAACTGACAGAACAACATGTACAGCAAATCGATAGCATATCAATCATGGACACAATAATGCAAGCACACAAGAGACACAGAGTTTACTTGGGGAAAACCATAAAGGTGAAAAACCCCAATAACTTCCTCAGAGATAGATAGAGCAATGATACAACCAGAATACAAGAGATAGTCTTCTCCTAGCAGCAGAGCCTCCTCCTCCACAAGTGCACCACTCTCCCAAGTGTGAGTGAGAGAATAGAATGTGTAAAATGAGAGAGACACACTCTCTATTTATACACTAACTTGACTTGACCTTTACTCAACTAGGTCGGCCTCAACTTAACCACTTAACGTAATGCTGACTGGGCCGACCCCCACTAGGGTGGTCTAATAACCCTTTGACCCACATGGCCAACCCCCAATAGGGTGGTCTAATAACCCTTTGACCCACATGACTTATACAGGGCCAACCCCAACAAGGTGGTCTAATAACCCATCAAGTATAAGTTACGACACTTACAATATAAATGACGACACTTCCGTATAGAGGAATAATAACATCTCTATAGGAATACGATATTCATATATGTGAAATACATTCCGAAGTTACATATACATCAACACTCCCTCTTAACTAGGAAGGTATTTCTTGACACAGGTCTTCTAGCACAAGTCTTCTTCTCTTGATCATTGTCACTGGATAATCGTCATCGAGTCATCATCATCGTCACTGCTGCTACTATCTCAATCAATCTCCGAATCTACTCATCATAGGAATTTCTACAGAGCCAATCCTTTTTCATACTGGATGTAGGCCCACCACCTACAGGTCTTCATCATCACTGGCCATACTGTGGAATCCTCAGGACTTATTACGTGCATCACAAAACCTCAAAAGAGCATCCCAGGCTGTTACAAGCACACGGCTCTACCTATAGGATCTCCCAGGGACAGATTATATGTGGTCACCACAAAACCTCGCAAGAGAATCCCAGGCTGTTACGAGCACACAGCTCTACCTATAGGATCTCCCAAGGACATATTATATGTGGTCATGGAAAAACCTCGCAAGAGCATCCCAGGACTTATTACGAGCACACAGCTCAACCTATCGGATCTCCCAGGGACATATTATATGCCATAGGACAAAACCTCGAAAGAGCATCTACCAGATATCCCAGGGCCAGATTATATGCCATAGGAAAAACCTCGAAAGACTATCTGCAGATCTCTCAGGGCCAAATTATATGTCCTCCTAGAGCAAAACCTCAAAAGAGAATTTGCCAGATATCCTAGGGCCAAATTATATACCATAGGCGAAACCTCGAAAGACTATCTGCAAATCTCCCAAGGCCAAATTATATGCTCATCTGCACAACTTGATCCATGGCCATAGAGTATCAACCTGATACTCACCATCCATCATCCTAATGTATACATGATCATCCTGATCATGATTACGGCAACATACTGCTGCAAGTCATCTGGAGCAACATCCTGAAGCTCGTCATCCACGATCATCCTAATCATATCATGCATCTACCTGATGCATACCAAGTATCCACTTGATACATATCATCATACATGATCCACCTGATCATACAATGTATCCACCTGATACAAATACAAATACATGATCCACCTGATACATATACAGATACATGATGCACCTGATCATACATGATAGATATCAACATACATGATCTACTTGATCATACAATGTATCCACCTGATACATATACAGATACATGTTTCAAGCATCCAACATGATGCATATACAAAATATAGACAAATAATCCAACCGATCATATCCAACATGATGTGTACATACATAAATGATCCAACTAATCATATCCAACATCCAACATGATGGATACATACATATACATATAAATGATCCAACTGATCATATCCAGCATCATCCTAATGCATATACAGAGTAGTAACTGGAGCATCATCCTGATGCTCATCATCCAGTGCTTACATCCACAGCCATGTGAAGTATCCTCCTTCCAACATGCTTAGAATGGTCTCTGCAAATGTGTCCATCACTTCTTCCTCGAAGTTTCATCAATCCGAAGAACACCAAGTCTCTCTCTGAAGTACTTGAAATTCACTTAGGCTAGTATTTTCGTTAGCACATCTGCAATCTGCTCGTCCATCGCAATGTACAGGAGCTTCACAGCTCCTCTCTGCACTATATCCCTGATATAGTGATATTTGATCTCTATGTGTTTTGACCTGTCATGAAACACTGGGTTCTCGGATAGCTTCACACAACTCTGGTTATCACAAAAGATACCAGTAACATCCAATGGGATATCAAATTACTCAGATAGTAGCTTCCATAGCCATACTGCCTCACACCTAGCTAAATAGGCTGCAACATACTCTGCCTCAGCTGTACTCAGTGCTACGCAAGACTGCTTCCTGCTAAACCAAGAGATCACACCTAATCCCATACTGAAGCAACATCTAGATGTGCTCTTCCTATCTGCAGCACTGCCAGCCCAATCTGAATCAACATAACCCTACAGGTTAAACTTTTGATTCGCATCATACTTGATCCCATAATCAACTATACCCTTCAGGTACCTCAGAATATTCTTTACAACAACCAGGTGAACACTCCTCGGATCTGTCAGGAACTGGCTCAATGTGTTCACCGCAAAGCAAATATCTGGTCTTGTGTTCATCAGGTACATCAAGGACCCAATCATCTGACGATACATAGTGATATCAACTAGCTCAGATGAAGCATCACACAGAAGCTTTAGGTTCAATGCCATAGGTGTGGCCATAGCCTTGCAATCCATCATCTCGAACCTCTTCAGGATATCTACAGTATACTTCCCTTGTCCAAGGAAGATCCCATCTGTACTCTGCCACACCTCCATACCTAGGAAATAGTGCATCATCCCCAAGTCCTTCATATCGAACTCAGTAGCAAGCTTCCTCTGCATGTCAGCAATCAATCTATCCTCACCTATTACAAACAGGTCATCCACACAGTAGTATTACTGGATTTCCTTCCTCAACCTTGTAGTAAAGGTTGGAATCCACTTTATATTTTTCTATGCTGCCATTTGCAGCATGCTTGATCTTGTAGATCCACTTGGAAGTCACTACAGACTCCCCTTCAGGTCTTGGGACTGCATTCCAAACATCTTCATGATCGACTAATACTCCTCGATCATGGCATTCTTCCCAGATCCTAGGAACTTCAATATCTTCAATATTTTCAATAGATAACTTTGTTGCTGAAAAAATGTTGTAGTCCTTCTTTTATAGGTGATGGTATACGATCTTTCCTACACAATAAGTTAAATTGCATGATTAGAAAACATCTTATAGTTTTCAGAAAAAATTCTTACACATAAAGAAATATGTCATACAGTCATGTAATTGTCTTAGCCAATGCTTCAATACAACATTTATCCATATTCCGTAACTTTCTAGATGCCTTCCAATCTCTACCAGAACATTGTTAAGAGTGTGCACAACTCCTAACATGTCAGCAAAGAGGTTCATCTAGATAAGTAGCAATGGAATGTTGTACAGTGCCATAGGCCACTTACCCAAATATATAAGTAGTATACTGTTCATCAATGCAACTATGCATAATACACAACCTAATTCTAGGAGCATAAGCATATACATCATTGAATAACATTACATAAGAAATGACAATTCAAATACTTATCTTTGTTTGGTTGCTGGGTGGAATCCCTCTGAATCTTTGCAACTCCATTCTGATCTGGATTGTGAGAAGTGGTCAACTCCCTCTGAATATTTGCATCCTTGCATAAACTACTGAAGTGTGCTCCTTTGCATTCTTGCAGGAACAACTGGAGTGTGCTCCCTCTTGATCTTTGCTTCCTGGATTACCTGTCCTTGAACTTACATCCATCCTTAATCACTATGCATGCTTATTAGTATCATCATTGTGTTACCCTTGAGGTCTCATACATAATCACACATTTATTAGTATAATCTTAATACTATCAAAACACAATAATCTTAAACATGTATAGTCATGATCATTCACATATAATAAACATTAGTATTCAAGGTTTCAGGGAAGTCTTCTTTTACTCATGCATATTCTTATTTGATCATAGGACTTTTCTGATTAGTTAAATCATCCATGCATAAACCCATGATTACTCAAACCTATACCTTCATGATTCTTCGGGTTAGTCATATCATCAATTATGGTAAGAAACATAATATGCATACAACCATTGTTAAATTTTCAAAATTTACTTCAATCTGATCTAGGATCTTAACTGAGAGAACAACATTTACAGCAAATCTACAACATATCAATCATGGACACAATAATGCAAGCACACAAGAGACACAAAGTTTACTTGGGGAAAACCATAAAGGTGAAAAACCCCAATAACTTCCTCAAAGATAGATAGAGCAATGATACAACCAGAATACAAGAGACAGTCTTCTCCTAGTAGCAGAGCCTCCTCCTCCACAAGTGCACCACTCTCCCAAGTGTGAGTGAGAAAATAAAATGTGTAAATGAGAGAGACACACTCTCTATTTATACATTAACTTGACTTGACCTTTACTAAACTAGGTCGGCCTCAACTTAACCACTTAACATAATGCTGACTGGGCCGACCCCCACTAGGGTGGTCTAATAACCCTTTGACCCACATGGATGACACCCAATAGGGTGGTCTAATAATCCTTTGACCCACATGAATTATATAGGGCTGACCCCAACAAGGTGGTCTAATAACCCATCAAGTATAAGTTACGACACTTACAATATAAATGACGACACTTCCATATAGAGGAATAATAACATCTCTATAGGAATACAAACACTTCCGTATAGAGGAATAATACCATCTCTATAGGAGTACAAAATACATATATGAAATACATGGGTGAAATACATTCCAAAGTTACATATACATCAACACTCCCTCTTAACTAGGAAGGTATTTCTCGACACAGGTCTTCTAGCACAAGTCATCTTCTCTGGATCATCGTCACTAGATAATCGTCATTGAGTCATCATCATCGTCACTATTGCTGCTATCTCAATCAATCTCTGAATCTACTCGTCATAGGAAGTTCTACAGAGCCAGTCCTTTTTCATACTGGATGTAGGCCCACCACCTGCAGATCTTCATCATCACTGGCCATACTGTGGAATCCTCAGGACTTATTACGTGCATCACAAAAACTCGAAAGGGCATCCCAGGATGTTACGAGCACACAGCTCTACCTATAGGATCTCCCAAGGCCATATTATATGTGGTCACCACAAAACCTCGCAAGAGCATCCCAGGCTGTTACGAGCACACAGATCTACCTATAGGATCTCCTAGGGACAGATTATATGTGGTCACCACAAAACCTCGCAAGAGCATCCCAGGCTGTTACGAGCACATAGCTCTACCTATAGGATCTCCCAGGGACAGATTATATGTGGTCATGGAAAAACCTCGCAAGAGCATCCCAGGACTTATTACGAGCACACAGCCCAACCTATCGGATCTCCCAGGGACATATTATATGCCATAGGACAAAACCTCGAAAGAGCATCTGCCAGATATCCTAGGGCCAGATTATATGCCATAGGAAAAACCTCGAAAGACTATCTGCAGATCTCCCAGGGCCAAATTATATGTCCTCCCAGAGAAAAACCTCGAAAGAGCATTTTCCAGATATCCCAGGGCCAAATTATATACCATAGGCAAAACCTTGAAAGACTATCTGCAAATCTCCCAGGGCCAAATTATATGCTCATCTGCACAACCTGATCCATGGACATAGAGTATCAACTTGATACTTACCATACATCATCCTGATGTACACATGATCATTCTGATCATCATCACTACAACATCCTGTTGCATATCATTTGGAGCAACATCCTGAAGCTCATCATCCATGATCATCCTAATCATACAATGCATTTACCTGATGCATACCAAGTATCTACCTGATACATATCATCATACATGATCCACCTAATCATAGAGTGTATCCACCTGATACAAATACAAATACATGATACATATCACCATACATGATCCACCTAATCATACAATGTATCCACTTGATACATATACAGATACATGGTCCAAGCATCCAACATGATGCATATACAAAAATACGTACAAGTGATCCAACTGATCATATTCAACATCCAACATGATGCATACATACATATAAATGATCCAACTAATCATATCAAGCATCCAACATGATGCGTACATACATTTACATATACATATAAATGATCCAACTGATCATATCCAACATCCAACATGATGCATACATACATATACATATAAATGATCCAACTGATCATATCCAGCATCCGACATGACGCATACACAAAGCAGTAACTAGAGCATCGTCCTGATGCTCATCATCCATGATCCTTTTGATCATCATAACATCGTCCTCTTCAGATCATCTCATCGTCCATGAAGCACAACCCAGATGCACATCATCGAACACTTACACCACCAACATGGGAGGACACATATACCACCATTCGGGGAAGGCTCCAGCCCTTATTTTTTCACCATGGGAGGACACATCTACCACCATGTGAAAAATGGCTCAGCAATTACATCACGACCAAGGGAGAACACATCAACCATGTCAAAAAAGCTTATGTGCATCTGCATATTCCAGACTCATCACTTCCAGTTGGAAGGAACCTCGACCTGAAGTGCACCAAGCCTCTCTCTGAAGTACTCAAACTGCACTCTGGCCAATGCCTTGGTCAATACATTTGCAACCTACTCATCTGTCACAACATACTCTACTTCGGCTGTACTTAGTGCTACGCAGGACTGCTTCCTGCTAAACCAAGAGATCACACCTGATCCCATACTGAAGCAGCACCTAGATGTGCTCTTCCTATCTGCAGCACTGCCTGCCCAATCTGAATCAACATAACCCTACAGGTTAAACTTTTGATTTGCATCATACTTGAGCCCATAATCAACCAGATCAGATGGAGCATCACACAGAAGCTTCAAGTTCGATTCCATAGGTGTGGCCATAGCCTTGTAGTCCATCATCCCGAACCTCTTCAGGATCTCTACTACATACTTCCCTTGTCCAAGGAGGATTCCATCTGAACTCTACCACACCTTCATGCCAAAAACAAATAGTGCATCATCCCCAAGTTCTGCACAGATATATGACTACACCATTCAAGAAAGCTATCTTGAAATCCATCTGGTGTATCTTCTATTTCATCACTTTTATATTTCTCTATGCTGCCATCTGCAACATGCTTGATCTTGATAGATCCATATGGAAGTCATAACAAACTTCCCTTCAGGTCTTGGGACTACATCCCAAACATCATTCTCCATGATCGGCGGATCATGGCATTCTTCCCATATCCTAGGAACTTCAATATCTTCAATAGATAATTTTGTTGCTAAACACATGTTGTAGTTCTTCTTTTGTAGGTGATGGCATACGATCTTTCCTACACAACAAGTTAAATTGCATGATTAGAAAACATCTCATAGTTTTCAGAACAAATTATTACACATAAAGAAATATGTCATACAATCATGCAATTATCTTAGCCAATGCTTCAATACAACATTTATCCATATCCGTAACTTTCTAGATGCCTTCCAATCTCTACCAAAACATTGTTAAGAGTGTGCACAACTCCCAACATGTCAGCAAAGAGGTTTCATTCTAGATAAGTAGCAATGGAATGTTGTACAATGCCATAGGCCACTTACCCATGCATATTAGTAGTATATTGTTCATCAATGCAACTATTCTAATATGCATAATACACAACCTAATTCTAGGAACATCAATATATACATTATTGAACAGTATTATTTAAACAATAAAATATGGAAGTAATGACAATTCAAATACTTATCTTTGTTTGTTTGTTGGGTTGAATCCCTCTCAGTCTTTGCTTCTTTTCTGCAACTCCATTCTTATGTGGATTGTGAGAAGTGGTCAACTCCCTCTGAATATCTGCATCCTTGCAGAAACTATTGAAGCGTGCTCCTTTGCTTTCTTGTAGGAACAACTGGAGTGTGCTCCCTCTTGATCTTTGCTTCCTGGATTACCTATCCTTGAACTTACATCCATCCTTAATCACTATGCATGCTTATTAGTATCATCATTGTGTTATCCTTGAGGTCTCATACATAATCACACATTTATTAGTATAATCTTAATACTATCAAAACACAATAATCTTAAACATGTATATTCATGATCATTCACAGATAATAAACATTAGTATTCAAGGTTTCAATGAAGTCTTCTTTTATTCATACATATTCTTATTTGATCATAGGACTCTTCTGGTTGGTTAAATCATCAATCAAGATAAGAGATATAATATGCATAAAACCCGTGATTACTCAAACCTATACCTTCATGATTCTTCTGGTTAGTCATATCATCAATTATGGTAAGAAACATAATATGCATACAACCATGACTATTCAAACCTATGACTTCATGAATAATCATTATCAACAACACAAAAGTATAAGATCCTAACACAAGGTAGGATTATAGCTTGACATAGGAAAAACATACTTGGATTAGCATGCTAGCTAGTTATGTCTAACATACCCGCATAATGTCTTATGGTTCTCTTCAGTGACTTGTGCTAGTAACCTGCATATCTCATAGGTTAACCATTATAGAACCAAGTTATACATACCTTGTAAATGGATCTTCTATGTGATCCATGACAATGGATGAATCTTTGTCTTCATATCATCATGATCTTGAACTAGAACATGATTTGTCTTTCTTGGCGTACCTTTCATGTTAGTGGACAACATAAACCTCATACAACACCATAATGCATTAGTACAACCATAAGTTTCAACACCCTAATGAATGCATTCATAATTTTGTTAAGGTGATACGACAAGTCTAAAATCAAGATTGTTTTAACCGTAGTAACATGAAGACAAACATATCATAAACTTAATCATGAACAAATATCGAGACATACCTGGATGAGTCATACCTATCGAGTTTGCTTGAAATCTTCTTATGTAAGGCCTTAGCCTCATCTCCCTCTGAAACAGAAACTTCTTCACTTATGCAAGTGACCAATCCATCTTCTTCTAGGATTGACCCAATCCACTTGATTTGCAAGAAATGGACCTAGAGCTGGTTAAGGGTTTGTCAAATAAACCCCAAAAATTCAAACTTTGAATTTCAAACTTCCGAAAGGATAGAAATATGCACCTTGATGAGCTGATCAAGTTGGTATATTCAGAATTTGAAAACTGCAAAGTTTCACCCCTCGAAATTGCCTTTTAGATTTCCGGATTCACTTGCGAGGACCCTGAATTAGGGTTTGAGTTTCTCGGAGCTTCACCCAACCAAAATATTTGATTCAAAACTCTAAGCTTTGATTTTTCTGAGGAGCTTCCAGCCGTGGTCACAGATTTCCAAAATTCCAATTTTTGCAGAAGCCCTAATTTTCCATCTTTTCGATCAAAGTCCCGAACTGGGGTTTGATCAAGCCCGGCCTTCTGCCCAACCAAAAAATCTGATCTTTGTCTCTAAATTTCGATTTTGATGAGTAGCATCCAGCCGTGGTCTCCAATTACAAAAATTCCAACTTTCTCCGAAGCCCTAAATTCCGGAATCCATGAATGAAGGTACTCAAAAATAATTCTGTTTTGACAGAAATATATACCTGATTGTTTCTAGTGTAACTCCGAACTTTTCAATCCACAGGGTCTGAAAATTTTTCTTGAGATAGCCCGCCCTGTTATCTTTCCATCCCGACAGGTCTGACCTTAATTGGATTCTCTGAGAGAGCGTTATGCCAAGTGTCGCAACGTGACCTGTTTATGGGATAATACAAAAGAGCAAACTTGTATGGCATTCCACGTGTCACTAGTTCAACTTCGGCCTCTGAAAATGTTTATTGAGATATTCCAACCTGTTATCTTTCCATCCCAATAGTTCTGACCTCAATTGGATTCTCTGAGAGAGAATTATTCCAAGTGTCGCAACGTGACCTGTTTATGGGATAATACCGGAGAGCAAACTTGTACGGCATGCCACGTGTGACTGGTTCAACTTCGGCCTCTAAAACTGTTTCCTGAGATAGTATAGTCTGTGTACTACCTGTCACATTTTACGAAATTTCATTTGGAGCTTCCTATCCCACGTTATGACCTTTTTCCCATGGTCACCTTATTTTGACTCAGATCTGGAAGAGGCAAAAACCCTATATTGTACAGATCATAAATCACAAAGTACAACGAATTAGATTTTGGCCTTTGGACACAAGGTACATGGGGATCTGATATTTGATCTATAAAATTTTTAGATCCGCAAACTTTGCCAAAACATATTTATAGCGAATGTGCTACAATGACTGGTTTTTGCTATATCAAGCCCTAGCATCATAAGTGCAACAAGTGTCATAGATGCCATATCATGCCTTCTTTCAGGCTAGCTTTGATACCATGTTAAATTTTCAGAATTTACTTCAATATGATCTAGGATCTTAACTGACAGAACAACATGTACAGCAAATCTACAGCATATCAATCATGGACACAATAATGCAAGCACACAAGAGACACAGAGTTTACCTGGGGAAAACCATAAAGGTGAAAAACCCCAATAACTTCCTCAGAGATAGATAGAGCAATGATACAACCAGAATACAAGAGATAGTCTTCTCCTAGCCGCAGAGCCTCCTCCTCCACAAGTGCGCCACTCTCCCAAGTGTGAGTGAGAAAATAGAATGTGTAAAATGAGAGAGACACACTCTCTATTTATACACTAACTTGACTTGACCTTTACTCAACTAGGTCGGCCTCAACTTAACCACTTAACATAATGCTGACTGGGCTGACCCCCACTAGGGTGGTCTAATAACCCTTTGATCCACATGGCCGACCCCCAATAGGGTGGTCTAATAACCCTTTGACCCACATGAATTATACAGGGCCGACTCCAACAAGGTGGTCTAATAACCCATCAAGTATAAGTTACGACACTTACAATATAAATGACGACACTTCCGTATAGAGGAATAATAACATTTCTATAGGAATACAAACACTTTCGTATAGAGGAATAATACCATCTTTATAGGAGTACAAAATACATATATGAAATACATGGGTGAAATACATTCTGAAGTTACATATACATCAACAGCCATGACTATTCAAACCTATGACTTCATGAATAATCATTATCAACAACACAACATTATAAGATCCTAACACAAGGTAGGATTCTAGCTTGATATAGGAAAATCATACCTGGATTAGCATGCTAGCTAGTTATGTATAACATACCCGCATAATGTCTTCTGGTTCTCTTCAGTGACTTATGCTAGTAACCTGCATCTCTCATAGGTTAACCATTGTAGGACCAAGTTATACATACCTCGAAAGTAGATCTTCTATGTGATCCATGGCAATGGATGAATCTTTCTCTTCATGTCACCATGATCATATGTTCTTGAAGTAGAACATGATTTGTCTTTCTTGGTGTACCTTTTATGTTAGCGAACAACATAAACCTCATACAACATCACAATGCATTAGTAGATTCATAAGTGTCAAAACCTTAATCAATGAATATCTTATATTAAGGTGATACGACAAGTATAGTAATTAATCAAAATTGTACTATAATGATATGAAGACAAACATATGATAAAATTAACCATGAAACATACCTGTAAGCCATACCTGTCAAGATTGCTTGTAATCTTCTTATGGAAGGCCTTAGCCTCATCTCCCTCTGAGACAGGAACTTCTTCACTTATGTAGGTGACCAATCCATCTTCGTCTAGGATTAACCCAATCCACTTGATTTGCAAGAACTGGACCTAGAGCTGGATTAGGGTTTGTCAAGGAAACCCCCAAAATTCAAACTTTGAATTTCAAACTTTCGAAAGGATAGAAATATGCGCCTTTATGAGCTGATCAAGTTGGTATATTCAGAATTTGAAAACTGCAAAGTTTCACCCCTCGAAATTGCCTTTTAGATTTTCAGATTCACTCGGGAGGACCCTGAATTAGGGTTTGAGTTTCTCGGAGCTTCACCCAACCAAAATATTTGATTCAAAACTCTAAGCTTCGATTTTTTTGAGGAGCTTCGAGCCATGGTGACAGATTTCCAAAATTCCAATTTTTGTAGAAGCCCTAATTTTCCATCTTTCCGATGAAAGTCCCGAATTGGGGTTTGATTAAGCCCGGCCTTCTGCCCAACCAAAAAATCTGATCTTGGTTTCTAAATTTTGATTTTGATAAGTAGCATCCAGCCGTGGTCTCCGATTACAAAAATTTCAACATTCTCCGAATCCCTAAATTCCGGAAGCCATGAATGAAGGTACTCAAAAATAATTATGTTTTGATAGAAATATGTACCTAATTGTTTCTGGTGTAACTCCAAACTTTTTGATCCACAGGGTCTGAAAATTTTTCTTGAGATGCTCGACCTGTTATATTTCCATCTCGATAGGTCTAACCTCAATTGGATTCTCTGAGAGAGAGTTATGCCAAGTGTCGCAATGTGACTTGTTTATGGGATAATACAGGAGAGTGAACTTGTACGATGTGCCACGTGTCACTTGTTCAACTTTGGCCTCTGAAATTTTTTCCTGAGATAGTACAGTCTGTGTACTACCTGTCACTTTTTATGAAATGTCATTTGGAGCTTCCTATCCCAAGTTATGACCTTTTTCCCAAGGTCACCTGATTTTGACTCAGATATGGAAGAGGAAGAAACCCTATATTGTACAGATCATAAATCACAAAGTACAATGAATTAGAGGTTGTCCTTTGGACACAACGTACATGGGGATCTGATATTTGACCTGTAAAGTTTTCAGATCCGAAAACTTCTCCAAATGTATTTATAGAGAAAGTGCTATGATGACTGGTTTTTTCTATATCAATCCCTAGCATCATAAGTGCAGCAAGTGTCGTACATGCCATATCATGCCTTCTTTCAGGCTAGCTCTGATACCATGTTAAATTTTTAGAATTTACTTAAATCTAATCTAGGATATTAACTGAGAGAACAACATGTACAACAAATCTACAGCATATCAATCATGGACACAATAATGCAAGCACACAAGAGACACAGAGTTTACTTGGGGAAAACCATAAAGGTGAAAAAACCTAATAACTTCCTCAGAGATAGATAGAGCAATGATACAACCAGAATACAAGAGATAGTCTTCTCCTAGCAGCGGAGCCTCCTCCTGCACAAGTGCGCCACTCTCCCAAGTGTGAGTGAGAGAATAGAATGTGTAAAATGAGAGAGACACACTCTCTATTTATACACTAACTTGACTTGACCTTTACTCAACTAGGTCGGCCTCAACTTAACCACTTAACATAATGCTGACTGGGTCGACCCCCACTAGGGTGGTCTAATAACCCTTTGACCCACATGGCCGACCCCCAATAGGGTGGTCTAATAACCCTTTGACCCACATGACTTATACAGGGCTGACCCCAACAAGGTGGTCTAATAACCCATCAAGTATAAGTTACGACACTTACAATATAAATGACGACACTTCCGTATAGAGGAATAATAACATCTCTATAGGAATACAATATACATATATGTGAAATACATTCCGAAGTTACATATACATCAACACATTTGCACCGCCAGATTCATATTTCCGTGCTCGTGATGATGCTTGAGATCATTTATCGCTCTCACCAAAAACTTTTGGGCATTTTTTCCATGCCCCCCACGCCATCTCGATTTGCGTGCCACATCGGTTGTTGTCAGTTTTTAGCATTCCTTATACCATCGGATTCATTTTTCCGCGCTTGTGATGATGCTTGAGATCATTTCTCACTCTCACCCTCATATTTTTTGAGTATTTTTTCCAAAACGACCCCCGTCATCTCGGTTTGCGTGCCACCTCAGCTATTATCCATTTTGACACTTTTTATATCACCGGATTTAGTTTTCTGAGCTCACGATGATGCTTGAGATCATTTTTCACTCTCATTAGGAACAGTTTCAACATTGTGTCCCGACACCTTGCTGCCTCGGTTTGTGTGCCACATCGACCGCTATCGAATTGTTACACATTTTTACATGATCCATTCACTCCATTTATACTACAATTATTTCGTTATTTTGCCACCATTCATCATCCCGCAAGGAGGCCCACTAGTGTTCCCCCCCACCCTTGTTCTTGGTTCTCATCGATGTCCCTTGATTGAACACTCTCTCCTTGCTTGGCCATTCCTTTTGTTTGGTATAATTTTATCCCTTTTTCAGGCCGGACAAGTCCTTTACAAAAAAGGCACTTAGGGAGTTTTTGTTAAGCTCTTTTCTGACTCCTAAAAGAATGAAAAGATCGCTGAGCAATCTTGCTTCCTTTCATGCTCGTTAAAGTAACTGAAAGGGCATCTATCTGGTATAAGTTTAACCCTTTTCCGGACTTGGTAGACTAATTACAAAAAAGGAATACTCCAGTCACACTAGCTAGAAGAGTTCTTCATTGCATCCTTTTATGCTTCTTCGGGCCTTGGAGACTAACACATGAAAAATCACCCCCCTTGGAGTCTTATTTTTGCTGTCAGAGTCTCTAAAAATGAAAGAAACCATGAGCATGCACCATCCTAGGCTCGTACAAATCCACACGAAGGTACCATTTCATTATTTTAGAGTCTTCTTATCGCTTTCAGACTCCTTAAAATTGAAAGCAATCTTGAGCATGAACTGTCCTGGGCTCGTATAAATCCACACGACAGTACCATTTTGAACACACTTCTTCTAGTTCCTTAAACCATGAAGAAGCCCCCACCAGTGCCCCTCGACACTATGATTGATCATCTCGGCAACACCCCCAATAAGGTCGCCTTTGTTCAGAGTATTCTGCAGTCTGCTGCCATCTTACACCCACCTGAGTATCACTCCTCCCAGTGACCCTCCCTGATCCATTAAAGCTATGATCCCTTTCCCACCAGTCAGTTTTATATGCTACCCGATCATCCCCGCCATCATACTCTGAACAAAGGAAGTTTGAGTCCACCCACTCTACTTGCCCAGTTATTCCCCAAGCCCCCAATATGTCAGTCCTACCATCAGTACTCTCACACTTCGGTTCTCCACCTCGTGCTCCTATCAAGGAAACATCATTTCCTTGCTAGTTGTAGGTCTCCCTCTATCGACGACAGCCCCTCTATTCTAAAGGATAGACCTAGAGGTCCCTGTGCCTTGGACTGATCACCATCTGTGGTGAGTGCCTACGGACCATTTTGAGAAGAGTCATCAATGCCTCTTCGAATGGTTGTTTCTCACATGCTCGACTTCAACACCTTGATTGCATCGTTGAGAATCGCGCAGGGTATATATCTCTTCAGTTATTGGTCGAAGACCCCAGATTTCCCCTGACTCTAGCACATTGGTGAGTCACTTCGGAACACCCAGTTATATGTTCCCATGGATGTCCAGGTTGCGTTGGTAATTGTATTCGGAAGCCATCCACTTATATGTTTCCTTGAGTATCCAGTTCAGCTCTAGTCCAGTGTACCATTGAGGGTATGACTCCCCGTTATTATGATCTAGCAGCTCATCAGTTCCTCTTGTACCACACTCAGCAACACTATTGTTATTCCAGTGTATCAGTTCTTCAGCTTAGACATGGTCAGCCCGGTAGTATATCCTATATTTGTGTCCCCTCTGGACCCTCATGATGTACACAGTGGTTCTCCATGTATCTTTCAGGTCCCCATTTTTGGGCCTCACTGTTATTTTATATATATATATCTTGATACGAGCATGGGTATGCCCGCCTCATCCATATATTGAGATTCTTCCTCATTCATTATTTGAGTTCATGTATCTTCGGTCCCCATTTTTGGACCCCATTAATATTGTTATAGATCTTGATATGAGCATGGGTATGCCTGCCTCGTCCATATGTTGAGATTATTCCTCATTCATTATTGAGGTCATGTATTTTCAGTTTTTGCAGTTTGTTTGGGACTGTTGTTCCGAGCTCTAGTTTGTTTCTTCTCCTCTCCACATCCCAGGAAAACCATAAAAGATCTATGATGTCTATCAGCCATATGATGAGCTCCTGCCCTCACACATCAGGGGGCAATCTTTTAACACCCAAAAAGTCCTCACTACCTCATCTCCCTCATTACATGACTCATTTGTCCATATTTCCTACCATATTTTCCTCCAAAACCATTAAAAAGCCTCCAAAAGGCCAAAAAACCATTGAAAAGCCTCCAAAAGGCCAAAACCCTCCTTTTTCCCCAAAATAATTTAAATTTCCTCCAAAAATAGCAAAAACCCTCTAAAAAGGGAATAAAAAATATAAAAAAGAGGAAAAAGAGGGAAAAAAGGAAGCAAAAAACCCTATACAGTTGGCCTAAACCATATGGTGCCAAAAACCATGGGTCAACACTCCACCACTAAAAAACTATAAATAGGTGATGGAGGCTCCCCATTTCATATCTCCAATTTCTCCCATCCTTATGTTGCCAAAAATTCTCTTGAAACCCTAGCTCTCCACTTGGAGCTAATTTCCCACTTGAGAACCCCTTTGGCCCATATCCAAAACACCTTGGAAGAAGGAGAAGGAACATCACTGGAGCATTGGAGCAGCCCCTGGACTATTGCAAAGGCTCCACCAACCTCAACATTTGAGGTAAAATTAATACAAAACAAATTTTCATTGTCTCTTTATACACATGCTAGAATAGTTTACTATTTTTATTTACTGTCATATTTTACTGTTTTATTGAACTGCTACTAAGGAGTCGCTTCTCCTTAGTAGGTTCCCATTTGCACAAGCTAGGGTGAAAACCCTAGCTACAAATTTCATTCGAAGATCGTTTTCTTTGTCTTCAGGTTAATGATGGAGAGGTTGTCGATAGCGTAGTTAATTCCCAATAGCGCAGGAAAAGGTTGACTATCATCGACAATGCCGATAACCTCAAAATCTGCGTGGCTTTGTACTCCATCAATGTCAACAATCACATTGGTTAACCTTCCAAAGGGTACAAATTTCTCCTGGTTGGCCATTTTCAACTAGATAGGTGACCGTGATAGCTTCGGTCTCCCCATCTGCTGCCATGTCTGCTTGGTTAAGACATTCACTTCTGATACTAGATCAAGAATGACCTCATCCATTTCATAATCTCCTATCTGTGCATGGAGTCTCATTTCTCTGCCTGTTCTCTTGTGTTTCTTGATGTGATGAACCGCGTTATCAGTAGTTTCATTTTCGTTGTGCAGTTCATACTGCTCTAACACCTTCTGCAACTCTACTATAGCATTTGGACTCTTTAACAACTTCATGCAGCTCCTGAGGAACTGCGCAACAGATGTGCAGGTCTCTACTGTGGTGCTCGTTCTATCATAAGCAGCCGAGATATCTTCCATATGCAGTATTTTGCTGCGCAGCGGGATTCTTGGCGATCTAGGTGCTGATTCTTTGAAGATATTCTGTGCTTCTTCAAAGACCTCTCTGGTTTTCTTCAAATCAAAAGTAGGTGCTTCCCCAACAGCTTTCCTTATCCATATTGTTTCAAGAGGAGTATGCTTAGTATTAAAATCTCCATAAGTCGAAGCTTATGCTCCTTTATCTCTCCCTCTCATAGTACCACTTTGCGTCACTACGTTGATACTTGGATCCATAGGTCTCCTTTTTTCTACTATCAACTGGATGTTTGGGTTCAGCACCTCTGGCCGTTTCCTTTTCTGCATTTCTATCTCTAACACTGGGCAGTCTTCAATAACATGATCAAATGATTGACAATAACTGCATGTAGTGCATGGGTTGGTACAATCTCTAGATATATGGCCTGCTTGACCACAGTTATAACAGATTACTTGACCTCGGCCCCGTCCTTGCACTAGGCCGTTATTCCTTCCTCTCCCGCGGTATCCTCTGTGGCCTCTGTATGATCCCTGATCTTGTGGTGCATTTTCTTGTTTCTACGGAGTCTCTCCTTGGACTCTGTACATTCCTCCATACATATTCTCAATGTCTTTCTTTCTTTCTAGCATGAGCTCATATGCACGCCAATTGGACTCGTCATGCCCCACTGACTTACAAAATTTACAGTATAAGTTTTTAAGTGTTCTTACGTATTTATGTATCATGTGGCATTCTTCTGGCCGATGTCCTCTAGTTCTGCAAATTTCATACCATGGCCCTGGGTGCGGATTCAATGGGTTTGGTCCACCCATGTTAAGGAACTCTTGGAATAAAGGATAATGATCCTTAGTGTGTCCTTCCCCTTTACATCCTGTACACCAGACTTCCTGTCTCTCTTGCTTTCCTTTCTTGATATCTTGTAATTGTAGTGTCAGGGTAGCTAATTGGTTCTAAATCTGCGACATGCTAGTGCTAGTTTCTCCCATGGGTGAAGCTTCTAGCTTCATCACGATCTCCAAGGCTTCTTCCTGTGAAGCCACTTTCTGTTGCATCAACGGTTGTCTGATATGGGGTAACAATGCAACTATGAACCATTCCATGTGCTGTTGCGGGGCTATAACAAAGCTTACTTGGTCAAGCAGTGTTTTAAATTTATGATCAAACTCCTAGACTATCTCATTAGGTCTCTGTTTGATCTCTTTCAACTCTGTGATGCACTGTGACTCTGACTTCGGCTTCTTAAATTATGCTAAGAGTGCAATCTTGATTTCTACCAGGGTTCTCAGATGTCCATGTGAGTATTTCATGAACCAATGTAAGGCTCTATCTCTAAAGGTGGTGAGGAGCTGTGCTTTCTTAACAACATCGTCATGTACTTGTTTAACACTCCAAATGGCTTCACATAGAAACCAGTGCTGATCAGGGTCTTCTAGACCTGTTCCTTTGAATATCGGCAGCTTAATATCCTCGATCATGCTTCTTCTAGGTGGTGGAGGATTTTGCATAGATTGCTGAGCATAAAAGATAAACGGAATAGTCTGAGTGATAGGGATATTTGCAATAGGGGGGTTTTGGACTGGTTGAGTTTGTGCAATGGAAGGTGCAGTGTTCCCACCCGGTGGATTCTACAGAGTAATAGGATGATAGGTGGAAGATAGAGGTGCGGCTTAGATATCATGTTCGTCTTTTGAATCAATATCTATGCGGAGTTGAGGTCCACTAGCATTCTTCTTAGGTGTATGTTTATACCTTTTCCCACTTATTAGGTTATGTGTCTCTTCATTTGACTCACTAAAAATACTATTGACCATTACAGATGCAAAAATTTTACTACATTCTAAAAACACTTTTCTCAGCTAAAAGCATTTATAATATATAAACTGAGGTTGTTCATATACTTACCTCTCATTCCCTTGAAAAAATCTCTTCCGGCTATGCTGTAGGACTTTAGCATGTCCACAGCGAACTGCGTCACAAAAATTTGTAATGTACTGTCAACCCAGAAGTCGACTGCTCCTAAGAATGAACTATCTAGTGCTTTGATTCTTTCAATAAGCTCTGGTGTCCACTCAGTCGGTGTGCTTCGTGGGATATAGTTTCTGTGTTCTATGAGCCTTGACAACCATTCATGCAGCTCGTTCCCAAAAGATGCCTAGAAAAATTCATGAACGTCTTTCCACGGGTATTTATTCAACCACTCGATGTCAAAGAGATGTTGATGTCTCTTTTCTTTCCGTACGAAGTCTCTCTCTTTCTTTTCACACCAAGCCCAGATTTATTTCTTGTTTGGATACCAAAATTCAACGCCCAACTCAACTTCTTCTACTTTGCACATCACGACTTCAACTCATCACGGATTCTTAGTGCGGCAAAGGAACCATTTGTTGGCTTACAATACTGATCTAGAGGTTTCCAATGTAGACCCGAGTTCTTCGCAGTTTCAAGGAACCAACAAAACCCCTTCTCACTGGCCCTTTCGACAACAGCCTGCGAACAGGCTGAGGTCTCACCCGAGGTGTAGCTATTGGGGCACTGCGGAATCAGGTTTCCATAGTGAAGTGATGAGTTGTTTAGACAGGACTATTGCGTAGCGCACTATTAGACTTGCGCTGCGAGCTGAGGACTGTGCGACGATAGACTGCGTTGCGGTCCACACTTCTACGAACTAACCGCTTCTACAACCAACGCATTTAAGGACTGCACGGTTTAGGTGGGATACAAATAATAGGATAGTGCAACTGAACCATATGCTTCCTCTTCCAAACTTAACCACTATGAGGACTTACTTTAACAATTAGTCATTCATCTACTGCCTTATATTATTGAGCTTTATAATGAATGCAAGTAGACGAAACCTACAATGCTGTGCACTTCCTATGTGGGGTGTGGAAAGAGTTACACAACCCAAAATTTACATACACTTGTGATTATTTCATAAACTGATACTTCCGCAGACTTAGAGTACTGAGCATTCATCATTCATCCATTCACACAATACTTAACATATTATTCCCATCTTTCTACTATGGCGAATACATATAAAAGCATTAACATAACGACTGATAAATGAGAACTCATGCATTCATTCGTAAGCAAACATATAAGTGAAAAACGTAAACAATCACACTACACAGGATTTAACTTGGTTCACCCCCAAGATGGAGGATACGTCCACAAGAACTGTTGTTATATTAGTCTTTGGGAAGGGTACAACAGTTATTTGTCTGCACACTCAGTTGCAGACTCTCTTCTCTCTCAATAGGCCTCTGCGCACACAGCTTGCAGAGCCTTACAAAATTTCCTCTCAATAAAGATCTATTCAGTTAATAACAATACAAAATGAGAGATTCAACAATACAAAATGAAGAGTAACCCTTTCCCATACAAAATGTTCCTTATTTATAGATCATGACTGTAGGTCATGTCTTTGCAATTCGAAGGCTAACACCCTTAGGTTTACAAAACTGTGACGGTTTTCCCTTAACCGGACTGCTCGCTTCTGGTAGCGAATATTCCATTGTGGCTGCCTTCAGCGCATGCCTCACGTCGCTATCGGCCTTCCTATCGCACGCATGCCAACAAGTCGCTTTCACAGATCCTTTCTTCCTCTAACGGCCTCGTGCGACTAGTTCAGGTAGTGGTTCTTTCGTGTGTGTGACCAATCACTTTCTTTTTCTTCTGCTCCTCACCCATCGCCTGGCACTCTTGGAGCATCTTTACCAAAAATAGACTTCTGACGGTCTAACCAGAATCTTGTGCCATCTTCCGTCCAACACTCTGCTTTGTCGGATCCACGTAGACTGGACACACCGCAGCACTGCCTCATCACAACACTGATCTTCGCAGCTCTTCTAACGCTGCGCTGCGCGCAACTTCGCAGCATCCCAAAAATTTATACAAAAATTATTCGAACTGAACTACGCTCAGCTCCGTAGTTCCAAAAATCCTTCTTGCTCAAAATGCCCCACTTGGGCTAGGCCCAACAAACCCATGCCATGTAGGGAATGTGGTTAAATGCATTCCAACAATATGAGCTTGGGAATGATGCTAATGTTTTGGGTGGATTTCTTCAAAACCCGAAATGTACTTCCACCGCCCCTCTCATTGGGAATGGATCAAGTTCTACCCAACTGGGGGAAACAATGTTCTTATACAAATTGAAATCAATATATGGCATGTTGGATGTGTGTTTCCTAGCAATACGGAGGTAAGGAACCATCAAGTCCCCATTGAATTTTCATTGAAAAGGGATTTTTTGCTTGCTCACTACTATGTTTGGGGTCAAATTTCGATGTTTCTACCGACGTCTAGAGTCAAAAGTCGATTTACACATCAAACAAATGTCAATTTATTGGGTTTTTTTAAGGCACTTCAAAAATATCTTCCTAACATCGCTTAAGCGATGCCATATGGGACAACACTTAAGATACAGTTTATGCGGTCTCTTAAGCAATGTCTTGCATGCAAACATTGGCACAATAAATATAGTTTATTAATTTCGCTTTGTGGGGAACCTTCAACAATTAAATGATGAAAATGCATGATATATCAGAAATAGCAGAACACATAAGAGATTTATTGATCGCAGGCCACTTCGAGGGGGAAACCTCCTTTGAGAAAGGTCAATACAAATAACTCATGGATTCCTTCATTGGCCTCAACATGTACTTATATACTAAGTCTAAGATAAACAACTATTATTCCCCATGAATGTGGTATAACACAATATAATCATGGGGTGACTTACAAAGCATATGCGTCCAACAACAATATACTAACAATGTGGGATAATACAATATACTCACGGGACAACTTACAAAGCATATGTGTCCACAACAATATACTAACAAAGTAAAGAGAAGGGTTGGCATGGGTTCCTAACATCCCCTCCCCCTTAGAAATTTGTTTTTCCTCAAATATTTAGATGTGGAAATTGTTGCTGAATCTGAAGGAGTGGTTCCCATGTAGCATCCTTTGGTTGCATTACGTGCCACTGAATTAATACCTATGTGATGGATCACGAGCGAAGTTGACGAGTGCACCTATTGAGGATGGCCTCCAGCTCCAAAATGATGGATCCTTCATTATCCAATTCTGGTAAAACAGTTTGTGCTCTGATGTTGGTGCCAAGAAATTTATTTAGACAAGAGACGTGAAATATTGGATGGATGCGGGAAGAAGGAGGAAGTTCCAATTTATAAGCAACAAACCCAATCTTCTGAAGAACCTTATATGGCCCAAGAACTTTGGAGCGAGCTTATAATACCCTTTGAGTTTCAAGGAGGATTGCTTGTAAGGCTGTAGACAAAGAAAAACCATATCACCTACTTGAAAAGTGCACCCAGAATGGTGCTAATTGGCTTGTTGTTTCATTCGATCTTACCATGTGAAGATTTTCCTACAAAATGCAAAGAATATAATCATGGGTTGAAATAACCATGTCAACTATGAGGGGTGTATGCAAGAAGCAATGGTGGTTCCTGACCATAGATTGCTTCATATGGATTCATTTTAGATGCAGTGTGGTAGAAGATATTGTACCACCATTCAACAAGAGGGAGCTAATTTTCCCATTGATGTTGTTGTTCGGAGGTGAAGCAACGAAGATAAGTTTCCAAACATTTGTTGATAATTCCAGTCTGACCATCTGTTTATGGGTGATACCCTGAAATCCTATTTAGTTTGGTGCCAGTATGGAATTTTTTTTTTCTTCCAAAAAGGACTAGTGAAAGTTGCATCGCGATCTAAGACAATGGAATAAGGGATTCCATGAAGATGGAAGATCTGGTCCAAGAAAATATGTGTGACTGAGGAGGTGGTATAGGGATGGTAGAGGAAACAAAAATGACTATATTTCGAGAGGCAATCAACCACAACCAAAATCACTATCTTCCCTCCATATTTAGGGATCCCTTCAATGAAATCCATAGAAATATCTGTCCAAATCCATGTAGGGATGGGAAAGGGCTCGAGCAATCCCGGAAGGAGTGTCGGTTCACCCTTGTTGCACTAGAAGTTATCACATTCAACCACCATCTGTCGAATTGTCCTTTTAATTCCCTTCCAAAAGAAGTTACGCTGTGCCCACTCATACATTTTGAGGAACCCAGAGTTCCCTGCTGATGGAGAAGCAAAGAGTTCATAGAAGACATATTGTTGAAGATATGTTCTCTGGGGAAGCACCAAATGACCCTTGTATCTTAGGGAAGCACCATCCCAAGAGTAATGCAGTGTAGAAGAAGGGTTGTTAGCCAACTATTGGATGATTTGAGATAATGAGGAGTCATTGACATATCCCTGCTGAACAGATTGCAACCAATTTGGAATAGGCATAGAAATAGATGAAAGGGAAACTTGGTCATCAAATGTGAGAGAAAGAGCATCCACCACAAGATTGTCCTTACCCTTCTTGTAAGTGATCTCATAGTCATAACCCATGAGTTTGCTAACCCATTTCTATTGTGCTGGGGAGGAGACTCATTGTTCTAGGAAATATTTCAGACTTTGGTGACCAGTCTTGATGCATAAATGATTCCCTAATAGGTATGGACGCCACTTTTGTATTGCATGCAAAATAGCCATCATTTCCTTCTCATATGTAGAGGTGACTAAATTATTACCGGAAAGGGATTTTCTAGTGAATTCAATGGGATGTTCATCTTGAAGGAGAACAACACCAAGTTCATTGTCGCAAGCATCACTCTCAATAGTGAAGGGCTTGGAAAAATCAGGCATAGCTAGAATAGGTGTAGTACACATAGCTTGTTTCAATTTGTCAAATGCACACTCAGTAGCATGTGTCCATCTAAAAGCATCATTTTTCAATAGAGAAGTTAAGGGAGCTACAATATTTCTATAATCCTTGAAAAACTTGCGGTAGTAGCCATTCAATCCCAAAAAACCACGAAGTCTCTTGAGTTTCTGAGGATGCGGCCAATTTTCATGGCATCTATTTTGGAAGGATCCACGTGAACCCCTTGTGCTGAAATAATATTCTAGAGATAATCTACTTCCTCCTATCCAAAAACACATTTAGATTGTTTGGCATGGAGATGATGATCCGAGAAACATTGCAGTACAAAATACAAATGCTGGAGATGCTCAGCCCATGTTTTACTAAAGATGAGGATATCATCAAAGAAGACCAGAATGAATTTCCGCAAGTAGGGACATAATATTTTATTCATCAATTCTTGGAATGTGGAAGGAGCATTAGTGAGGCCAAAGGGAATGACCAAAAACTCATAGTGGCCATCATGTGTGCGGAAAGATGTTTTAGGGATATCATCCTCATGAACCCGAATTTGATGATACGCAGAACGAAGATCCAACTTGGAGAAAAAATGAGCACCATGAAGCTCATCAACAACAGGAATTGGAAATTTATCCTTTATTGTGAGGTGATTAACTGCTCGAAATTCAAAGCAAAGGTGCCATGACCCATTTTTTTTCGGACAAGAAGAACTAGTGAAGAAAAGGAACTGGTACTAGGAAGAAACGCTTCCAAGAAGGAGTTGAATATGATGTTCCTCTGGTATTGAAGGTGGAAATCCCACTGGTTCAAACACATGCATATCTATCCAAAATTTGTTGTAGATCCAAAGGAGTAGTGGAGACCGCTGATGGGTGCATCTGAATGGAATGGAGTTGAGTGATGACACCATGTGAATTATTCTTAAGGATATTTTCCATGCGATGTGAAATGATGATGCTGAGAGACCCTGGTTGTAATCCCGTCAATGTATGTTTTTTCCCATTGACTGAAAACTGCATCCAAAGTTCAGCAAAATCCCATAAGATGGGACCAAGTGTGAGTAACCATTGAGCGCCCAAAACCACATCACATCCGCCTAAGGGAAAGGAAAACATGTTGGAGCACAAATTATAATCTCCAATAGATATATGCACATTGTGACACTTCCCCTTGCAAGGTAAGGTGCCCCCATTGGAAATCATGACTTCAAAGTTGGAGCAAGGATGGAAAAAAAATCAGCCTGTTTGACGATCCGAGGGTCAATGAAGTTATGAGTGCTACTAGAATCAATAAGTATTGTAAGAGGAAGCTTCTTGAAGTAACCCTTGACCCGCATTGTTTGTGGGGTGTTGAATCCGGCTAAAGCATGGAGAGATATCTCTGGGTGGTCGTCATGAGAAGGAGGGTCAACAGGAAGCTACTGAATGTCGGCCTGATCATCTATTGTATCCCGAGCTTCTTCACCAATTTCAATTGTAGCCGGAGAATCCACATCCAAGAGATATATCTTTTGCTTGAAACACATCTATTCCCTAAGTGAATTTCTCATCACAATTATAACAAAGCCATGTTTCTCTACATGCCTGCATCTATGTTTCAGACAAATGATTGATAGGCGTTTCTATAGGATTTGGCGTGATGAGTGGTCATTGGGAAACCATATTTATGAATGGAAAAAAAGTGCATTTGCAGCATTGTTGGGCTATGATTTTTTTCTCCGCCAACTTGGCCAATCCTAGGGCTTCCATCATTGAGTTGGGATAGATCATTTTAACACCAGATAAGATTGTATCCTTCAAACCACTAAAAAAACAACTCCCATAGAATTCATTAGGAAATCCTTCTATGTGATTGGCGAGTTTCTCAAATTCTGTCTAATACTCTCTCACAGTGCCAATTTGGTGAATTTTAGCTCCTGTGAAGTCATCAAAAGCACCAGGACCAAATCGTTGCAAAAGGAGTTGAAAAAAATCTATCCATTTTGGCTCTTCATGAGCCTTGATGTACCAATGGTACCATTGAAGGGCTTCATGTTCCAAATGAAAGGATGCAAGTGGAACTTTCTTGACATCAAAAGTATTATGCAGACTGAAATATTGTTATGCCTGGTATATATCCATCCAGTCGGATCATCACCATTGAAGCGAGGAAAATCAAGCTTCAGCCCATGAAAATTGATGGAAGAAGAGAACCCAGTGTCTACAGAAGACTTTCATTGTCGTCTATTATTCATGGTTGAATGCTGAATATGGAGGCTGAGAATTTTTTCATCCAAATCTTGGAGTTTGGTTTTGAGGGATGCAAGTTCTTCCTCCATGTTTTTTGCTCCCGCATGGGTGACAACTATAAACAGGAATTTTTTTTTTGAATGGGTAGAAAAGCAAAAACAAAAAATTGTTTAGTAAAGAAAAATTTGGATTTGGGAAAAACTTTGATGGGTAATTGGGGTTTGACTAGGTTTTGGACACTTTCTAATGGACAGGGAAGTAGAAAATGGGGATTTCAGAAGCGGGGTTCCTGTGGTACTCCTCAAAATGAGTTTTAGGGATATGACCAAGTACTTCCCATAGTTAAAAGGATAGGGATTATTCTTAGATCTGAACCTGTAATTGAAAGGAAAAATAAAGATGCAAAGAAGAAGAACTACTACAATAATCACAATGACTAGAAGCCACTACGAAAAAACAAATTGGCAGAAATTCCACCCAGCGAGCCCAAGAAAGTTCTATTACACAGAAATCTTCCACCCTGTGAGCATCTACATTCTTTGTCCTATAGGATCCATTTCAGTGACTCAGATCCATTTTTATCCTTCAGTGATACAAGTTTGCCCTATTTTTATTCCTACCCGCATGTTGCATCACTATAGCATGCGTACCCGCGAGTTGCATCACTTTAGCCCACGGGTATCAAGTAAAATGGTAAAAACCACTATTAATTACTTTTTACTCCCAAAAAGCGGTCATTGGGTGAGCTTTGGCTCTCCATCTTCCCAAGTAACGTCTCGATGCGTCCTTTCACCTACCTTTGAGAGGACTATATATTGAGCACATATGGCTTATGGACGGGAGGAAGAAGAGAATAGTAAAGGAACTCTAGTGGATTTTTGCCCTATCTTGAGTCCGTACTCATTGATCCTTGTAGTTGTGAACCTCTTATGTTCACCTTCCAAACTCCTTCTATTTTGAGTTTGCCATTCATGGAGGATTGAAGTGGTGGAGGCACAAGTGGATTGATCTAGATCTTGGTTCAGATTGCTTGCCGGCAAGAGGTCATATCACTTTGTACTTCTTCTTGATCATTAATAGAAATACTCATATTCTCGTCCATTCATGGTGTGAATGTCATTTATTATACATTGGGTTACATTTGCTTATGATATTATGGACCATTGTTATTGATAATGTTAATGTCAATTATATATTATATATACTTGTTAGATATTGGCTGTCAAGACTAATTTGCAGATTACAAGTGCGTGGATTGAAAGCTCCAATGGGGATCTACATCAAACGTTGGAACGAGGTTGGTTACATTTCTCCATTATCTTAACATTGTCATTTATAATAGCATTGCTTTGAGAATTGAGTAGATTTCTAGTAGTCATCTGTCTGTTGTGGTATTCCCAAGCCATAGTGAGTTTTCTCCAATACAGAAATGGTGACTCCACTGGGGAAAACATCCATGTTTGGGAAATTTTTTGAGCATTAGTCCATAATTAGAGTTGTTGTTTATCGAAGCTCTGTGTCACTGATTGGCCGTTAAGATACACTGTAGAAAACTTTCTTTTTCTGAGCCTCTGAACTCTCTGTTTTCCCATTTTCCTTTCCTCACCCGTGGTCTAGCTTAGTTCTGCCCGCATCTACCTGCCTCTCTTTACTCTACTGATCGCGGGTACCCGCAGGATTTCCTTCGATAGTAGCGTGTAACTCCGGCTTTTGTTGGTTTATGACTATTGGTTGTTACTGCATGAGTTTGGTTGGTTCCTGAGTCTTTGTTGTCCTCTTTCTTGACTGTTTCATGCCTTGGTTATGACTAGAGGGCTCTTCATTTCTCTTGGTTGAGCCTTCTTGGCTTTTTACCAATCTTTG
This sequence comes from Larix kaempferi, assembly GCA_027924585.1. Taxonomy (NCBI): domain Eukaryota; kingdom Viridiplantae; phylum Streptophyta; class Pinopsida; order Pinales; family Pinaceae; genus Larix; species Larix kaempferi. Next base: position 1,622,928 of record BSBM01000454.1, read on the forward strand.
GTTTTAGCCTCTTGGTTTCTTCCTTTTGAGCACATTCCTTTGGCTGAGTCTTGCTCTTTAGGATCTGCCGGGTTGTCTTAGTGATCTTCTCGGCACTTCAGTGAATGAATAGTAGGATTTTGCTTGCATTTTTTTTTTTTAGTCCATTTATATTGAAAAAAAAAAAAAAAATTAGTTTTTGCATTTTCCTTTCTGTTTATAAGCGAAAATACAAAAATATTTTACTTTCATGCACTGCATCTTGCATTGAGTGCTTGTTGCCTTCATTTAGGTTCTGCTTGTGCATTGAAAAGATAAAAGATTGCATTTTTATTTTCAGAATTGTTGGTTGATTTTGCATATTAGTGACATTGTTTTATTGGATAGATGAGTCTAGGATTGGACGATTTTGCATACTATTGAGTCTACACATCACTAGTTTCATGATCATGTCCCTTGAGTAATCACAGCCACTAAAATTAACGCTTAATCTTAAACTTGATTAGACTGATTTTATTTATAGGGTACACCAACTAGAATAGGTTTAGAGTCTTGGAATAGATCATTGTGAATAACAATCCAAGACTACTAGACGAAACATTAGGTGTCTGACCAGGGAGTGGAGGACTCCATGGTATAGATCGATGTTCTCAGGAAGCTCTACTCAATCCAGATTTAAGCACGAGGTCACGGGAGGTTGGTTGAGGAGATATCCCTCTAATACTGGCTGAACGTGGGAGATATATCCAGGATTTGTTCGTATCTGGGGGTACCGGAGGTTCATCCTCTTGTGCTTTGGGCTTAGATACCCTGCCCATATGACATGTCCCACCTGCGACTGTCGCCTTGAGCATTGGTTATATTACGGTGAACATAGTTGCCTTACCTAGGAACCGCATAGGGTACTTGCAATGGTTATGTTGTTTGTGTTCGTGTAGTGGACTTGACCCTGTCGACACAGTGAAGCCTGGGTGTCTCTATAACTGATTCTATTACCTCCGGCTATAGTTTGGGAGTCTCAAGCCTCTCCTAGGTGATACATACCGGCTCTAGTGTTGGAAGTTCATTTAGCCACTCTGTTTGTCTTCTCTTGGTTATAGTTTCTCTAGGTATGTGCTTTTGATTTACTGTTTTTGATCGATAGTTGGCCTTTAGGGGACATTGTGTCTCTCTCCAGAGATATCGTGGCACAGAGCCCTACTCTCTGCCAGTCCCGTCATTTGGTTGGTTTAAAGTCACTCGAAGTTACATGCTGTATTGCTAGAGGATGTCGAAGGGCTCCCTCTAAGTCTTCAGATTCTTTGTTAGGAACCTATGTCAACCCTTCTCTTTACTATGTTAGTATATTGTTGTTGGATGCATATGCTTTGTAAGTCGTCCTGCAGTATTTGTTGATCCGTAGTTTATATTAGCCCATAGTATTGACCCATAGTATTGGACGCATATGCTTTGTAAGCCGTCCCGTAGTATTATATGTCCCATGGTTTTGACTCATAGTATTGGGCATAGACTTAGTATATAAGTGTGTGTTGAGGTCAGTGAAGGCACCGTGAAGTTAATTGTATTGAGATTGCTCAAAGGAGGTTGCCCCCTCGAAGTGGCTCGTGATCAATATAAAAGTGATTATGTTATGTTATTTCTGATATCTCGTGTATTTGCATTAATTAATTATTGCAGGTTCATCTCATTCTTATGTGACTTACATCGAAGACTACATGGCTACACATCCCAATATTGGTAAAGATCCTTCTACTCCTTCAGGTAGATTTGAACATACTTCCAACCCCCATACTCCTCATGAGGATTGGGGAGGTGATCTGCCTGACACTCAACCTGGTTCTATTTGGCCTAATCCACTTGACCAGGATCCGTTTGTTCCTTCAAATCCGGATAATTATCTTTACGGGATGCCTGACTTACCCGAGGAGGAAGAACAGGACGAGCCTTTCGTTCCTTCATTTCCACATGATTATAGATACGGGAGGCCTGAGACTCATGATGAGACTGGCCCTACGATCAACCCCACCGCACTCTCTTTTGGTATGCCTAGTCATAGTACTGTCGAACCTTCCACTACAGTTGGTACTCACGCTGGAACTAGTCAAAGTGTTAGCCATACTATGCCCACTCGAGGCACTACCCTCGTTGGGGGCACTACATTTTCCACCCACTCACATAGTATGGGGACTGGTCAGATTCCTAACCATGCTAATGTTGGAATATGACGACCTCCTAGGGTTACCCAACCTAACCAGAATGCTGTTCGGAACACAACTCACCATCCACCACCTAATACACGTGTCGCTACTTGTCAACCCAGCACTACTTTTGCACATGATACCATTCCTCCCAACCACGGGGGTGGACATATACCACATACTTTTGCGTCCACTGCCGCCACTAGTAATGCTAATGTAGGGGGTGGGAATATTTCCTATCCACATGGACATCACACCACCAACCCTACTACTAATCACACTAATGTTGGGGCTGGGCACACTTCTCATGCTTTTGGTCACCACACAACTGCTCAAGCTAATCATAATGTTGGGGGTGGGAACATACCATACAATTACGATCATTACAACACGGTTCCTGCTATGAATAATACATACATGCCCCATACTCATGGTGGCAACCCTTACTACAACACAGTTAGTGCTGGCCACCAGTATCACCCACCACCCCAATATGGTGCTCAAAACGCGCATATACCTGCTTACTCTCAAATGGGTCCAACACGGGGAGGATATCAACCTTATGGCCATGGGAAACCTTATGGACCGTCAGGTCCTCATTATCAGTAGTTTAATCCTCATGGTCAAGCTTTTGGTCTGTCTTATAACACAGTTCCATTTAACAAACCTTTTATGGGAGCTTATAATCCAGCTTTCCAGCCGCAACTCCCATTCCTTGCACGCTTGAATCTCCCAGATCTTTCAAAGCTCATGAATGATCCGGTGTGTGATGACCCTACTTGGCCCTCGGTCCCTACCAAGCTCCCTTCGGACATTCCAAAGTTTGAGGGGAAAGGTGGTGAGGACCTGAGAGATCATGTCATGACATTTCACCTTTGGTTCTCCTCCAACTCTTTGAATCATGATTCCAATCATTTACGACTATTTCAATGCACTCTCACGGGGGCAGCCGTGAAGTGGTATGTGGAGATTACCGAAAACACCTATAGGGGATTCAATGAGATTGCTTTGATTTTCTTAGACCATTTCTAGTTGCTGGTTCGTTATGATACTGGTACTGAGTTATTGTCCACCTTCCGTCAGAATAAGGCCACACATATTTATGACCACGTTAAAAAGTGGTGTCGGCGGAAGAGATTAGTGAAAGCCAACATTCCTCCATAGTTCCTGTTGGAATGGTTCCTTAAGTCTTTACTCCCATACAATGCTAAGGATGTTTCGATGTCCGGCATTGTGACTGAGGAACAAGCTATCTTGAAAGTATAGCAGTTAGATCTACTTTATTCTCAGTCTGGCATTTTGTATGACATTATTCTTGATGCACCGAGAACAAGACATGAGCCTACGTCAGTTCCTGGACCACATGCTGATGGCATCGTGGGGTCTGCATGCACTCGCCCTGTAGACTTGGTAGCTAATCAAATGCAAAAGTTGTCGCTAAACCAGTCTGCTCCCGGACAGGTACACATCTTGTCTGCTTCCACTCCGTCGTCTGATGTACACAATGTACAATCAACAAAACCATCGGGTAACCAACAACCTGGTGGTAAGAAAAAGGGCAGAAATAATTGTAGGGGTGGAAACAATGGAAGTAACAACAATAGAAATTGTAATACTCCTCGTAAAGAGAATGCCAACGCTTGGGAAGGCGGTAATGCTGGCGAGGATCGTAAACCTAGGCGTAAGGTGAAATTCCCTTGCAAGGTTTGTGGGGATGATCAGCTTACTCACTTATGTCCTCAAATTGAAGAAGCATCGAAGCATTTGGCACAGAGCCCAGCTATGTTGAAGGATCCCCTTCCTCATCATTAAAACATGGCTTCACATGCTCCCACCACTGGTTATGGTACTAATGAAATGGCAACGTCTTCTTCCAATATTAGTGGTTATGGATATGTGAATATGGTTCAGTAGTAGGTTTTTGTTGCTACTCGTCAACGCGATTATGGTGCACCACAACCAAATTTGGGGAATGAGCCTCCCCCTCCTCCTGACAATTCCTTGCATATCAAGAAGCCCTCTATTATGCCGTGGATACCGAAAGGTGTTCTCAAGTGCTCCACGCATAATCCTAATGCTTGAGCCTTCCAGAACTACTCCATCGTAGAAGATTTGGGCCAAACTCCATGTGCCATGTGGGCGATTGAGGTCTTGCAAGCCTGTCCTTCTCCGAAGCATGCCCTTTTGAGTGCGTTAGGAGTTCAGGATGGGGGAAATCCTAGTGTTGTCAAGTTTGATACTACTGATGTCTAGCCTTTCTTACCTTACCACGTGGCTTTTCAAATCCAGGTGGTTTGCCTTAAAAGCTTTGTGAAACGTACTATGGTTGATGAAGGTGCCTTTGCATCAGTAATGTCGTTAGCTTGTTGGAAAGCTCTTGGCTCTCCTCCTCTACTCGCGTCTAGAACTACACTCACTGCATTCAACGGAAGGTCTTTTACGCCTCATTCAATTATCCCTTTCCTTGTTGTCTCCTTGGGAGGTAAGTTTGTGCCTATTGAAGTCGAAGTGGTTGATGCTCCCACCGACTACAACCTTTTACTGGGTCGGAACTGGATGTACGCTATGAAGGCTTTCACATCTACTATATTTAGAGTTATCTGCTTTCCCCATGAAGGCATGATTGTGACGATCGATCAACTCGATTATGTTGGCACTCCTTCCATAGAATCCACGGGATCTGTAGTCCCACAAGTTTCTAATTCTCAGTCGGAAACTGGGAACATAGGTGTTGGAATGTACCCCTCATTGATGGGAACTTTTAACCATTCTGCGCCTGTGAATTTTATTGGAACCATTACCGACAATGCGTCTCCTCCTTCGAATAATATGTTATTTTGGACCTCCTATTCAAATGATCCATGGATTTTACCATCCACGAGTTCCACGTCCATAGAAATTGCACACATTGGGATGTTTATGCCTTTATCTGTAGTAGAGCTCGCTTACGATCATATCCCACAAACCACTGCAAATCAGATCTCTCGTCTTCCCAGACAGTTGAGGAAGATCCCGTTATGCTGCTAGTTTTGCCAACCAACCTATCTTGTTCACATGATTTCCTCGATTGTATCCTACCTTCAAATGAATTTTTTATGAGGCCATGGGTGGTGATGACAAGCCGTGGGGGTTACTTTATCATAGATCTCATTCCCCTCCTCCCCTTGATCTTATTCAACAAGATGAGCCTACAATACAACCTACCATCCATTTGAATTTGGATCCATTCACAGTCTCGTCCAGCCCTGATTTGACGTTTGAGTCTGATGAGTCTTTGAGCTCTCCTATAGATTCACAAATCGGTGCTCCTAAAGAGTTTGATTCTATTTCTAGAATTTCCAACTCCTGTGATGATGAATTTACTCTTGCAGATTCCTTCACATCCTTTATCTTTACTCTTCATTTTGATCCCTCAGGTATTGGTACAATGGCACCTTCAGTGGTCAGCTCTACCTGCGTTATGTCTGAGGTTAACAATAGTGAAGTTGAAAATGTTTCTACCACAGTGAATTGTATCAGATTTTTCTTTACATACGTTTTAGAGATGATCTTGGTACTTATGTTTCTTGGAGACAGGATTTTTAGCCGGCCTCATACTTGTTTACTAGTCCTTTTCGACATTTTCTTCAGTCGTGGCAGGAATATTTGGAACCTTGCATATGGGTTTAGGCCTCCCCATTGTTATGATGCATTTGAACCCATTACTGCCCAAATTTGCAAACACCCCTTGATTGTCCTTATCTTGGTCATGTTCCTTGCATTATGCATAGCTTTGTCCCATGCGCTTGGAACTAGTCTCGTATGTCCCTGACACTTGTCTGCTCTCATTATGAGCATTGTTCCATATCTCCTTTGAGCTCGTTAAAAATAGTAAGGAGGTCACGAGCTTACTTTTTCGAGATTGTTAAACCTTTACGGAAAAGATTTTTATAAAGTATTTTTTAAGCCCTTGTTAGACTTTTTCAAATCAAACAAGATTGCCAAGTATACTTGTCATTTCAGACTTGTTAAAGGATTTGAAGCGACATCCACTTAGGTATAATTTTACCCCTTTTCCAGACCTTTGTGGATTAATTACGAAAAAGGTATACTCTATTCATACGTGACTAGAAGAGTTCTTCTCTCATTGTTTTACACTTTTTCGGGTGAGGAGACTAACTTTATGAAAAAGGACTTCTCAGTTATATCATGTTGTGATTGCATTGGATCATCCTGCTTGCCGCTTGAGCCTTGTGTTGGCTCTCGCTTACTCAATTGATAGCCTGGTGCCTGAGCACTTTTCCCTGTCGAGCCCTGCAAAGCTTATATATTTGCCCTTCACAATTTGATGACCCTTTGACCCTGAGGGAACACACTCCCGAGTGTCCACATCCTGCACACACTTCCTTGCATTGATCATAGGTATGTTCCACTACTTGGGACTAGTCTGCTAGCTATTTGACACTCGTTCCCTCACTTGTTGTACTATAAGCAATTTTATTCTTTTTCAAGCTTTTCCCAAATATGAAAAAGACAAAAAAATCAAATATTCCAAAAAGCCGGATGGGATTATGGTCACTATTTCATGTTGGCAGCTGTTGTGTCTCCTTTGAACAGAGCATTCATTCCACTCCGAACATTATGAGTCAGGACTATAGTTGGGCCTTAGGAGCTGTACTTGTTTCTCAGTTTTCTCCACCGATTGGTTAAGCTTCCAGTCATTATGGAGCCCTCTGTAATTCCTTATGCATTGCACAGATCATGTCAAGTATACGCTTCCTGAGTCTATCCATCTGCTCATGCTCTTGTTCAAAGGAAGTCCTGAAACCAGTGTCGGCCACTCCTCAGATATCTTGACTATTGCATGTCGGCCATCCTTATTGAGTCAGTCCATTTCACTTGAGATCTTCCAAATCTTTTAGCTTTGTTTGTACCTCGTGCTGGTTGATGGGGGATGCCTTAATGCCTTCCTTCCAGCAAGTCTCGTTCCATCGACTTCAACTCATTTATTCTGGGACTTGAGGCTTAGAGTTCGGTTGAGTACCTTGTGGCTTGCAGTCATTAGTCGCAGGTTCTCTCGCCATCGACAGTTTTGGGAATACATCAATGTCCTCTGATCGATGGATTCATCCTAATGTTCGACTTCAACCCATTTATTCACACTCTGATGATTGTGCTCTGTGCCTTGATGGTCATTTTCATTATCGGTGGGTCATCTCGTGTCTGTTAACGGTATACATAATTGACCGGTAATCAGACGATGTCTCATCAGGTTTGACCCCAACTCCTTTATTCACTTGATGGGACTTGCACCGTTGAAGACTTGTGTAGAATACCCCAGGCGATTGTGGCATTCAGTATGCTACATATGACTTTGACTTTACATATGAGATATGACCTCTCTGATTCCAGCAGTTTGTACTTCCAATTTGCACCAGTTGTCTTCTTTTCAGCAGAAGACCATATCTTATTGTAGAGGGATCATGGCTATGATCGTTTATCACATATATCCATTATGTACTGCCTATTCATGGTCATTGTATCAGATTGTTGTACTATACCGACATGTATTCAGAGATACTATTGTATTATGACGAGTGAGCTGTTCTTTCCACTTATGTTTCCATCACTCCACTTCTAAGTTTTATAATGTATTTCGGCCATCGTAGCACATTTCAGTCTCTGACCTCACACATTAGGGGGCATATGTTACACAAAAATGTTCCACCCTATGAGCATCAGCATTCTTTGGCCTGTAGGATCCATTTCAATGACTCAAATCCATTTTTATCATTCAATGATACCTTTTTACCCTATTTTTATTCCTACCCGCATGTTGCATCACTATAGCATGCATACCTGTGAGTTGCATTACTTTATCCCACAGGTATCAAGTAAAATGGTAAAAACCACTATTAATTACTTTTTACTCCCAAAAAGCGGTCATTGGGTGACCTTTGGCTCTCCATCTGCCAAAGTAATGTCTTGAGTCATCCTTTCACCTACCTTTGAGAGGACTATATATTGAGCACATATGGCTTATGGATGGGAGGAAGAAGAGAATAGTAAAGGAACTCTAGTGGATTTTTGCCCTATCTTGAGTCTGCACTCATTGATCCTTGTAGTTGTGAACCTCTTATGTTCACCTTCCAAACTCCTTCTAGTTTGAGTTTTCCATTCATGGAGGATTGAAGTGGTGGAGGCACAAGTGGATTGATCTAGACCTTGGTTCATATTGGTTGCTGGCAAGAGGTCGTATCACTTTGTACTTCTTCTTGTTCATTAATAGAAATACTCATATTCTCTTCCATTCATGGTGTGAATGTCATTTATTCTACATTGGGTTAGATTTTCTTATGATATTATGGACCATTGTTATTGATAATGTTAATGTCAATTATATATTACATGTACTTGTTGAATATTGGCTGTCAAGACTAATTTGCAGATTACAAGTGCGCGGATTGAAAGCTCCAACGGGGATCTACATCAAACGTTGGATCGAGGTTGGTTACATTTCTCCATTATCTTAACATTGTCATTTATAATAGCATTGCTTTGAGAATTGTGTAGATTTATGGTAGTCATCTATCTGTTGTGGTATTCCCAAGCCATAGTGAGTTTTCTCCAATAAAGAAATGGCGACTCTGCTAGGGAAAACATCCATGTTTGGGAAATTTTTTGAGCATTAGTCCATAATTAGAGTTGTTGTTTATCGAAGTTCTGTGTCACTGATTGGACGTTAAGATACACTGTAGAAAACTTGCTTTTTCTGAGCCTCTGGACTCTCTGTTTTCCCATTTGCCTTTCCTCACCCATGGGCTAGCTTAGTTCTGCCCATGTCTACCCGCCTCTGTTTACTCTACTGATCGCGGGTACCCGCAGGATTTCCTTCGACAGTGGCGTGTAACTCCAGCTTTTGTTGGGTTATGACTATTGGTTGTTGTTGGGTGAGTTTGGTTGGTTCCTGAGTCTTTGTTGGCCTCTTTCTTGACTGTTTCATGCCTTGGTTGTGACCAGATCTCTTCGTTTCTCTTGGTTGAGCCTTCTTGGTTTTTTACCAATATTTGGTTTTAGCCTCTTGGTTTCTTCCTTTTGAGCTCATTCCTTTGGCTGAGTCTTGCTCTTTAGGATCTGTCGGATTGTCTTAGTGATGTTCTCAGCACTTCAGTGACTGAATAGTAGGATTTTGCTTGCATTTCTTTTTTTTTAGTCCATTTATATTGAAAAAAAAATACAAAAAAAATACATTTAGTTTTTGCATTTTCCTTTCTGTTTATAAGTGAAAATACAAAAATATTTTACTTTCATGTACTACATCTTGCATTGAGTGCTTGTTGCCTTCATTTAGGTTTTGCTTGTGCATTGAAAAGATAAAAGATTGCATTTTTATTTTCAGAATTGTTGGTTGATTTTGCATATTAGTGACATTGTTTTATTGGATTGATGAGTCTAGGATTGGTCGATTTTGCATACTATTGAGTCTACACATCACTAGTTTCACGATCATATCCCTTGAGTAATCACAGCCACTAAAATTAATGCTTAATCTTAAAATTGATTAGACTGATTTTATTTATAGGGTACACCAACTAGCATAGGTTTAGAGTCTTGGAATAGATCATTGTGAGTTAACAAGCCAAAACTACTAGACGAAACATTAGGTGTCTAACCAGGGAGTGGAGGAATCCATGGTATAGATCGGTGTTCTCAGGAAGCTCTACTCAATCTACAGTTAAGCATGAGGTCATGGGAGGTTGGTTGAGGAGATATCCCTCTAATACCAGCTGAACGTGGGAGATATATCCAGGAATTGTTCGTATCTGGGGGTACCGGAGGTTCGTCTTCTTGTGCTTCGGGCTTAGCTACACTACCCATATGATGGGTCCCACCTGCGGCTGTCCCCCTGAGCATTGGCTATATTGCAGTGAACATAGTTTCCTTACCTAGGTACCGCATAGGGTACTTGGAGTGGTTATGATGTTTGTCTCCTGAGTCAGATAGGGATTGGACAACACAGTTGTGTTCATGTAGTGGACTTGACCCTGTCGACACAGTGAAGCCTGGGTGTCTCTATAACTAGTTTTGTTACCTCTGACTATAGTTTGGGAGTCTAAAGCCTCTCCTAGGCGAGACATACCGACTCTAGTGTCGGGATATCATTTATCCAATCTGTTTGTCTGCTCTTGGCTGTAGTTTCTCTAGGTGTGTGCTTTTGATTTACTGTTTTTGATCGATAGTTGGCCTTTAGGGGACGTTGTGTCTCTCTCCGAAAATATCGTGGCGTGGATCCCTACTCTCCGCTGGTCCCGTCGTTTGGTTGGTTTAAATTCACTCGAAGTTACACGCCGTATTGCTAGAGGACGCCGGAGGGCCCCCTCTCAGTCTTCATATTCTTATGTGACTTACGTCGAAGACTACATGGTTGCACATCCCAATATTGGGCAAGATCCTTCTACTGCTTTGGGTAGAGTTGAACATACTTCTAACCCCCATACTCCTCTTGGGGATTGGGGAGGTGATCCCCCTGACACTCAACCTAGTTCTATTTGGCCTAATCCACTTGACCGGGATCCGTTTGATCCTTCAAATCTGGATAATTATCTTTACGGGATGCCCGACTTACTCGAGGAGGAAGAACAGGATGAGCCTTTCATTCCTTTGTTTCCACGTGATTATAGATACGGGAGGCCTGAGACTCATGATGACATTGGCCCTATGATCAACCCCACTGCACTCTCTTTTGGTATTCCTAGTCATAGTACTGTCGAACCTTCCACTATGGTTAGTACTCATGCTGGCACTAGTCAAAGTGTTAGCCATACTATGCCCACTCGGGGCACTACCCTCGCTGGGGGCACTACGTTGTCCACCCACTCACATAGTATGGGGACTGGTCAGATTTCTAACCATGCTAATGTTGAAGGATGACCACCTCTTAGGGTTACCCAACCTAACCAGAATGTTGTTCAGAACACGACTCACCATCCACCACCTAATACACGTGTCGCTACTTGTCAACCCAGGACTACTTTTGCACATGATACCATTACTCCCAACCACGGGGGTGGACATATACCACATACTTTTGCGTCCACTGCCGCCACTAGTAATGCTAATGTAGGGGGTGGGAATATTTCCTATCCACATGGACATCACACCACCAACCTTGCTACTAATCACACTAATGTTGGGGCTGGGCACACTTCTCATGCTTTTGGTCACCAGAAAACTACTAAAGCTAATCCTAATGCTGGGGGTGGGAACATACCATACCATTACGATCATTACAACACGGTTCCCACTATGAATAGTACATGCATGCCCCATACTAATGGTGGAAACCCTTACTACAACATAGTTGGTGCTGGCCACCAGTATCACCCACCACCCCAATATGGTGCTCAAAACGTGCATATACCTACTTACTCTCAAATGGGTTCGTTAGGGGGAGGATATTAACCTTGTGGCCATGGGAAAGCTTATGGACCATCAGGTCCTCATTATCAGCAGTTTAATCCTCATGGTTAATATTTTGGTCTGTCTTATAACACAGTTCCGTTTAACCAACCTTTTATGGGAGCTTATAATCCAACTTTCTAGCCGTAGCTCCTGTTCCTTGCACACTTGAATCTCCTGGATCTTTCGAAGCTCACGAATGATCCGGTGTGTCATGAACCTACTTGGCCCCTGCTCCCTACAAAGCTCCCTTCGGACATTCCGAAGTTTGAGGGGAAAGGTGGTGAGGACCCGGGAGATCATGTCACAACATTTCACCTTTAGTGCTCCTCCAACTCTTTGAATCATGATTCCATTCATTTACGACTATTTCAACCCACCCTCACGGGGGCATCCACGAAGTGGTATGTGGAGTTGCCCGAAAACACCTATAGGGGATTCAACGAGATTGCTTTGGTTTTCTTAGACCATTTCTGGTTTTCGGTTCATTATGATACTAGAACTGAGTTATTGTCCACCTTCCATCAGAATAAGGCCACACATATTTCTGACCACGTTTAAGAGTGGCATCGGCGGAAGAGATTAGTGAAAGCCAACATTCCTCCAGAGTTCCTGTTGGAATGGTTCCTTAAGTCTTTACTCCCATACATTGCTAAGGATGTTTCGATGTCCGGCATTGTGACTGAGGAACAAGCTATCTTGAAAGTCCAGCAGTTAGATCTACTTTATTCTCAGTCTAGCATTTTGTATGACATTATTCCTGACGCACCGAGAAAAATACATGAGCCTACGTCAGTTCCTGGACCACATGCCGATGGCATCAAGGGGTCCACATGCACTCGCCTTGTAGACTTGGTAGCTAATCAAATGCAAAAAAATTCGCTAAACCAGTCTGTTCCCGGATAGCTACACACCTTGTCCACTTCCACTCCGTCGTCTGATGTACACAATGTGCAATCAACGAAACCATCTGGTAACCAGCAACCTGGTGGTAAGAAAAAGGGGAGAAATAATCGTAGGGGTGGAAACAATGGAATTAATAACAATAGCAATCGTAATACTCCTCGTAAAGAGAATTCCAACCCTCCTCAAGAAGGCGGTAATGCTGGAGAGGATCGTAAACCTAGGCGTCAGGTGAAATTCCCTTGCAAGCTTTGTGGGAAGGATCATCTTACTCACTTATGTCCTCGAATTGAAGAAGCATCGAAGCATTTGGCACAGAGCCCAGCTATGTTGAAGGATCCCCTTCCTCATCATCAAAACATGGCTTCACATGCTCCCACCACTGGGTATGGTACTAATGAAATGGAAACATCTTCTTCCAATACTAGTGGTTATGGATGTGTGAATATGGTTCAGTCGGAGGTTTGTGTTGCTACTCGTCAACGCGATTATGGTGCACCACAACCAAATTTGGAGAATGAGCCTCCCCCTCCTCCTGACAATTCCTTGCATATCGAGAAGCCCTCTATTATGTCGTAGATATCGAAAGGTGTTTTCAAGTGCTCCACTCATAATCCTAATGCTCGAGCCGCTCAGAACTACTCCATTATAGAAGATTTGGGCCAAACTCCGTGTGCCATGTCGGCTCTTGAGGTTTTGCAAGCCTGTCCTTTTCAAAATCATGCACTTTTGAGTGCGTTAGGAGTTCAGGATGGGGTAAATCCTAGTGTTATCAAGTTCGATACTACTGATGTCCAACCTCGCTTACCTTACCATGTGGCTTTTCAAATCTAGGTGGTTTGCCTTAAAAGCTTTGTCAAATGTACTATGGTTGATGAAGGTGCCTCTGCGTCAGTAATGTCGTTAGCTTGTTGGAAAGCTCTTGGCTCTCCTCCTCTACTCGCATCTAGAACTACACTCACTGCATTCGACAGTAGGTCTTTTACGCCGCATGGAATTATCCTTTCCCTTGTTGTCTCCTTGGGAGGTAAGTCCGTGCCTATTGAAGTTGAAGGGGTTGATGCACTCATCCACTACAACCTTTTACTAGGTCGGAACTAGATGTACACTATGAAGGCTGTCGCATCTACTATATTTAGAGTTATCTGCTTTCCCCATGAAGGCAATATTGTCACAATCGATCAGCTAGATTATGTTGGCACTGCTTCCATAACATCCACGGGATCTGTAGTCCCGCAAGTTTCTAATTCTCAGCCGACAATTGGGAACATAGGTGTTGGAATGTACCCCTCATTGATGGGAACTTTTAACCATTCTGCGCCTGTGAATTTTATTGGAAACATTACCGACAATGTGTCTCCTCCTTCAAATAATATGTTATTCCGGACCTCCTATTCAAATGATCCATGGATTTTACCATCCACGAGTTCCACGTCTGGAGACATTGCGCACGTCGGGATGTTTATGCCTTTATCTACAACGGAGCTCGCTTATGATCATATCCAACAAACCACTGCAGATCCGGATCTCTCTTCTTCTCAGATAGTTGAGGAAGATCCCGTTACGCTGCCCGTTTTGGCAGCCAACCTATCTTGTTCACATTATTGCCTCGATGGTATCCTACCTTCAGATGAAGTTTTTATTGAGACCATGGGTGGTGATGACAAGCCGTGGGGGGATCTTTATCATAGATCTCATTCCCCTCCTCCCCTTTATCTTATTGAACAAGATGAGCCTAGAATACAACCTGCCATCCATTTGAATTTGGATCCATTCATAGTCTCATCCATCCCTGATTTGACGTTTGAGTCTGATGAGTCTTTGAGCTCTCCTATAGATCCGCAAATCGGTGCTCTTGAAGAGTTTGATTCTATTTCTATAATTTACAACTCCCGTGATGATGAATTTACTCTTGAATATTCCTTCACATCCTTCAGCTTTACTCTTCATTTTGAAGATGATCATTTTCATCCCTCAGGTATTGGTACAATGGCACCTTCAGTGGTCAGCTCTACTTGCGTTATGTCTGAGGTTAACAATAGTGAAGTTGAAAATGTTTCTACCATAGTGACTTGTATCAGATTTTTCTTTACGTACGTTTTAGAGATGATCTTGGTACTTATGTTTGTTGGAGACAGGATATTTAGCTGGACTCATACTTGTTTACTGGTCCTTTTAGACATTTGCTTCGGTCATGGCAGGAATATTCGGAACCTTGCATATAGGTTTAGGCCTCCCCATTGTTATGATGCATTTGAACCTATTATTGCCCAAATTTGCAGACAGCCCTTGATTGTCCTTATCTTGCTCATGTTCCTTGCATTATGCATAGCTTTGTCCCATGCGCTTGGAACTAGTCTCGCATGTCCCTGACACTTGTCTACTCTCATTACGAGCATTCTTCCTTATCTCCTTTGAGCTCGTTAAAAACAGTAAGGAGGTCATGAGCTTACTTTTTCGGGCTCGTTAAACCTTTACGTAAAAGATTTTTATAAAGTCTTTTCTAAGCCCTTGTTAGACTTTTTCAAATCAAACAAGATTTCCAAGTATACTTGTCATTTCAGACTCGTTAAAGGATTTGAAGTGACATCCACTTAGGTATAAGTTTACCCCTTTTACGGACCTTTGTGGATTAATTAAGAAAAATGTATACTCTAGTCATATGTGACTAGAAGAGTTCTTCTTTCATTGTTTTACACTTTTTCAGGTGAGGAGACTAACTTTACGAAAAAATAATTCTTAGTTATATCATGTTGTTATTGCATTGCATCATCCTGCTCGCCGCTTGAGCCTTCTGCCAGCTCCCGCTTACTCAATTGATAGCCTGGTGCCTGAGCACTTTTCCCTGTCGAGCCCTGCAGAGCTTATATATTTTCCCTTCACAATTTGATGACCCTTTGACCCTGAGGGAACACACCCCCGAGTGTCCACATCCTGCATGCACTTCCTTGCATTGAGCATAGGTATGTTCCACTGCTTGGGACTAGTCTGCTAGCTATTTGACACTCATTCCCTCACTTGTTGTACTATAAGCAATTTTATTCTTCTTCAAGCTTTTCCCAAATATGAAAAAGACCAAAAAATTCAAATTCCAAAAAGTTGGGATTATGGTCACTATTTCTTGTTGGTAGCTATTGTGTCGCCTTTGAACAGAGCATTCATTCCACTCCGTACATTATGAGTCGGGACTATAGTTGGGCCTTAGGAGCTGTACTTGTTTCTCAGTTTTCTCCACCGATTGGTTTAGCTTCCAGTCATTATGGAGCCCTCTATAATGCCTTCTGCATTGCATAGTTTATGTCAAGTCTATGCTTCCTGAGTCTATCCATCTGCTCATGCTCTTTTTCAAAGGAAGTCCTAAAACCAGTGTCGGCCACTCCTCAGATATCTTGACTATTGCATTTTGGCCATCCTTATTGAGTCAGTTTGTTTCACCTGAGATCTTCCAAATCTTTCAGCTTTGCTGGTACCTCATGCTGGTTGATGGGGGATGCCTTAATGCTGTCCTTCCAGTGAGTCTCGTTCCGTCAACTTCAACTCATTTATTCCAGGATTTGAGGCTTAGAGTTCGGTTGAGTACCTTGAGGCTTGCAGTCATTAGTGGCAGGTTCTCTCGCCATCAACAGTTTTGGTAATACATCAATGTCCCCTGATTGATGGATTCATCCTAGTGTTCAACTTCAACCCATTTATTCACACTCTGATGATTTTGCTCTGTGCCTTGATGCCCATTTTCATTATCGGTGGGTCATCTCGCGTCTATTAACGGTATACATCATTGACCAGTAATCAGATGATGTCTCATCAGGTTCGACCCCAACTCCTTTATTCACTTGATGGGACTTGCACCGTCGAAGACTTGTGTAGAAGACCCCAGGCGATTGTGGCATTCAGTATGCTACATATGGCTTTGACTTTACATCTGAGATATCACCTCTCAGATTCCAGCAGTTTGTACCTCCAGTTTGCACTGGTTGTCTTCTTTTCAGCAGACGACCATATCTTACAGTAGAGGGATCATGGCTATGATCACTTATCACATTAATAGAAATACTCATATTCTTTGTACTTCTTCTTGTTCATTAATAGAAATACTCATATTCTCGTCCATTCATGGTGTGAATGGCATTTATTATAGATTGGGTTACATTTGCTTATGATATTATGGACCATTGTTATTGATAATGTTAATGTCAATTATATATTATATGTACTTGTTGGATATTGGTTGTCAAGACTAATTTGCAGATTACAAGTGCGTGGATTGAAAGCTCCAACGGGGATCTACATCAAACGTTGGATCGAGGTTGGTTACATTTCTCCATTATCTTAACATTGTCATTTATAATAGCATTGCTTTGAGAATTGAGTAGATTTTTGGTAGTCATCTGTCTGTTGTGGTATTCCCAAGCCATAGTGAGTTTTCTCCAGTACAAGTTCTCTGATACCAGATGTGGGGAACCTTCAGAAATTAAATGATGAAAATGCATGATATATCATAAATAACAGAGCACATAAGAGATTTATTGATCACAGGCCACTTCGAGGGGGAAACCTCCTTTGAGCAAGGTCAATACAAATAACTCGTGGATGCCTTCATTGGCCTGAACACGTACTTATATATTAAGTCTAAGCTAAACAACTATTACTCCCCATGAATGTTGGATACTACAATATAACCATGGGATGACTTACAAAGCATATGCATCCAACAACAATATACTAACAATGTGAGATAATACAATATACTCACAGGACGACTTACAAAGCATATGAGTCCACAACAATATACTAACAAAGTAAAGAGAAGGGTTGACATGGGTTCCTAACACGCTTAGGAGATCAGTAAAATCCAAATGTATTTCCCTCTTGTTCTATTAAAGTCGGCAAGTTTTAAAACATATTTGGATACAACATCTATTTGGGTTTTTTTTCTGTTCAATTGGATAAAATTTAACACATGTCTAGGTTTGTTTGGGGATGTTTTTTCCGGTTCAATTGGACAAAATTTAACACATATCTAGGTTTTTTTGGGGGGGAGGTTTTTTTGGCTCAATTGGAAATAAATTAACACATGTAGGTTTTTTTGGGGAGCTTTTTTCTCGTTCAATTGGGAAAAATTTAACACATATTTAGGTTTTGTTTGGTGTTCAATTCGGCAAGAATACTTTGTCAAATAATTTTGGAGGGAGAACTCTGATTTTAGGTAAAACATTTGTAGATTGGTCAAATTATCCCTTGAATTTTTTTTTTCATTCGATTAATGATTTCTTTGTCTTTCTTCTTATTTTGATAATATATTTTATTGAAATAGAGAGCAATGTCAGACAATCATGTCCACCAATTTGCTAGTAGATATGAATGAATCGATGCTATGCAAGAAGCTATCAATTCTACATATAGTCACACACGAAACCCTAGTAAAGAAAATGATCATAATCAAGCATTTAATGCTGAAGATATAATCGGTGATGGAAAATGTTATTTCCCTTGTATGCAATGCAGAGGGATGAAAAGAAGAAGAGTTGTTAGGGAAACAAGCATGAAAAATTGTTACTAGTATTGGCACTTGGAAGGTGGAACAGAATATCATCCCCTAGTAACATATAAAAAAATGATTTATATCATCCCCCTACTAACATATAAAAAAATGAATTTTTTTTTTATCTGATTTCCAATACTATTAATATTGGTGTACATTTCGATACTAATTGGAATTATTTTGTCATATATCGTGCTTACGAGAGCACTAATGATTGAAAATCCACTCACTACAATTCATACTAGAGATGGCGAGGGTGGCAACATTGAGGTTGATACAATAGAAGAAAATGACCACAACCTTTTTGGGAATGAAGGGATAAATACGTTGATCAACGACACATTTGTTGCCATGCATGAAAATGTAGTTGCATAAGAGATTTATGAAAACATTCATGATGTACCTCTATTTAATAAGGAAAAAAAATCCTTATACAAAGACTCAAAGAGAAGTCTTCTCTTTTCTCTTTTGTGCGTCTAGTCAACTTGAAGGTCATGAATGGTATTTCAAACATAAAAATGACACAATTGTTAAGGTATGCAAGATTTATACATTTGTAATTGAAATTGGATGTTGTTTTTCTATTTATGAGTGTCATATGTAACACTAGTAGAAAAATGGGTGACAAGTGACCAAGCAACCAAACAAGTTGGTCACCACAGTGTTTTTAAGTGAAACATGACCAAATTCGAGCAATTTTAAGTGAGTACAACTAAAAATGACTAATGTAGTCACGAGATAAAAAAATATGACTAATTTAGTCAGGGATAAACAGCCTAAGTTAATAATTATATAAGATATCCTAATTATCAAATATTTGTCATCTTCCCCTCTGTCATCGTCATGTCGTAAATTTGGTGTCATTTTTTTCAGCTCATTGTAATGGTCACATTCATATTTTGTTTGAACAAAATTGTGCTCGTTTGATCATCTCTACAGTCTGTTAAAGTTTCAGCAAGTTCATCTATTTTGCGTCATGTTAGGTAAAAATTGTCAATTTCAGAATCTCCATTGATTCTCCATATGCACCCATTCGTCATAGTTCTCCTCGCGCTTGAGCTCAGAAAGTTCCAAAGTCCTCCTCAGGTCCATCCCCTGCAAAAAATCGCCAATATCCTCCATTTTGAAAAGAGAAAAGAATTTACTTCCTTTTTGTAATATATATATCATTCCTCCCCTACATATATTACATATAAGTTAATATATAGTATATAGTTTAATTACTTTACTATGTAGGAATAATATCATATCATTATTATATATATTAATATATTATATTAACTACTAATATACTATATAATATGTAAGATTGGTTTAAAAATTACAAAATCTATTTCATATGGAAAACAGTCCAAATCTTCATACTAAAATCCAAATCATATAATATTTAGACTAATTTTTTTATTTATCTTCTTAACCAATAAATTAACATCATCATTTAAAATCTTATCCATTTAAATTAAATAATTATTTATTTATTTACAAAACTTATTCTTCATTTCAAATTACCCCTAAATACACTATTGGTATGGCTAACCCCCTATCACATTTGCATCTTTCAAAACAAATTATAATTATATCAATATTAACAAAGTTAAAAAAACAACAATAAAATAATAACTAAATAAAAAGAGGAAAACTAAATAAAGAGAAGACAAAAGAGGGAAAAGAGAATGGGCTTGGAAAATTGATTAAATTAGAAAAGAGATTGGAAGGGAAGAGTTTGTAATCTCTTCAAGAACAAGTTCAACAATGGTAAGAGATGGGGTTTGGTCTTGCTATAATGCCCAAATTTGTTACAGATCAGCTTTATCTCACTACATTGATATAATGTTCTAGAGTTCGATCAGGAGGTCTTACTACATTGATTTAATGTTTTGGAGGATGATCAGGAGTTGCTCGAGAATCCTTCAAATTTGTTTAGTGGGGATGTCATGGACAAGCATGGAAGGTGGATCTTTCCCTGTTTCCATTATTTTAGGTTAGTAGAATAACAGAATTGAATTAATTTCTAATTGTATGTGAAGGGAGATGACCTTCAGGAAATAATGTGCGTTGTAGGGATATAATCCAATCTAGTAACATATTTGGGTGGGGGTTTACATTTTTCAAATATAGTTATCAATTTTATGGGCACTAATGCTTCTTTTTTTTTACATGATCAAATTGAATATTGAAATTATTCCAGTGGCCCAATTGTTTTATCTACAAAAGAAGCATCATGTTTGAAAAGAATTAGGCCAAATACCCTACACACATTTTTGAAATTCAAAACCCTCTTCTATACTGAAAAACGACTTATTTGTGTATGGAGATCAGTCCATCAAGTTAACATCTGGAACATGCCTACACAATTTATTATTCCTCTTAAGAACTTTAGTAATGGTGCCATTCGAACTGCTCGAAACCCTAAATTTGATTTAACTTGTCGTTCACCATTTTTACAAACATAATGTGGTGTTGGTTCAAGGGATTTTTGTACTTTTTGTCTTTTCTTTGATTCTAAGAGCCTTTTGACTGTTACACTTTGATTTTTGGTTTCCAAAGTTTTAACATTCGATTTTATTCCTCACATTATTTTCAGAGGAATGCAATTTTCTATAACCCTAAAATATGAACTCTAAGAGTGTTAATTTATGCATTCTCTAGTTCAAAGATACAAACATTTCCCTAGTCTAGATTATTTTCAAGTGCAAAATCTTTTCACCCTCCACTTAGACCAGGGTTTGAACGAATTACAAGATAAAAAACTGACCATTTCTTTTCATAAGGACCCATAAGAGTCAATTGCAATCTTGCATCAAGTAGCAAGGACTTTAAAACACCACGACAAGCTAAGACAAAATCCTTGACACACTTGTCTTGTTCATTCTCGCTCGAAGTTCCAGCCATGAAGAACCAACCAATATATCCAGCATTGGGTTTTAAGGTTATCCCTCAGTTTATTTTCATTCACTAAGTAATTCAGATATGAAAGGATGTAAAATTAAGTCAATTGATAAAATATCGTTTTATGAGATAGATTTGGCGTTGCCCCTTATTGATTTACGCTAGTCGAATTAAACAAAAACATTAAATAAATGATCACCTATTTAACATAATTATGCCGCTAGTCGAATTCAATGGAAAAATTATATAAATGGCTTGTTTAACATAATTAATTATTAGAAGAAGTATGCATGTTATTTCTGTGATGTCCTCATAGTTTAGTTTATAAGTAGTTTTGGGCTTCTATTATTAATGAAGAACGATGGTGGATCTCAGTCTTCACATCCTTGACTAGTTGTAAGCAGAATAAATGTGTGCCTTCTTTCTTGTACTGCTAAATTGCATGGAATTCTCCCCCATTAAAGTAGTATTTGGTGTTGTCTCTAATATCTGAACTTCATCATTTTATCATGATGTGCAAAACTGATACCAGTTTTATCCAGTAGAGAACAAAAATTCTCCATATTTGTAATTCTTCTTCTATTATCTTGTCGTTTCTCAATTCTATCATTTATACAATATGCTCCATATTTTTTGGCATTAAAAGCATCTATTTTTTCACTATCACTTCTCCCAAATATTTGCACCATGAAATGGGATTTGCCAACATATTTAAAAACAAGAAAGTCTCCAATGTCTAATGAATGATCAGAAACAAAAAAATTTCATCCTTGTTCAAAATCCATTCTTGTACTTGTACAGTGTACTGTTACGAGCCAAACTTGGCCATTCAGCCTGTACTATTTTCTGAAGAAAAATTAAAGCGGCATACAGAACAAGGAACTTCATGCTTATAGAACAACTAAGAACTTCTATTTTCCCTTAAAGGTATAATAAAATATTTCTTGGTTGGTGTTATTAATTTTCAATTGTTTATTTGATTGTGTTTTCCCTTAAAAGGTATAATACAATCTTCTAAAATTTGTAGGTCACACAACATGTCTTTATGCCTTGTTTGGGCTTCACTAAGGTGGAAAAACATGTGCTTATCTCTCTTGTCACATACGTGATCATTGAGCAAGGTATATCTCATATATGTACATTTTCATTAGCTTCTTTTTGTTTGTGGAGAGATGGGGACAATCTATGTTAGAATACACTCATATATTCTTGAATATATGGGCTTTCAGCATAATATATAAAATCTATGTGAGTGTGGTTAATGGATTTTGCTTTATTCAACAATTGAAAGTCATTTAAAACTTCTCATAAATATATATCACAGAGTGTTTCCAGGTAGATTACAGAGTGTTTGTAGGTAGATTATGGGATTCATACAATTAGAGTTGAGAATTTGGCGCATGGAAAACAACTTACATCCATTGATGAATTCCATATTCAAGGTGTTGTCAATCCTAGAAACTTCAGGAAGGTAAAATTCTCTAATAGTCAATGTGCAAACCAGAAAATCATTTTTTTAATGATTCCACAATAATAAAATAATTTATTCTTTTCATCTACTTAGGTGATCTTAGAAGAAGCTTCAAAGTTTGGGGTGGAAGTTGGATTTGTGGCTTATGATCCCTATAGGCAGGATATTGTAATTGCCAATCCCTCTGTGAAAAATGTTCAAGATGGACTTGGATCACAGTCATCAAGTTGGTGGGTATGGTTTTGTGTCTTTTGAAAATGAAAACTTCCATCATGAATGTTTGGTTCATCTATTTAGGTTAATATTTTCCTACTATATTGCAAAGTTGCCTAGTAGCGTATATCTCATATGCTTAAGTATGAATGATTTGTGTGTATTATAGTTTTGAAAATTTTAGTATCTTAATAAACAAGTGGTTTAATTTTAGAGGTGTGGATGACTAGTCTATTGTTTCCTCTAGTATTTGGGAGGATAATTTATAAAACACTTACAAGTCAATAGTACTTGGGAGAATAATTTATAGAACACTTACAAGTCAAACTTAAGACAAGAAGCTAGGAAAACTCTTTTCTAATTTCCTTTTCAATATGGCTTATGTAGGACACATTCAATGGAGCATTTCTCATTGACCATTTCACTTTAGAGACTATATTCGAACTAGCCAAAAGCTACAGGTTCCGACTCCCTTTTTAGTAGTATCAGTGATACCCTTTAAATTATGTTGGAAACCTATACAATTTTAGTTTTATCTCGCTTATTCAGATACCAAGGATTCATATTTTCAGTGAGAGAAGCTAGGTGCATTCTACAACCCTGCTGGAAGAGATGTGTC
This sequence comes from Larix kaempferi, assembly GCA_027924585.1. Taxonomy (NCBI): domain Eukaryota; kingdom Viridiplantae; phylum Streptophyta; class Pinopsida; order Pinales; family Pinaceae; genus Larix; species Larix kaempferi. Next base: position 1,646,180 of record BSBM01000454.1, read on the forward strand.
AAGTAACCTGTATAATGATAATAAATCAAAATAGAAAAAATGATGTTGGATTTTAATGTAAAAAAGAAGGTTGATGTAAATAGATAAATAAATAAAATAGCATAAATCCTTATTAACTCCAGATCTCTTAAGCAGTGGGACATTTGCATGTGGGTTCTTTTTGTTCCCTCTCAATGCTTAATACATCTAGAGTTAACATGGATCTATGCTAATTCACAAACACCTGAAATCGATTTTTTTGTTAAATAATACAAGTTGGACCCTATGTGAGGGGGAAGTTTCTAGTTTCTTAAATGTTTTTGAATATGACTCTACCTCTGAATTATAATGGTTTTGCTTCCATGTCTTGCTACATCAAGTCCCTTATTCACCTTAGAAAGTTCTACATGGAGCCATCCCATGCAAAGAAGTTTGCTCCATCCTACCTATTCAATTATTATTTAAGGGAGGAAACAAAGGGGATCAAAGGGTTATATCACTTTTGTCTTCCAACAAGTAGGGTTTAGCAAACAATATATACAAATCAGTAAAAGAAGTGATAGTGAACAAAAGCATTTTATCAATATATTAATGGAAAGGAAGGACTACTAAAATTTGTTAATTATGGAAACATTGGTGCTATCTGATAGAAATATGTTTTTAATCAAGTGATGAAGACTCTGTCGCATCACTCTTACTCAAGTTTTGAAGGGTGATACCATATTCAGGTAAATTGGAACAAAAAATGTGGCCCATCTTTGAACGCTTAGTTTCTAGATATCTTTGGTTTTCTTTTGTTATTGGAGAGACAACAGAAAACAGACGAACCTCTCTAATGCACAAGGAAACACTATATGCACACAATTTGATTTAAGCGAGATGCCTCTATGAACATGGAAGAGTAATTTGAATGTTTTATTATATTTTCCCCTAAAGGTATGATAAAAAAATTCTCGGTTGGTGTTATTAATTTGCAATTGTTTATTTGATTATTTTTTCCCTTAAAAGGTATAATACAATCTTCTGACATTTGTAGGTCAAACGACCTGCCTTTCTTCCTTGTTGGGCTTCAGTAAGGTGGAAAAACATGTCCTTCTCTCTTCTCATAGACGTGATCTTTGAGCAAGGTATATCTCATATATGGACATTTTTTGTTAGCTTCTTTTTGTTTGTGGAGAGCTAGGGGCAGTCTATGTTAGAATACAGTCATATATTCTTGAATATATGGGATTTTAGCATAATATATATAAAATATTTGTGAGTGTGGTTAAGAGATTTTGATTTATCTAACAATTCAAATTCATTTAAAACTTATCATAAATATATATCACATTGTGTTTGAAGATAGCTTATGGGATCCATACAATCAGATTTGAGAATTTGGCGCATGAAAAACTTACACTTATTGATGAATTCCAAATTCAAGGTGTTGTCAATCCTAGAAACTTTAGGATGGTAACCTTCTCTAATAGTTAAATCAGGTGATCTTAGCAAAAGATTCAAAATTTGGGCTAGAAGTTGCATCTATGGCTTATTATCCCTATAAATGTTCAAGATGACCCTAGATCACAATCATCAAGTTGGCGGGTATGGCTTTGTGTCTTTTGAAAATGAAAATCTCCATCATGAATGCTTGGTTCATCTATTTAGGTTATTATTTTCCTACTATATTGCAAACATTGTCTAGTACCGGATCTCTCATACACTTAAGCATGAATGTTTTGTGTATGTATTATAGTTTTGGACATTTTAGTATCTTAATAAACAAGTGGCTTAATTTTAGAGGTGTGGATGACTAGTCTATTGTTTTTGCTAGTACTTGGGAGAATAATTTATAGAACAACTTACAAGTCAAATTTAAGACAAGACACTAGGAAAACTCTTTTCTAAATGCCTTTTCAAGATTTCTTAGGTAGGAAACATTCAATGGAGCATTTCTCATTGACCATTTCACTTTACAGACTATATTCCAACTATCCCAAAGTTGGAGGTTTGGACTGCCTTTTTAGTAGTATCATTGATACCCTTTTAATTTTGTTGGCAACCTATACATTTTTAGTTTTTTTCTAGATTATTAAGATACCAATGACTCATATTTTCATTGAGAGAAGCTAGGTGCACTCTACAACCTTGTTGGAAGAGACGTGTCACATAATGTGTATAATGCTAATAAATCAAAATGGAAAAAATAGATGTTGGAGTTTAATGTAAAAAAGAAGGTTGATATAAATAGATAAATAAATAAACTAGCATATACCCATATTAAATCCAAATCTCTTAAGTAGTGGGAGATTTGCATGTGGTTTTTTTTTGTTCCCTCTAAGTGATTAATAGATCTGGAGTTAAGATGGATCTATGTTAGTTCACAAACAACTGAAATTGCTTATTTTATCACATAATACAAGCTCGTCCTTATGTGAGGGTGAGGTTTCTAGTTTTTTAAATGTTTTTGAATATGACTTTGGATGTGAAATATAATGCTTTTTCTTCCATATCTTTCTACATCAGATCCCTTATTCACCTTGGAAAGTTCTACACAAACCCATCCCATCTGGAGAAGTTTGCTCCATCCTACCTATTCGATTATTATTTAAGGGAGGGAAGAAAGGGGATCAATGGGTTGTATCACTTTTGTATTCCAACAATTAGTATTTAGTAGGAAACAAATACAAAATGGTAAATTAATTTGATAGTGAACAAAATTGAGTACTCCAAGGCAATGTCTTCAGGTCTTGCTAGTAGCTTTGGCTGACTTGTGGGATATGTGTTGAATCATCCAAGATAGTGATGCATATCAACAATTTTCCAATGAATAGATTGATATTGAACAAACTACTTGGCATATTATATATATTTTCAATGCCATGGAATGAGGTGTTAAAGTGCAAGGTCTTCACTAGACTTTAATTGAGGGAAATTCTAGAAGAGTTTCCATTCTCACCTCAATAACTACTCTCACTTAAGTGTTTGAAGAAAATCCAAGAGCTGGGGGATTCCCTAAGTTCAACTAAGATTCAATGATGTATTCTACATGAAGATGATTTGGAACATGTGTTTCAAGTATTAATTCTCAAAAGAAACACTTGAAAACTAAGCCAAAAAGATTAACTAAGAATTAGATCTAGTTATTTTAACTGCAAGATTGATTAAGGGTGATATATGTTTAGTGTGAACTTTGATTGAAGATGAAATTTGATTCTATTTAAGCGTTCTATCTCAATGGAAGAGCACCTACCTTACAGACAGGAGGTTGGTGGTTCGATTCCTCTGTGCCATTGATGCAATGATTTAGGGATGTGTTGGATAAGTTTTTTTTCCCTGTGCATGATGATCAACATAAGGAATGGTTTATTCAACGAAAAATTTCCTTTAACTTGGATTCCCTTCTCACAATAGGTTGTTGCCTCACCTCGAGCCACTTTCGAATAGGGAATGAATATTGAATCAATGGAAAATTATTTGATTGGAACTATAACTGGAGCATCGTCTTCTATCGACAATTTATCACAAGTGCATAATCAAATTGATCCTTTAATTGATAAGATTCAGGAGTTGGCTATACCTAATCCAAAATGAGAACAATTTTGGTGCATAGGATGTATGACATAAAGCCATCATGCATCAAAATTTTTGCAAATAAGGGCAAGAATAACCCTACCAAGAGAACCATTTACTAGTGAGCCAAGTGCAACAGTTGTAGAAGTAGTTGTATCAAACCCATTACTTACAACCAATCACCCAACATATCCAACTCCGTAGGGATATTCACACAATTAAATACTGTGAGATATACAAATAATTTGGCCATTCACTGCAACTATGTGCTATTCTACAAAAATACTCCTTAGTACCAAATCTAATATATTGTGAATTATGTGGGTCTAAAGTACATAGTACAAACAACTATAGAGATCTAGACGCTCTGATAGATAGGTTGGACCGATCAATATATAGATTTTTAGATCAAACTCTAGAAAGAGGAGGTGGAAGAGGATGCAAAAGTGTGTTTGGATCTTGTAGATGAGGAGGACTCACAAATCCAATCCATTGTTACAACTGTAACTAGATAGGACATCTAGCACAAGATTGTAACCTACCAAAAATACCATGATGCAACTATTGTCAAATGAACACTCATAGTATTGAAGAGTTCCCAAATCTCATTGTGAAATGGGAAGATTTTGCACAATGGTCGTTGAATTTTATTAAATATGAGCCATGAGAGAATCACAGTCCAGTAGGATTTTCTCTCACCTGGGGTGGCACTAAAAAAAGTGCAAATTTGAATAGTCAAGAGTCACCCAACATTTGGAAAGCAATTCCATCAATTGTGAAGTTTGATCCAGTCCACCAGAAATAAATTTTCAAGGATGTCATTGAAATGTTTCAATGTATGTTGACTTGATAATTAGAGATGTTGCAGAACCATCCTAGAATTCTACGATAAATGACTTATTAAGAAGTTGTGGAAGCAATATAATTCTAGGGTCTTCATAAAAGGTAAGAGACCATGTATCCCTATGGTTTACCTTATTGGGATATATCTTGGAAGATGAAGGTGCAACTTGCAAGTTGTAGGAAAATATTCGCATGATTTTTGGTGTTCTGGAAGACAATGAAGAAATGTGTTCCCATATTCCTCAAAGGGGAAATCAATTTGTATAGAAGATAAGAAAGAAAAGGACTAGATGAAAATTAATATTGCATGCTCAATTCCATGGATATGATATCATGAATGTAATGTTGGATTTGGGAGCTTATGTTAAAACAATTCCAAAGAAGTACTATGATTCCATGGGTCATCCTTCCCTTGTTTACTCTCACATTCAATTCAGGATGGAAAAATAGTATTGCATCTTCCCTATTGGTCAATTGGATACTGCAGAAGTGGGATTATATGTGAATACGTTCACTAATTTCAAAATAATCAAGATCATGGGAGGAACTAATCCATATCTAGATTTACTGGGAATATAATGGGTCTATGAAAAATAATTTGTAATCAACCTGAAGAAACAAAACTAAGACCTTTGAAGCTGATGGTATGAAGGTTACACAACCATTAAACCTGCTTCAAGGACCAAGGTACACTGCACTAGTACATAAGAATATGGAGAGGGATATTTTAGATCAAATTCATTCTTTGACAGAAGGAAGAAAAGACGACTACATGAATCCTATAGGAGACCTCTCTATAAGTTGAAGAAGCATTCGCCCATTTGATAGAGATTCAAATAAGCATTGGATGATTGGAAGAACAGGAAGCATGATCTATCCTCCCATTGTTGCGCATTGATAATTTTAGTTTGATGGATCGGAGTAGAAGTTCTAGATCCTCCAATATACTACGATGTTAATAAATTGGATAGGTTTCTACATAAAATAAATACCTGTGTTGTGGAAAATTACTGAATGGATGTTCTAGATACGGTACTTGGAGGTACTCCTGCAAAATGGTGGGAAACACAAAGATACTATACCTGATATATCTATAATTCTTCGTTTTAAACCTTCCAAGTGTTCAAACCGAGATTCAAAAATCTATATGGGCGAGACAAATCCATTTGTTCACATTGATCATTGTAAACAAAAAATGGGACATAGATGGGATACATCCATAATTTTGGGTTGACTAGTTCTTCTATGAATTAGGACTCATCCCCAAATATTGGTACCTACATGAAGAAACATGGAAGCAAACCGAGTTTTGGATGAAACTAAGAGAAAAAAATTTCCAATATTTTTCCTTCTTTGCAACCTTTACCTTATTTTTCACTTGGTCTTCTACTACTATGGTCCTTTCCAAAAATGAAGGAGATCCACATTTTTGCGGCTCAATTCAAGGAACATATGAGAGAAATTCCTAGTGCTCATATAGATATCAATTTCTTTGTATAGAGATAGCTCATAATATCATTGATGCTATGAAGCTATGAAAGAGTGGTACATCCTCATTTATGACTCAATAACAAAAGGATTCTAGTCTCTTATTGAAAAACAAATTGATGGTTTTGACAGTAGAATTTCTGATTTTGACAAGAAGAGTTGGGTAAAGTAAAAAAAAAAGAGGTTTGAGGAAGAGGGAAATGGGAATTTTTTTAAATGTTGGATATATTGAAGGTGGAACCAAGGACAAGTTTCTGCAGTGGGCCTTTCTTCAACTCAGTGTAGGATAGAGAAATAGTAGTTTTACCCTACTAATTAATTGTGTCACAATAGTAATTCAACTTAGATAGGAACCGTTGATTCATACAATTGTTCATCGCACTTGTTTGAAAATCCAGTGGCATGAATCTACCATGTGTTGTATTACGACTGAAACAATTTTTTTAAGAAGTAGTAAGTACCTAAGTTGGCTCCTTTGTTTGAAGAGTCTAGACTGAGAGATGCACAAGCTTCAGGAATGTAGCAGAGTTGACTCAAGGGTGATTCAACACTTGTGGTTGGGGCCTTTTGGATCCTTTATCATTTGAAAGGACCATGGTCACAAAATGCCAAGCGAAAAAATAAGGTGGAGATTGTGCAAACAGTTATAAATCACAACTATATCGGGTCCAATCATGTGACTATAAAAATACACAAGGAAAGTGATGAGAGGGATTATGACCAAAGAAGAGAGAAGTAGTTTAAGAGCAGAGAAGAAGTGCATTATCGATTTATAGAAGAAATATGAAGACAATGTTTCATCCAAGCATGAGTTTTGGGTTTTGTATATGGGTCATGAGAATTCTGGTTTTTGTCTATGTATCAATATGTGTGACGGGTTATTTTGCAGACTGAAAGTTGAGGTTGTAAAGATGATTGTATGGAGTGTATTAAAGATCTATGAATTAATATGAATGAATATTATTAGGATTCTTCAATTTTATAATGAATGTTTTCATGGTGGTAAGGAATTGTGTTAAAGCTTCTAGAATTTCACTATGGTGGAGTTCATGAAATGCCTAACGTTTCAAGTGGACACTCCACCCATCCTCAGGGGATCATAATGAAGCTAAAAAAGGTGTGTGGACACTCCACACACCTTTTCCATCTTCATTATGATCACCTGAGGCTGGGTGGAGTGTCCACTTGAAACGTTAGTGTTTCTTGAACTCCACCACAGTAAAATTCCAAAATATTTAACATAACTTTTTCAATTTTTTGTTTGTATGCTATGAATGTTGTCTTTTTTCTTTGCTTTATACCAGTTGCTTAAATCTTTTATGAAAATATATATGCATGTATAATCAATGTATGTCCTGGTATGGTGAATACATATACTATCTCCTACTTTATCCTTGTTGTTAACCCTCCTTATCATAAACAGGTCTAGGTTGTGTTTTGAGTTATACCTTCTCCTTCGGGGAATTGAATATGTCAACACAATAGACTACAATGACCCCTGCACCAAAACCCCGGTCTTATTTTTTCACCAACAATGTTTGTCCACTTGTTTCAATAATTACTATAATATTATCCCGCGAATATTCCCTCTCCTCAACAATACTTTCAAGTTACCAAGCACCTAACAATACTTGGTTAAATTCTTCAAAATATCAAGCAATATGTAACCTAGTTTTGCACGTGTTGTTAATGTTAGAACATCATGAGCCATTATCCAAGTCAATATTGTGTGTCAATATCGAGCCTCATGTGTCGAGGTAATTCCTTATAGGAGCATAAGTTGGACTCATGAAACTTGGAGAAGAATCTTGAGTTGGAATCAAGAATGAATAAGCCACATGTGTTGAAGTAAGTGATTTTTATGTCAAAGTGATGGTGTTGTACAATATTGTTTGTCAAGACTAAGTTCTTGTGTGTCAAGATGGATCCTCATGTGTTGAGTTGGTGCCTCATGTGTTGAGGTAATGCTTTTCATGTCAAAGAATGAATGGTGTGTGATGTAAAACTAACCATGGTTGAGATATTAAGTCTCCTCTAGAGACTTGCCACCTCTAGAGTGAATTACTTTAGCATATGAACATTTGGAATGATAGTAGAACAATATTATCACATCATTGGAAAAATATCCTTGGTATATTTGATATGATAAATAAATTAAATTTGCCACATGTGGACTATGTAGATAAGATAAGAGATAAATATAAGATGTGATAATATAATGAGAGAACTCTGTTGGAATACAAAACAATAATGAGAGGGGGGGGTGAATCAATATTTCACTATTCTTACAATTTATCACAATTAACAACTGAATTACCAAAGAAAATAGAAGACACCATTTTATCGTGGAATCCCAATTGGGAAAACCACTAACTCTTTCTAATACTGTAAAATTATATTTACAATTAATTTGCAAGCTCCAACTTGTTGGATGCACCAACACCCAATTTTTCAGCTACAACTGAAAGATGCACCAACACCCTTAGAAAGCTGCAACCTTCCCTAGCACCACCCTTCCACCCTATTCTATCTTCTTCAAATTTCCATAACTTATTTCCTTCAATTCTAGATCTTCATTGGTCTCGGTCTGTTCTTGCTACTCCTTCAACCTAGATACCCGAGACATTTCTTTCTTCCACTTCGATCTTCGGATTATATATTCTTCATCCTTTCAACCTTGCATATTTTAAGAATGAGTTCATTCCCTTTCATCTAAATTCCTTTTCAAATCTCTGATAATTTATCCTTTAACTTGTAATTATGTTTATTGCAGATTTTTAATTAATTAATTAATAAAAAAAAACTCCATTGATCATATTCAATCCTATGGGCTTCATTCATCTTAGGCATGCGGCCTTCTTCCATCTGCGAGCTTCTTTTAGCCCTTGCGGGCATTTCTTTAGCCCCTGCAGGCATATTACAACCTTTTGCGGGCATCTTTTAGCCCTTGCGGGCATTTCTTTAGCCCCTGCAGGCATTCCTAAGCCCCTGTGGGCTTTAACCTTAGTCCTTTGTGGGATTATTGTTGGCTTCATCCTTTGCGGGATTTTCTAAGCCCCTACAGGCATTCTTAAGCCCCTATCAGCATTCCTAAGCCCCTGCGGGCATTCCTAAGCCCCTATGCGCTTTAACTTTAACCCTTGTGGGCATCCTTAGCCCTGTTTAGGCCTCGGTTGTGTAGGTTAGATGCAAAGGTGTTGGAATGGTTCCAAGGCTCCCAACAGAGGAAGAAAACCCAAGTTGAAAGGCTTCGAAATACCTTGCGCAAGGGAATTTCTATCCCCAACCTATTTGGTATGGTGATCCTCCACGCATATTCGGCCTCCGCTAGCACTCTAAGAGTTGATGATTTGGTCAGTTAAGTCAGTTTTCCAATCAAGGAAAACAAATATGTGAAAATAGAGAAGCTAAGCTAACCTAACCTATTTCAGAAGAGGAAACTAATTAAGTTAGTCCTATTCTAAAAAGAAAACTTGATATTGTGCAGATCAGTCTTGAGGTGGAATAAACAAGTAATTAAACACCTTTAACAGAAATGTCTTTGGTTGTATTACTTGTTGACTTAAATTATTACCAGTTAATAAAAATTAAATGACAATCTCTCAAGTATTTGAGCTCGTCCAAGATCCAATCTGTAATCACTCTACTAATTTAAAAATTAACATTGATTATATGTATATGCAACGAATCATTTGCAGAAATAGACAATGAAAGTATTTGAATTGAAGAAATTCAATGAAATACTTAGGGACATAGACCAGTCATACATAGGAACCAATATAACAGATATATGCATTAATAAATGTTTGGCAAGAGATCATATACATAGTAGATGACAATTTGAAGCATGAATAAGAAATTCTCAAAGAAACTTGAGGAATAATAGAAGACAAATCAAAAGATAACTGTACTGTATTAAAAGAGGTATTGTAAATAAATTACAAAAGGCTCTGCTAAACAAAGTATCTCCAGTCCAGTCTCTTGTCGACTTGCAACTCCAAAATTACCAACCACTAACTACGAGAGGTCCTCCTCTTTAAATAGGAAATTATAGCAAAATAGAAAGATAGAGATTTCCCAAAATAAGGATTACAAAATCGGATCAAACTATCAACCCAAGAAATCCTGCCATTTCTCATATATCTCTAACAACTCATCTATATTGGGGAAGTTGACAGATTCTAAGGCTAACTGAGCATTGCATGTATTATTTTCCATGTCATGTTTGGCCAACTTATGCCAAATGCAAATCTTTCCCTCCAAGACGACCAGTTCTCTCACTAGATGATCCACATTCGATGCTGACTTGATCAAGATCCCAAATTCTCTGTGCAAACTCTTCACACCTGTGTTCGAGCTCCTCAAGTTTGCATTTTGGCAGCAAAGCATCCAGAATGGGTTCCATGAACGACAATTTCAAAACCTCCATAATATTGTCAACTGCATACCAGCGTCTGGTGCAGAGGTCTTTAAACTTGTTGATAATTTCCTCCGCTGTTTCATTGAAATCAAGCCAAGTGTTTAGAGAAGATTTCACCTTCTTCATTTGAAAACTATTGAGGATCGGGATGTCTTCTAGCGCACTCTTTATATACAACTTCCATTGACTGACTTCTTCCTTAGCTTTAGAAGCTTGAAGTCTCTTAGCCTTTTGTTCTTCTATAGTAGTATACATCTTGGAAAAATTAATGAAGTTCTCCCTGATCTCATCGAGAGCGAGGTAAACCTTCTCCAACAATTTGTGATGGTCTTGATGAACTTTAAGGGTCAAATTCTTAAAATCACATGAGGAAAACTTGAAATAACTTAAGGAGGCTGCACTAGCAGTTGCATCCTCAACTTGCTTTTCCAAAGAAGCTATCCTTTCTACATCTGTGGAATGTTCAGATTGTGACAGACAAAGTTCAGTGAGAAGTGTATGAATCCTTTGCTCTAGGTCTTGAACCTTATCTGCCCAAGTCTTTGTGAGGTCAGCCACATAAGTTACATGCCGTGTCTTGATCTCAGCCAACTCTGCCTTCAGGGTTCTGATTTCATTCTCTTCCAGATCAACTTCTTTGTCCAGAACTTGGACTGAACTCCAATTGGCACTTGCAAAAGATCCTAGAGCTGCAACAGTTTCTATGGCTTCAACTCGTGGGTTGTTGGTCCTTGGAACCCATATTACCTGATCTGGGACAGTTTCTTCTAACCCACCCTGATCTCTGCTCCTCTTCCTGGTTCTTCTCATCACTACCTTATCATCATGGCTGTAGAAGTAGTCACCAAGGGGAACTACATCCTGATCTGCATACTCAGTCACTTCCCCTGCAGAAGTAGAAGTAACACTTATTGTTGCAACCAAAGGGGTTGTTTGAAAGACTACTGAATTAGGTATAGGCAAAGTGACTTGAAGGATAATCTGAGGTGTGGAGGTGACTTTGGTAACTGATAAGACTTTGATTGGTGAAGGTACTGAGACAAAAGCTTCTGAAAGTGGAAATTGGTTGTCAACATTGGCTTCTGAAAGTGGAACTTGGTTGTCAACATTGGCTTCTGGAAGTAGCAATTTCTTATCAGCCTTGATGGGTGATGATGGAGGGGAAACTTTGGAAGATTCATCAGTGGTAGTTGACAATAAGTTAACTATGGGTGACTGTAGAGGGGCAGTCAAAGACTGGACTTCTGCAACCATGGATGATGAAATAGAAAAAGGGACTAGGTGTTCTGGAAATGGAGTGGTGCTGTCATTGAGAGTGTTAAATAAATGGGACAAGGAAAATGGAAGTGTCACTCCTAAAGGTGCAGTGGAGTTTTGTTGGATAGATGGTTGCAAAACTGCTGAAGATGCTATGCCTGGGGCAACATTAATAATCAACATTGATTCATCTGGAAAAGAATAATCCATGTAAATACTATCTAGCAAGTCAGTGGCAGTATTAGGATCTTCAACGACTTCCTCGTCACTGATACTGGAGGATGAGGCACAACTTCCTCATCATAATCGATTATGTTGATTGTGGACAACTGTGATTTAGAAACCAGAACTTTCTGCCTCTTTGCTTGATTAGCTCTGGTCATGACCAAGTCATCATCTTCATGGGTCTCTGTAGTAGGTAGTTGAATATTGATAGAAGGCCTAGGAGGTTCTAGCAATTGAGTATTGAGCATTTATGACAACTGTGTCATCTCTTGCTTGAAATTCTGAGCTGTCTGTAATAACACTTTAGTTGTTTCAGCAATTTTCTCTTGTGGAGGTTCTTGTAGGGGGGGTTTACCTTTCTCCCCATCAGGATATGTGAGCATTAAGGGAGCTTTAGCTTTCTAGGCTTCTTTTTCCTCTCTGTCCCTCCTTGTCTGTTCAATTAAATTCAACTACATGGCCCTGTAGCTCAAAACTCTAATTTTGAGATCTTTCTGGTATTGCAAAATATCATGCTATTCTTGTGAATCTTTGGCTTTGGCAAGGACTTGAGAAAATGTGTCTACCCCTTGGTATATAAAATCATTTGGGCGAACCTCATGTGCATAATCCATTTTTACATGTATTTGTTTGAAGTGTGCATCCAATAATTGTTTGGGATCATGTTTCCTCTTCTCAATAGTGCCCAATTTCAAGGAAACTATTTGGTCACCGAGGGCTATAGCCCAATTTGAGGTAGGGATAACCAGCTGGCCAAGGTTGATAGGAAACTTAGGCCAACCTTTCTTCATGGGACCTGTGAGTTTCTTATACATGCCATCAGTCACTGTCTGGAATGAAACCTCTTGTAGAACTAGCCTGTCTGGGACTATCCTAGGTAGAAGGTGCATGGTATCACTTCCCCAGATTTTGATGTATGAGAAGTACTCGAACACATACCAATCACCCATGGTATTAATGAAGGCTTTGGCATCTTCTGAAAATGCACGTTCCTCCTACTTGAAGATCTTAAAATAAATGGTACCCATAAAGCTATCACAGATATCATGTTAAGATTCAATATGCTAAGACATAAAATATCAACATTACATTCCATTTCACAATAATAGCATATACAGGATCACTGAAGAAACAACAAGCATAACATAAACACAAGAGACACAGATTTATCCTAGGAAACCCTCATGGGGTAGAAAACCCAGCAAAGCTTCCTAAATATAGATGACCAGTAATATACAAAGATGCAAACCAAAGACATGATCTCCTCCTCCACCATAGCAGACCTCTCCTCCATAAGTGTGCTACATTCTGAGTGAGGGAAGTGTGTGTGTAATGAGGAACACACCTCCTCTATTTATACACATCTCCGACTTGTACTTTATATTAACTAGGTCGGCCCCAACTTTACCACTGGGTTAAACACCCCACTGCAACTGACTGGGCCGACCCCACTAGGGTGGTCTAAAAACCCTTTGACCCACATAACACATACAGGGCCGACCCCCACTAGGGAATTCTAGTAACCCAAGTTACCACATTCTGATGGAGGAATAAACATCTCTGGAATAATAAAGTACAAATATAATATTCTTTGAAGTTACAATATCTCAACACTCCCCCTTAATGAGAAGGATATTATAACAACATCTGCACGAGCAAGGAGTCATAAACATCATACATGACACATCTATAAATCATTGGAAGCTTTCTCAACATCATCAGTAACTCAAGCAGTTACTGGAACATCTTCAATACTGGAACATCAACATCTCCAGTATTGAGTCTCTATCGTCTACAGCACTCCAACAGCTATAGCAATATCATCATCTGATCCTCATGATCAATAGCATCGTCGTCACACGATCATCAGCATCGTCATCCCACGATCATCAACATCATCATCATGATCATCAGCATCGTCATCACATGATCATTAGCATCGTCATCACATGATCATCAGCATCGTCATCTAGATCATCATGATCAGCAGCATCGTCATCACATGATCATCAGCATCGTCATCACACGATCATCAACATCATCATCACACGATCACCAGTATTAGTATCCACACAAATAAAAGTATACACATCATCAATACAAGTATCCTCATCAATACATATCCTTATCAATACATATCATCAATACAAGTATCAATACATCAATACAAGTATCAATACATCAATACAAGTATCCTCATCAATACAAGTATCCTCATAAGTCAAGTATACACAATAGCAGCATACTCTTCAATACACATACTCCCTCCTTTCGGAATTACAGGATCATGGACAATCCTTCCTTTCGGAATTACGGGATTCTAGTCCATCAACATTGGTGATCCTTCCTTTCGGAATTATGGGATCAATCTTATCACAATCATGTTTAAGACAATCCTTCCTTTTGGAATTACGAGATTTATGGTCTAAGAATGATTAGTCCCACTCAATCTCTTTTAAGACAATCCTTCCTTTCAGAATTATGGGATTTACAGTCTAAGGATGATTAGTCCCACTCAATCTCTTTTAAGACAATCCTTCCTTTCGGAATTACAGGATTTACGGTCTAAGGATGATTAGTCCCACACAATCTCTTTTAAGACAATCCTTCCTTTCAGAATTACGGGATTTACGGTCTAAGGATGATTAGTCCCACTCAATCTCTTTTAAGACAATCCTTCCTTTTGGAATTATGGGATTTACGGTCTAAGTATGATTAGTCCCACACAATCTCTTTTAAGACAATCCTTCCTTTCGTAATTATGAGATTTATGGTCTAAGGATGATTAGTCCCACTCAATCTCTTCTAAGACAATCCTTACTTTCATAATTATGGGAATTACGGTCTAAGGATGACTAGTCCCACACAATCTCTTTTAAGATAATCCTTCCTTTCGGAATTACGGGATTTACAGTCTAAGGATGACTAGTCCCTACTTGTACCTTTTGAACCGAGGTCCAAGGATGATCCAGTCCTATCATGTCCACTAGGGACTTCATTCTCAGAGACACATGTCTATGGCTCACTTTAGGACTGAAGTCCAGGGATGATCCAATCCCACCTGTCCACTAAGGACTTCATTCTCGGAGACATATGTCTACGGATCACTTTAGGACTGAAGTCCATGGATGATCCAATCCCCACATGTCCACTAAGGACTTCATTCTTGGAGACATCTGTCTACGGATCAATTTAGAACATGTGTTCAAGGATGATACAATCCCTCTTCTTTCTTAGAGACACATGTCTACGGATCCTTTTAGAACATGTGTTCAAGGATGATGCAATCCCCTCATCAACTTGGACCCTGTCTAAGGACCATCAACCAACCTCTCTGTCGGCATCACCAATATAGGTATCCACATCATCGACCTCACTGTCGATGCAGACAATCTCATCATAAGTGACCACATCACTCCCCCTTTCGAGGAGGGTCCTACCAAGCTTGTCTCGGAAAATACTCAAACTTTACTTGAGGTAGAGGTTTGGATAGTACATTGGTAACTTGTTCCTTGAGGTAGAGGTTTGGTTAGTACATTGGTAACTTGTTACAAATTCAAACTTTATAGTTCCTTTCTGCACCATATCTTGTCAGATCTCTATGTGCTTTGACTTATCATGGAACACTGGATTCTCTGCCATCTTGATACAACTCTGTTTGTCACATAGGATCACAGTTGGGTCTATCTCTAAGTCAAACAATCCTGAAGCCATACCGCTTCGCAACTAGCAGAGCAAGTAGCCATATATCCTACTTGTGCTGAGAGCCACACTAGACTGCTTCATGCTAAACCATGAGATCATGGCTAATCCCAGACAATAACATCGTCTCGATGTGCTCTTCCTATCTGATACACTTTCTGCCCAATCAACATCTGTGTAGCCATCTGAAGTCATGATCTCCAAGATAACATAGATCAAAGTCTATCATATCCTATAGGTGCCTCATCACATGCTTTGCAACTATCAGGTGAACACATCTAGTTTCCACTAGATACTGACTCAAGGTGTTCACAGCAAAGCATATATCTGACCTAGTATTTGTTAGATACATCAATGACCCAATAATTTGTCTGTACAGAGTTATATCCACT
Source organism: Larix kaempferi (assembly GCA_027924585.1). NCBI lineage: Eukaryota > Viridiplantae > Streptophyta > Pinopsida > Pinales > Pinaceae > Larix > Larix kaempferi. The sequence continues at coordinate 1,662,041 of BSBM01000454.1, forward strand.
AACTCTGATGAGTCATCCGCTAACAGCTTCAAGTTGGAATCCATGAGAGTGGCCATTCCAACATATCAAGTCCTTTTAATATTTCTCGACATACTTTCCCTGGTTGAGAAAGATTCCTTCTGAGCCTTGCCATACTTCCAGACCTAGGAAGTAATGCATCAATCTGAGATCTTTCATTTTCATTTCTGCAGCCATCTATCTGTGCCATCTCTCGTTAGATGGGTCTACTGATATGAGCCTCAATATCATTCGAACTCTGTAGTGAGTTCCTTCTTGCATCCATGTCATCTGTGTATAGAAACCATATTCAACCTTGTAGCAAAGGTTGATATCCACATCACCCATGGTGATCATTAATCTCATCAATTGACTATCGATCTTGGGTACCCATACAGAACCTGATTCACACTTCTTCTTTAACTACACCATTAAGAGAATGGTCTTATCTAGCCACTTGGAGCAAACATCTCGTCATGATTCTCTTCCTCTTTCTAAGAGAATCTTCTATCCACGAGCCTTCTATATTTTGTTTGATTTGTAAATCTTCTTGTTGAACATCCATCACTTGTTCGTTGTTCATCATTCTTCATGATCTTTCCTACAAATAAAAATTAAGTACATGATTAGTAATACTTCATACTCATGAAATCATGTTGACATGATAACCTATCATTTACATAGTTATGCAACTATCTTGACCAATACTTTGGCACAACACTTTTCCATATCCTGTATGCATACATTGGCTATCTAGATGCCTTCCATCTCTATAAGAACATACTATCGAGAGTGTGCACAGCTCTCAGCATGTCAGCAAAGAGGTTTCATTCTAGACAAGCAACAATGGAATGGTTTGTCCAATTTACCAATCATATGCATATTAGTAGTATACTGTTCAATGCTATATGAATGTTTACACTCAGCATGATATATTCTATGAATACAAATATGCATACAACCTATTACAAGCAATATCATTTACTATTTCAAATAACAACTCTAATACTTATCTTTTATGTTTGTGTGGTTGTCTCTCGCTTGATCTTCTACATGTCTTTTGAACTTCTATTCATTCTGTACCACTGTGCATGCTCAAGTGTGCACTAGTGTCATCCTCATGATCTCATACAAAAACATACATTCATTAGTATATTCTAAATATTATCAAAAAATTATAATTCTAAATAATCTTGAATATGTATAGATAATAAACATTAGTATTCAAGGTTTCAAGAAAGTCTTTTTTTTACTCATGCATATTCTTGTTTGATCATAGGACTCTTCTGGTTAGTTAAACCATCAATCAAGATAAGAGACATAATATGCATAAACCCTTGATTACTAGCTTTATGAATAAGCATAACCAATCATACCAAGTATACTTATATAAGGGATCCTAACACAAGGTAAGATTCTAACTTGACATAGGAAAACATACCTGGATTAGTATACCTAGTTAGTTATGTCTAACATACCTAAACAATATCTTCTTTGTTCTCTTCAATGATTTAGAGATCCTGTGCTAGAACCTGCATATCTCATAGGTTAAGCATAATATAACAAAGTCATACATACCTCGTAAGTAGAACAAAGATTATGGATGAGTCTTTGTCTTCATGTTATCATGGTCATGGAACTTGATTTGTCTTTCGTGATGTACCTATATCTTGTTAGCAGACAACATCAACCTCATACAACACCACAGTGCATTAGTACAATCATATAGCCCTAATCAATGAATTTATTCTATCATTCACATGCATTCATACTGTTACTAGGGTGATAAGACAATTCTAACATTAATCAAGATTGTACTAATAAATAATATGAAGGAAAACATATTATGAACTTAATCAGGAATCAGATTTCAAGACATACCTAAACCTCCTTAAGTCATACCTGTCGAGACTTCTTGTAGTCTTCTTATGTAAGGCCTTAGCCTCAACTCCCCCTGAAACTTGATCTGGAGCTTGATTAGGGTTTGCTAGAGAAACCCTAAAAATTCAATCTTTGACTTTCACATTTCTGAATGGATGGAAGGATGTGTCTTGCTGAGCTGATCAAACTAGCATACTTCAATTTTGAAATCTCCAAAATTTGACCCCTCAAAATTGCCTTCGAAACTTCTGGATCTTCTGGACAGGATCCCGAACTAGGGTTTCATGAAGCCCACCCTTCTTCCCAATCAAAATGTTCGATCCAAGGCTCTAAACTCTCATTTTTCTGAGGAGCTTCCAATCGTGGTTACAGACTTAAAAAATTTCAACTTTTGCTGAAGCCCTAATTTTCCATCTTTCCGATCAAAATCCCAAACTGGGGTTTGATCAAGCCCTGTCTTCTACCCAACCAAAAAATTTGATGTTGGTCTCTAAATTTCGATTTTCCTGAGTAGCATTCAGCCGTGGACTCCGACTACAAAAATTCTAACTTTCTTCGAAATCCTAAATTTCGGAAGTCATGAATGGAGGTGCTCCAAAAATAATTATGTTTTGACAGAAATATGTACCTGATTGTTTCTATTGTAACTCCAAATTTTTTGATCCCTAGGATCTGAAAACGTTTTTTGTTGTAACCTGACTTTTCATCTTTCCATCTCGACAGGTCTGACCCCAATTTAATTTTCTGTGAGAGAGTTATGCCAAGTGTCGCAACGTGACCTGTTTATGGGATAAAACAGGAGAGCGAACTTGTACGGTGTGCCATGTGTCATTGGTTCAACTTTGTCCTCTTAAAACGTTTCCTAAGATAGTACATTCTGTGTACTGCCTGTCACTTTTTACGAAATTTCATTTGGAGCTTCCTAGCCCAAGTTATGACCTTTTTTCCAAGGTCACCTGATTATGACTGAGATCTGGAAGAGGCAGAAACCCTAAATTGTATTGATCATAACTCACAAACTACAACGAATCTGAGGGTTCCCTTTGGACACAAGGTACATGGGGATTTTATCTACGGCCTGTAAACTTTTCCAATCCTGAAATTTCGCCAAAATGGATTTATAGTGAATGTTTCACGATGACTGGTTTTTTCTATATAAAACCCTAACCTTCAAATTGTCGCAAGAGAAGCAAGTGTCATAAGTGCCATACATTGCCTTCCTTCAGATTAGCTTTGATACCATGTTAAGATTCAATATTCTAAGACAAAAACTATCAGCATTACATTCAATTTCACAATAATAGCATATACAGGATCACTGAAGAAACAACAAGCACAGCATAAACACAAGAGACATAGATTTATCCTGGGAAACCCTCATGGGGTAGAAAACCCAACAAAGCTTCCTCAATATAGATGACCAACAATATACAAATATGCAAACCAAAGACATTATCTCCTCCTCCACCATAGCAGACCTCTCCTCCATAAGTGCGCTACTTTCTGAGTGAGGGAAGTGTGTGTGTAATGAGGAACACACCTCCTCTATTTATACACATCTCCAACTTGTACTTTATATTAACTAGGTCAGCCCCAACTTTACCACTGCATTAAACACCCCACTACAATTGACTGGGTCGACCCCACTAGGGTGTTCTAAGAACCCTTTGACCCACATAACACATACAGGGCCGACCCCCACTAGGGAAGTCTAATAACCCAAGTTACCACATTCCGACGAAGGAATAAACATCTCCGGATATACAATAAGATCTTCATGGAGGAATGAAACATCTCTGGAATAATAAAGTACAAATACAATATTCTTTGAAGTTACAATATCTCAACATATCAGACAATAAAGGTACATAATTGCCTTCCCACAATGCTGAGTGGTAAATGTGTACAGGGGGGTCTGTAGGGGTCCAACTCCAACCTAGGTTAGGATACTAGAACTCTGCATAGAAAACATCAATGACATATGCATAAAAGAAGAAATGTGGCTTCTTATGAGAAGGTGCCTTCTGATAATCCGCTATAACATTCTTCAATTCTGACAACAGGATAGATTCCCACGGGAAGGATTCACCAATGGTCAACACATGGTGTGCTATAGGTGCCCATTCGGCTTTGAAAAGAGAACACTTGGGAAGACCAAAAAGCCTGTAGAGCATGGTTGCCAACAGAGAGTAGGGTTCCTTGAACCAGATAATGGGATAGAGGTTGTCAGCCTTAGGCACAAAGGCATTGGGCTTGACCATCCATGACTTTATCATCTCAGTGAAGTCATATCGGGTCTTTGAGGATTGAATAAATTCAAAAGAAAGGGTCTGTGTATGGGGTTTAACAACAAAAGATCGAACAAAGACCTCCGGGCGAAAATGTCTCAATTGAACACCGATGCTATCATTGAAACCGCAGTCTTTGACACTGGAATTTTCAATAATCCATTTCACTGCATCAGTGTAAGGTAGGACAACAGGACATGCAGCAATGGCGTGTATTTGGGAAGCCCTAATCCTCTCATACATAGGTTTATCATTCTCAATATGGGAAAGGTCGTCGTTGTCAAATATAGCATAAATTTGAGACCAATCCACCTGGTATGTTTCAGTGACCTTCTCATTATTATCCGAGAGAATACCAAAATTAGGGTCCTTGGTCAAGAGATCTCTGTGTGCTGTTTTGGATCGTGTGTTTTTCGACATGGTGAAAAGCTTGCAATTTATGATAAATAAAGAAAAAAAATCAAAATTCAATCCAAAATAGTAGAATTGGAAAACAAAAATAGAAGTATGACAACAGACTTACCCCAAATAACTGAAGAACTGATAAAAACGACACCTTAACAAGAATCTGCAGTAGACTCCAAGCAACGGGGTAATTTCGAATAGTAAAAATGACAAAAATAAAATAGAAAAAACCCTACTTAATACATTCACCAAATTAAAACATGACCGTTGGATCAAAACGAACGAACGACTGAGATGAACTAGAGCAGGATGCGGGATCGGGTTTATATTTTATTTGAAAATTTATTTAAGAATCCCGAAAGCCGAAAACCCAAAAGTGTTGGGTTGCGGGTTTCGGGATTGCAAGAAAACAAAAGCACAAAAGAATTCCCGAAAGCCGAAACCCAAAAGTGTCGGGTTGCGGGTTTCAGGAATGGGAAACAAAAAAATAGCAATCGAAATTTTTTTCCCTAAAGTCGCAACCTGAAAGTGTCGGGTTGTGGGTTTCGGGAACGCACAACAAAATCAAACTTAAAAAGAAATTCCCGAAAGCCGAAATTGCGGGTTTCGGGATGACATCAATCAAAAGTTGAAAAATAAAATCCCGTAACCTGCAACTGTCGGGTTGCAGGTTTCAGGTTTCCTAAACTCCACAACAAACAAACAAACCCCGCAACCCGCAACTGTCGGGTTGCGGATTTCGGGTTTCCTAAATGTCAGGTTTCGGGTTGATGGAAGTAAATGATAAAATACTAAAAAATTGAAGCTTCTTGCAAGCCCAAAACACTTAGAAATTTTTTAGATCAAAAAGAAAAACACACAAGACAAAAGTATGGGTAAGGGATCTTAGGGATAAAAACCAAAATATCATATTTACAAGAAAACTCACCCAACTACCTTTGTGTTTATTAGGAATGGGGCTCCCGTGCTTCAACTAAGCTTGGGATCTGTTGTGGTCACAACAAATGGTGGCTAGCTGGGATGAACAAGTTATCTCTGCAACAAATTCGGCTAAAGAGAACATGTCAGGAAACCAATATTTTCAACCTAAATTTTAGAAAATGCTCAACAGAAGGACAGTTAACGAGTAAGAAACATAAGGTTAATATATCTCCAGACATGACCATTTTAAGGATAATGCTAATCTGATAAGGAGGCATAGGAACAACCAGAGTTCTCTACTTTGATGTAGTCATGAAAAAGAAGCTTGTGTTGAACCTTGAAATAGACTTAGAATCGCACATGGATATCCCAATTACACATCACCTTGGTTTGTTAAAATTTTATTAATGTACAACAATTTATTCAGCTATATACACCTTCTCTTTCTTTTCTTTTCTTTTTTTATAGTTCAAAAGATAGAATAGATCTTGCATATGTAATACCACTGCCTTGACTTGGTGATCAAATATCAGCAATGCCATTCACAAACCTGATCAATCCAGCTCGGTAAGGAGAATCCTTGTCTTCCAGTTGAAATACTGAAAGCAACTACCGTGGCCTGGTGACCACGCTGTGGTAGTTTTAGTCCAAATCAGGCCCATGATAATGGCAAGGATGGCTTGTAATAAGACCCCCCTGTTCTTATATGCAACATGCATCTTAAAAAAAAAAAAGATTTTATTGAATTGTAAATTACAAAGGCACTACCATGGCCTGGTGACCATATATTAGTAGTGTTACTCACCAGTGCTTTGCAGATCATGAATGGACTGACCTGTGATAGGATCTTCCAACTCCCAGTAAAACTGAAAGTCATCTTCCAAGTGTGGTGGCTTGATGTGAATATGTCATTCCACTAAGCACCTATGAACCTAATGGGCTAGCTTGATAGCAAGAGCCCCCCCACCTTTCAATTTACATTTATTGAGGGATTTATTACCAAGGTGATTGTAAAAGGATCCAAAGCAGAACAAGCTAGGCAGGTTATTATAATATGTTGTTTGAACCATGAAACATGAGATCATAAAAATTTGTTATCACCCAGACCTCAATTAAATAAATGAGACATGTATAAGATGATTATCATCATGGAAAGGTATCAATCCAGGTCCTGCAATCATTGACTGTGTACCCTTATTGAAGAAATTCTGACATAGGTCGAGGAAACTGTGGCTGGCAGAAACTTCTAAAACCTCAGCTGAAATTATCTGTGAGAAAAACTGATTATTAATTATCACCAAATGTGCAGAATTTTAACAGCAGAATAAACAAAAGAAAACAGTGTAAATATTGAAAACTAAGAAAAACAGAAATAAAGAAACCAAAACTATATACAAGCGCATCAGCCTGACCGGACAAAATACTTTTTGAGGAGTGAAACATTCACTAGATAAGTATCTACAACTCCTTCCATTGTCTGTAATCGAACAATACCAGGACCCATTTTTTTTCTGTAACAATGAAAGGTCCCAGCTAGAGGCGCTAAAACTTGGTATACTGGTTCTTATCTTTGTGATGTTTGTCCCATCTTAAAACCAAGTCTCCAACAGAAAATTCTCTGTCAGATGAAGATTTTTCATCAAACCACCTTTTCACCATCTGTTAATGATGATATAACTTATTTCTAGCCGTTTCCCTATCTTCCTCCAGTTTAAGTAGAGTGTCAATTCTCTGCTAGAGGGGATACGAATCATCTTCTTGGACAGACTGGGATAACTGTAGTGAAGGGATGGTAAGATTAGAAGGAAGAATGGCTTCTTTTCCATACACTAAATAGTAGGGAGAGTTTCCAATTGCTACCTTCGGAGTAATTCGATTTGCCCAAAGAGCATTGTTGAGCTATGTATGCCAATCTCTATGGTGAGAGGCCACAGTCTTCTTTATAATGTTGATCAAATTTTTGTTTGAAGACTCAGCCAACCCATTACCTTGTGGGTAGTAATTGGCAGAAAATTTGAGTTTCATCCCCTTTTCAAAAGTGTACTCAGTTATGTCAATCGAGGAAAAATAGGATGCATTATCAAAGACTAGGTACTCTAGAGTGCCAAACCGTGAGAGTATCTAGCTATCTAAGAAATAAATCACTTGGCTGGCATTACATTACTTAAGTGGGACTACCTCCACCCATATGGTGAAGTAGTCAGTTGCTATGAGAATGTAATTGTGTTGGAGGGATGAGGTAGGATTTATGGGTCCAACAAAATCCAGCCCCCATTGCTGAAATGGAAACTGAATAGTGACTGGTTGCAAAGGGAAAGTAGGTTTCTTCAACTTCCCTGTGCATTTCTGGCATGGTTCACACCTCCTTACATAGGCATAAGAATATTTAAACAAAGTAGGCCAGTAATATCCAACTCTGAGAATCTTATGAGCTGTTTTCTCGCCCGAAAAATGGCCTCCAGCTGGTCCTGCATGAAATTGAAAGAGAATATCATTTGTCTGGTCCTTTTCAAGGCATCTAAGGAAAACAACATCATAATTTTTTCTAAACAAAACTTCATTTATAAACTAATAAGGAGCATCCTTTAATATTAAAGCCCTACTTTTCTTAAAGTCCAAGCTTTCAGGGGCAAACCCATGGTTCAAAAAAAATTTGATATGGTCATACCATTCCGATGTTGAGGTATCAATAGCATGGAAAGAACCTGTCAGAGGATCTTCCTCTTGCTCCCATTCAGTTTGCTGCTATACATGATCATTGGATTGAGCAGTGAGAAGACAAAGGCCTTTTCCTTTGACAATTTTGGCGTGTCTTATTTCCAAATCATACTCCTGCAGCGCAGTCATCCAATGGGCCCTTTTTTTGCCCAACTCCTTCTGGATTAGCACATTTCTAATAGCAGAATATGGGACAATGACCTTTGTTCTAGATTTTAACAAATAAGGCCTGTAATGCTTGACAAACTTGTAAAATGCATAGGCTTGTTTGTCAATTTGTGAATAATTGAGCTCTACACCCTTAAAGGTCGAACTCATAAAAGAGATTGGTATCTCTATATCACTGTCCTGTTTCTGTGTCAAAACAATTGCATAGGAGAAATCAGTGGCGAAAGTGTAGAGAATAAAATCTTTATCAAAATCTGGGGACATAAGAGCGGGAGCTTCAGCAATGGCCTTATGAATTTCAACGAATGAATCCTTTTGTTCTTGTGACCAGGTGAACTGTATATCTTTCTTAACTAAATGCTATAAAGGTTTAACTATCTGAGCAAAATTAGGTACAAACCTACGTACAAAGTTGATTTTACCCAAGAAGGACTGCATTGCTTTACACGAACCCGATAATCCAATTTTTGAAATAGCATCTATGCGTTCGGGGTCGATGATCATGCCTTCTTTTGAAACAATGAAGCCTAAAAGCTTCCCTTCTGTAACTGCAAAAATGGATTTCTTGTGGTTCAGGGAGATGCCAAATTTCCTGCAACGTTCGAAAACCTGTTTCAAAGAAAATAGATGTTCATGTCGCCTATTTGAATATATGGTAATATAATCTAAATAAACCACAAAGGAATTGTGCATCAAACCTTGGAAAGCTATATCCATAGCTCTCTGAAAAGTGGCTCCTACATTGATCAAACCGAAGGGCATTCGCCTGTAGGCAAAGGTGCCCCAAGGGGTTCTGAAAGCTGTTTTTAATTGGTCATCCAGGGTGACCATAACCTGGTTGTACCCCTAAAAAACATCTAAGAGAGAGAACATTTATTACCCTGCTACTCTTTGGAGAATCTGTTCCATGCGTGGAACAGGGTAGTTATCTTTTTCGGAAGCTCGATTCAGATTCTTGAAATCAACACACCATCGGATTTCACCACTTTTCTTGCGTACATGCACCAAATTGGATATCCATTTTGTATGCCTCACCGAAAAAATAATTCGAGCTGTGAGTAGCTTTTCCAGTTCTTTTTTCATAGAAGGCTCTAAACTGGGATGCATTTTTCGCAGTTTCTGTTGATATAGTTTCACTTCCGGCTTCATTGGTATGTTATGGTAGATGAACCTAGTGTCAAACGTTCTCAATTCGTCATAGGTCCAAGCAAAGACATCTTTATATTCTTTACACAGTTTAATGATAGCTCTCCTTTCTTCTGGAGTACAATCATTTCCTATATTGATAAAACGGGGTTCTTATTCGGTCCCTAAATTGACTTTCTCGTAGTTAAGTGAAGAGCTTTGTGTTTTACAATTGGTTTTGTGTCTGAATTTGTCTTGCAAATCGTAGAACTTCTCCAAATTGATCACATACTTTGGGATGACGTTCGAGGAATCAGAGAGATACTTTTCATGTTCATCCTCGTCTATAGCCATATCCTGGAATGTATCCTGGGCTGTCAGAAAATCAAGTATCTGCGGATCTTCATCGAACACTTTACAGTTTGTCACATTATCTGGTATGGAAGGCCTATACATCAGTTCTATTGAGAATGTTTGAGGAGATAGGCCCTCTGGTGGAATCAATCTGGAAGCTGTATTTTCCAACAAGTCAGCATTGAAGTTCTGAGACCTAGGGACTAAATTAATATTAAATGCAGTAAATGAGCTAGTAAGATCCCTTACCAATTTCTGATCATTCAACAGGCGGGGGGACAAGCAGTGTATCTTATTCCTCACCTGTTTCACAATAATTTATGAATCTCCAAAGCAATGGATGATCTGTACTTTCAAGTCGATAGCTTTCTTAAGTCCCTATAGCAGGGCCTCATACTTAGCCACATTGTTTGTACAATCAAACTCTAATATGCATGCAATCATATTTTTTGTCCCTTTTGGATCTATGAGAACACATCCTGCACCAGCTCCATCCTTAGATTTAGAGCCGTTGAAAAACAATGTCCAAGCAATAGGGTCTAATCTAAAATTTGTATTTACATTAAAAACGTTATGTACAATATCTCCTGAGAATGGCATAGAAGTGAGATGAGCTACCTGAGATTCGTTCTGTGCATTCTCCTGTGGTGAAATGTCAGCTGGTAAATTCTTGAAGAAGGTTTCAAAGGTAAAATGCTCAATGTGTGTGTTGAAATAACCCGCAGGCTCACTTGAGTCATTCAAGTCTGTGACTATCTGTCTCATGCAAGGCTCCCTACTGATCTTGATCTTGTTTGGATGACCACTGTAGGGTAACCACAAATGGAACCAATCAGTAGAAAAATAACCTTTTAGCTTTTCTGAACAGTCTCTACTAAGCCACATACCATATGCTTCTGGGATATCAGCAATGACTATATCAATTGTTTGATGGATCCGAGGATTAGCTGATAATGTAATTAATACATTTCTAAGTCTCCCTACTACTCTGACTTTTGATTTGTCAAGTTGTACTATCTGAGTAAGGCAAGGTTCCCATGTGGCATTCAACTTTCTACAAACAGACAGAGGAATCACATTTGATGAGGCGCCAGAGTCTATCATACAGTTATGTACATTTCGGTTGAAAATCTCAAAAGTAAGCAGAAAAGGAGGTGTCCTTTTGCTACCAGACTTTTGATCATCTGGTTTAGTGAAAGAGTCAAGGTTATTATTTTGCAATTCTCTTGGTTGTTTGACCACTATACTTTTGGGTAAAGTATCCCTCATGGAAGGGATTTTCAACAATTCAAACAAAGAGATGTTTGCCTTAACTCTTTTAAGATCTTCAACTAAATTGTACTCCATTTCAGGGATGACTGTATCCTTGTGAGGAACAGTCCTGCCTTTACTAGGAATTGGTGTGGAGGATGAAGGTTCCTAAGGGGGTTGACGTTTAGACCTTGTGTTATAAGGATGTTGAACATTAAACACAGTCTCAGGTTCTTCTTCTTCTTCACACATAAGAAGCTCTGAAAAATAACTTACAGTGTTGATTTGTGAATCCTCGTGTTCATCTTCATCTTCTCCAGGTAATTGTGGGTCTAGATTAGTTTGATCATTGGGAACTTCAGGGGTGTTTTGAGATTCTGCTGCTAAGGCTCTAGAAATAGAATAAATTTCTTCATTCGTGAGGCCTTTTGTTGCATTAGGAGGCGGTGGATTAGGTGGAGGTTGATAAGGTGGCCTCATAAAACCTCTATTTTGGTTTTGATTTTCATTGTTAGTCTTTTTCAAATCCACCATCTCGTTTGACATTTTTTGGATGAACTTTTTCATGTCAATCATGTCAAATGGATCCTTGTTTTGTGAAGTGGATTTGGGAACACTGTCATTCCTTTTCCGGGAAGTGGAAGGTTGTTCTTCTGAGGTTTTCGGACTGTCCTTCAGACAGAAAATGTCCTTTTCAACTTGTATTGCTTGAGCAAACACTTCCAGCAAAGTTCCTTTGCATGCTCATTTCACCCACATTGAAATAGGAGCAGGAAAGCCTTTTTCATAGTAGGGTACCAACAATTCTTCAGCAGGAAGAAGGTTGATGGGAATTCTAATTTTTAAGTATGAGAATCTTTGATTGAAATCTGTAACCCTTTCTTTCCCTTTGATTTTCATGGAAGATAATTCCAAAACAAGATCCTATGGTGTTTTGTCATCTCCAAACTTTTGGATGAATAATTTCTCAAACTCATCCCAAGAAACGATAGACCTTGGTGGTAAGGCAAAATACCATGTAGCTGCCTTTCCTTCAAAAGTATAAGGAAAGATGTCACATCCCCCATTTTGACCCTTGTAATATTTTGGGCTATAATGTAAATAATGTATGCATATTATGTATGATTCCTAGCATGGAGCTCAAGGCCAAGGCCCCACTAGTGAATGCTCGATCTAGAAGAGGCAAGTATTCGAAATTATGCTACCCATGTGCTAGTGAACCATGGGATTTGTAAATATGCATCTTAATATAAATGCCCACAACTAGCTATGCAATGCAAGAAGAGATGGGGGCATGATGTTACAAGGAAATTGGGAGGGAAATATTCAAACCCTTGAGCCAATCAAGTCAAGCCAAGTGTCAGTGAGAGAACCCATCAACCATCAGCTACCCATGTTGACTTTAGTGCCCAATCATTCATTTCTCCCAAGAGTTGGGTGAAGTAGTTAATGCCTTAGGGATTGGGGAGGTATGGTTGTCCAAATTCGAGTATGGGCAAGCCACCCTCATCGAAAATCATGTTTCTCCTTCTTGGGAAATAAAACACCCACAAATTTCCTTCCCAAGCCATTATTCATGGTCAGACTTCACTCCCTCACATTTTTGGAGCTTGCTGGGCATTTTTGGGAGCTTGTTGGGCGTTTTTGGAACTGCCTGGCCGTTTTCCAGCCACGTTTTTCTGGTTTCTCTGGGTCTTCTAGCTGGGAAGAGGGCATTTTTGTGTTGCAGACCTGTTGGGAGCTGTATGGGCATTTTTATCCATTGATTTACAGTGTTTTCCTTCCTTTCTGGCATTGTTGGGAACTCGTTTTTGTATTACACACCTGTTGGGAAGGAGGGAGCACGATTTGGGGGTTTGTAAAGACCATTGCTGCTCTCTGAATGCCCATGGACATTTTCTGAAAACGAAATTGCCTTCCCAGGGTTGTTTTCCCCATTTCTCACTTTGTTTTTAGGTTGCCCACATTTTCCATCCATACCCAACACTTGGGGTTTTGCTGTTATGTGTACCCATGCCCAGTTTATGAGTTTTCTGTGTGTGAGGGAGATTGTTGGGGTTGAATTGGGTCTCCATTGTTTTGGCTTGAGCTTGAGTGGAACCATCCACAAATGAAGAGGGTTCAGATATAGTCTGATAAACCTAGGAGTGGTCTGGCGTGGCTTAGATCCAAATGATTATTTGGTTGTGTATGAGTTTGAAACCTCCTTTTCCCTTGTAGATATCATGCCCAGCTCGGGGGTGGTCTCTGAGTGCTGAAATAATACAGCCTGGGAAGAGACCTACGGTTGGGAGGAACGTTGCAACAACATAGCTAGTTGTTGGGGACAACATTACATTGAGATAAGTATACTCTCCATGTGTATTTTACTTCTGCAATGTATTTAATTTGTTAGCTGTGTTAAATTGAATGGCATCATGTAATGTGTGTGGATGAGATTTTCATTCCGCTGTTCATGTTTAATTGAATTACATCTGCACACATGTATTTCTTTGCTTTAAAATCTAATGTATGGGTTGAGTTTATGTAAAAGCCCCAGGATTTGCCATCATGTTCCCTTCCACGAATTGGATAGATAGGTGGGTATGTGACAGAATGGTATCAGAGCTGCTGGTTGCAGCATTGGGCCTTCATGGTCTACCTATCATAGTGGCAAAGGTAAGTATTCCTCCTGCTCAAACTGATCCTTACAAAAATTTCAGATTTTCAAAATTTTTAAAGTATTTTGACTAACTGTCTCGGCGAGCTCGTCTGCAACGGTGGCGAGACTCGGCGAGCTCGTCCGCAATGGCGGAAAGGCTCAGTGAGCTCGTCCGTAACAATAGTGAAACTTGGCCAGTTGCTCCACAAATGAAATGGCAAAAAATTTAAGAGTTTTGCTCCGCAACGGCGGAAGAGATGGGCAAAGTTGCTCTGCAATGAACCGGAAGAGAATCCATAAGTTCAGCGAAAAAGAAGGAAAAATTTCGGCGGAAGAAATCGATGAGTTCATCCATAATGGTGGACATAGCTGGCAAGTTTGCACTGCAAGGGCGGAAAAGATTGGTGAGTTTCCACCGCAGCGCCGAAAGGACTCGGCGAGTTGGTCCGCAATAGCGGAAGGACTCAGCGAGTTGGTCGGAAAATTTTTATAATTGTCTTTTGACGGAAGGAATTGGAAAGCTGCGCCAAAGTGGTGGAAAGAACTGTCGAGTTTGCACTGAAGTTCCAAAATGGTCGACCGGAAGAGATGGATGAGTTCGTCCGCGACACCAGAAGAAACTCGGCCAGTTCGTCTGCGACACTGGAAGAACTTGGCAAGTTTGTCCGTGACACTGGAAGAACTCAGCGAGTTCATTCGCAATGTTCGGAAGAGAATTGCCAAGTCTTCCGAAATAGGAAATTTAAGTGGCTTTCCAGGGTGAAATTCAGGAACTAAAAGCTTAAAATGGCTGTGAACTTATGTGCCAGATTGTGCGAAATTGAAGAATTAAAAAAAAAAATAAGGGGGCAAGCCCCCTTGACCCCCGTCATCTCCCGGAGACAGTCACTGAAGTGTGAAGTGCATTCTTTATCCTTGGGATGAGAAGCAGGGATTGCATAAAGGGTTGTGGAATTCTCAGCAAGAGTAATGGGTTGTAATATCCATTATAGAGGATGAAAGGGAAATTCCTCACCTTAAAACTAATTCTGTTTGTAGCATAAGAATTGCATATTTGGAAAATAGCAAGAATGAATGATTACACATATGTATATGTTGAATTTATAACTCATGAGAATATCATAGCTAATGATTGCTTGTATGCTTGGTAGGGAAGCCAAGGAAAGGATTATCTATGATTTGGATGAGGAACTCCATGTCAGAATGAGGAATTGGGAAGAATTCCTTAACTCCTCTCTTGCTATTGTATTTATATTTCCTAAATTTCATAAGTTGAAAATTATGGCATAGGGATGATAGAAATGCAATAGAGTAGTGGACTAAATGCATATGAATTAGTGGGCATGATTAAAAAGTCATTGCATAATGCATGCGAATTGCTTATGCATGAGCATGAAGTTGCATATGGGTAAAGGTAGTGAAGTTATGTATGCAATAGCCCATTAATGATATTTCCTATGGTTGATAACAATTAATGTTGTTGATAATGGTTGTATGAATTAGACCATAGAAGCATGATTGAAAATGTAAGTGATTAGATAGCTGAAATAAATATGCACTAGATGGCATATTGATAAACATTGCACAGTGAATGTGAAAATGTTTGTGCATATATGTATATGATATTGCATGTTGGTAAAAAGTGAGGTTTTACATATGCAATGAGCCACTTAAGATAATTATTGTGGTTGTTAATAAGATAGTTGTGTTCGCAATGGTTATAGGACCGAAGACAACCGAAGCATGGCTAAAGATGTGGATGATGTTATTGCATATGATAAAAAACCTTATGAGGAAAAGATGGTGCAACAAATCTATGAGCATGAGGTTGGAAAAAGAACTATGAAGCCTTGGTAAGAGACTAACTGATCAAGTAATATCAAACGATGTTAATGACAACCATGCAGGTAATGGTTATTTATGCTTAATTGCATGAATGTTGAAAGAGGATTTGGTGAGATCCCTTCAACTATGTTTAAACTATGTTGAATTGTTTGCATGTGAGACTAAGTGCCTGAATGTGAAGATAATCCTACCAAGTATGGTCAGGAGTGGGTAAGTGAAGGCAAGTAGCCTTACACCCTATAGTTTCTTAGAAACCTCAATGCATTCGTATGAAATTATATCATGCCATTTGTGTATGTTGGTTGTGAGTTTAACAACCAAAGCAAGTAAAGACCTATAGTCATGTTGTGGTAGTACATGCCATATGAATGGTTAGGCCATAATATGCTGGAATGCATAGTATCCGCGGATTGATGAAAAGTTGTATTGAGGGATTATGCATTGAGTGAATGCACATTAAAATATTATGTAAATGTTGTGAATGTGCATGCATAGGTATAGGTGCACATGTTGAGATGCATTGTGTGAATGCATGATTGTGATATATGTTCAATGCAATTAGATAATCGATGAAATGGTGAACCATTGTTAATACTGAGAGAATTTCATGAGCTGCTATGAATGCAGGAGAAAGATTGCATGAAGAAGGTAGACATGATGATGGGCTACTAGAGTGCTCTATGGAAGGACAGAGATTGCATGAAATGTGAATTAATGAGTACTTACAATTTATTTAAATTGCACGGATAGTGTACCCATGTCTTTCAATATTATTGATGATAACGATGCATATATACATATATACATATATTTCATTGCACCTCAAATGCTAACAGCTGAATGTGTTTGAATTATTGAGTGTTATAATTTTAAGATCACTTCAGTGACTGTTGTAGCAATGAAATGATTATATGCATAGATACGCACAACATGTTTGGATGATTGAAGTTTTAGATTTCAGGTAGATTGTTTTGGGCATGGAAAATGTGCGTAAATCCATGATGAAGATTGGAATCTACCATGAGAAAGAGCCAAATGATATGAGAACAAACTCATGGCTAAGCAAATTAATTTCTGTAGAGAACAGAATTGAAAATTCATACTTGAATTTAATTATTAAAGCCATTGAATGATTATTGTTAAATGCTGCTGGCTATTTGGCTATTTGATAAATGTGTCAGGAAGACACATTGCAGGAAGATCAGGAGTGATGGCCTGCAAAAGCCAAACTAGATGGGAAAGACCCCATGCTTTGGAAATGGGTTTCGGGTGAAACACCATTGATAATGTCTCAGCCAAACCACATGTTGGTAAACCATGAGAGTGAGATGGTAAAGCTATGCCAAGAAGGCATGTGAGATACATCTGGAAAATGAATGAGTATTTTGTGACCCTAGACTAGAACATACATGTCTAAATTATTAGGGTTAATATGCAAAGCATGCTCTATCTTATTTATATCATTGCAGACTGCTTGAGTATGATTAGGGCCTACATAGCACACATCGGAAAGGGGGTGCACACCTTTTCTGGTGCTGGGTCATGATAGGGTTTTCAATATTGACTACACCCTAAGGGAATGGACACATTCCTGGTGTTTCAATACTTGATAGTGAATGATATGGATTATGGTTACAAAAATTGAACAGTAATAATGATGAGCTTGCTTATCCTTCTTGTGTTGTCATCCTACACAAATGCAGATTGATACTGCACATTAAGAGGCAAAGTGAGGAAGGGTACACAAAAGGACTGTACAAGAATTGGTAACCTTTTTATGCTCACACGAAATGTTACCAGAAGGGATGGACATGCCCGAAGAGCTGTGTAATAAAAAGAGGTATCATCCTTGTGTGAGTGGGGCCATGTTAACCTGTAGTCAAGAAAGTCACCTATAAAGTTCCTAAAAGGAATCACCAATTTGCACAAGAGAAGGAGTGGCATCCTTGTATGAATGAAGAGTTGATGTGTGTGTGAAGGGTTATGGTGCAAGAAGGTGTGGTGACATTGGTGAAGGCATAAAATCTCTATTAGGTCAGCGGTAGGAGGGCAGGCGCTAAGATTGACTAAAAACCCTGAGATGCCTATTGGGTCAGCAGTAGGAGGGTGGGCGCCAAGACTGACTGAAGACCCTGAGATTCCTATGGCTCCATAGCAGAGCCATGACCTATAATGGTTAGGTGGCGTAGTTTCCTTCCATTGGTCGATGACCCAGACGAATGTGTTGGCTTGGCACTGGAGAGGGCCAACCAGGTATGGGACTGGTTGGGCACCACCAAATGCTTGGTAAATCCAGCCGATGGGGAGGTGTACTAGTTAAGCATTAACTATATCCAAGTCCATAGGCGATCCCAAGGCTTGCAAAGCAAAGCAGGATCCTGTGGACCAGAGGAGAAACACATAATACAGATAAGTATTTATTTTCATTTATGTCTTGTTTGGAATAATGAAGATTTCAGGTATAAATATTTTAACAGCTTAGCTGATACACTATTGTTTCTTTTTTGGAAACCTTGGTCATTGCAGGAAGGCAAGACCCTAAAAGACTATAAATTGCTGGTAAATCCAGAGAATAAATGAGTGGGTGATATAAATTGCTGGTAAATCCAGAGAGTAAATGAGTGAGCGATATAAATTATTGAGAAATCCAGGGAGTAGCTCGTTGAATGCTATAAAGTTCTTGATAAGTCCAGAGAGTGACTACTTGGGGGCATTAACTACTTGATATGGTAAAGCAGCGTGTACCCTGGCCAAACACCCCTTAAACAATTGATAAAACCAGTCGAAGCACTGGCCTAGCATATTGCTAAAGAAAATGATTGATAAACCCAATCGGCGTAATGGCCTGGCATTGCCTATTCGAATGATTGTGGAGTAGCCTACATGCTGGCCCAACATTCGTTATTGTTTCCACGGGAAATCCAAGGCTTGCAAAGCAAAGAAGGATCTTGTGAAATAAAGCGAAGACATCCAATACAAATAAGCATTCGGTTACCTTGCAGTTCTTGCTTATGAATATACGTGTGTATATGATTTGGTTATGATTTCCTAAAATCTTGTTTATAGATAAACTAAACATGTGAATTGATTCAATGTTTGAGTGTAGGTATTGTTGGAAGCAAGGACTATGAAGGAATCATAGGGATGCAGATAGACATGTGACCATCCTAAAGTGCTCAGTATGAGCAGTAATGAAAGATGGTGCTAGTGGACATGAGGGGGCCATAGCAGCCAAAGGTTCTGTAGGAAACTATGGAGGAGGGTTCCTAGTTGAAAATCCTTAGACAGACCTTAGACACTAAGTGTCATAGCCAAGAAAAGAAAGTCAAAGCATTCACATTAAAGTGAAAGAGACTAAGGAGCATGAAACCACATCGATGGTGTAGCTCCATAATAGAACAAGACTAAGAGGGAGAAAATCCTACTCTTCTCTTTCCTTTCGATTGATGCATTTATAAAACAAAAGATTGTTGAGTGCATGTCATGGTTGAAAATAGATTGTATTTAATTGCTTGAGATGAATTGTGAATGCTGAAATAGTAAATTTCCTATGAAAGAATGAACATGAATGAGCTCATATGTATGTTGGAAAGCATGAAAGTGTGGAAGTCCCGTGAATAAAGCATGGACATTCCATGTCAATTGGGAAAATAATTGACTAATTTTAATATTCATGTTATGCTTGTCCTAACAAAGAATTTCCATGATGAATTTCACATGTAAGAAAGTGAAACAATTGGTTGCGGCCGGCACAAGAAAGTGCTGCTAGTAAACAAAGTGTGGTCAGTTGTGCCCATTAACCATGGCAGCAGATCGAGGGCTATTAGAGTTGGCTGAAAGTCTTCTTCAAACAATTGCCAAGACCCAAGAAAATCTTGGAGAGATGCTCAAGCTACAAAGGAAAAAGAATGAGATGAAACACAAGGTTTTGCAGGACTCTATTCATCTGCAAAAGGAAGTAAAAAGCATTCTGGGAGCAATCAGTAAGGGAAAGGAAAGTGGATCCATGAATAAGCATTCATCCAATCGTTCGAGTAAGAAATGTTCTAGGTGGGAGGATTCAAAGGACATCGAGCAGGAAAAGGTAAAGCCACCAATGAAATGTTGGGGATGTGGAGGAAAACATTGCCTCTGCTACTGCCCAACAATGGAACATCAAGAGGGTAGCCGCCATAAAGTTTCCAGATTGGTAGAGCAACGGGAAGGTAAAGAAAGGGAAGGGATTGTTTTGGAACAAAGCCCTCATGCAGAGCTAGAAGGTCCAAGCCAGCAAGAGCAGTTTGTGAAGACCAAAGGACTTGGTCCCAAAAACCCAAGTAAAGGGTGAGATGCAGGACATACCTGCCATATTTTGTGAATTTTGGACATGTATATAGCGTGTATGTATTCCTAGGTATTGGAACACCAAGGACGGTGTTCTTCCAAGGGGAGGGGAATGTCACGTCCCCCATTTTGACCCTTGTAATATTTTGGGATATAATGTAAATAATGTATGCATATTATGTATGATTCCTAGCGTGGAGCTCAAGGCCAAGGCCCCGTTAGTGAATGTTCGATCTAGAAGAAGAAAGTATTTGAAATTATGCTACCCATGTGCTAGTGAACCATGGGAATTGTAAATATGCATCTTAATATAAATGCCCACAACTAGCTATGCAATGCAACAAGAGATGGGGGCATGATGTTACAAGGAAATTGGGAGGGAAATATTCAAACCCTTGAGCCAATCAAGTCAAGCCAAGTGTCAATGAGAGAACCCATCAACCATCAACTACCCATGTTGACTTTAGTGCCCAATCATTCATTTCTCCCAAGAGTTGGGTGAAGTAGTTAATGCCTTGGGGATTGGGGAGGTATGGCTATCCAAATTCGAGTATGGGCAAGCCACCCTCATGGAAAATCATGTTTCTCCTTCTTGGGCAAGAAAACACCCACAAATTGCCTTCCCAAGCCATTATTCATGGTCAGACTCACTCTCTCACGTTTATGGAGCTTGCTGGGCGTTTTTGGGAGCTTGCTGGGCATTTTTGGAGCTTGCTGGGCATTTTTGGAACTGCCTGGGCATTTTCCAACCATGTTTTTTTGGTTTCTCTGGGACTTCTAGTTGGGAAGAGGGCGTTTTTGCATTGCAGACCTGTTGGGAGCTATATGGGCATTTTTCTCCATTGATTTGTAGTGTTTTCCTTCCTTTCTGGCATTGCTGGGATCAACTCGTTTTTGTATTACACACATGTTGGGAAGGAGGGAGCATGATTTGGGGGTTTGTAGAGACCATTGCTGCTCTCTGAATGTCCATGGACGTTTTCTGAAAACGAAATTGCCTTCCCAGGGTTGTTTTCCCCATTTCTCACTTCGTTTTTGGGTTTCCCACATTTTCCATCCATACCGAACACTTGGGGTTTTGCTGTTATGTGTACCCATTCCCAGTTTATGATTTTTCTATGTGTGAGGGAGATTGTTGGGGTTGAATTGGGTCTCCATTGTTTTGGCTTGAGCTTGAGTGGAACCATCCACAAATGAAGAGGGTTCAGACATAGCCTGATAAACCGAGGAGTGGTCTGGCTTGGCTTAGATCCAAATGATTATTTGGTTGTGTATGAGTTTGAAATCCCCTTTTCCCTTGTAGATATCATGCCCAGCTCGGGGGTGGTCTCTGAGTGCTGAAATAATACAGGCTGGGAAGAGACCTACGGTTGGGAGGAATGTTGCAACAACATAGCTAGTTGTTGGGGACAACATTACATTGAGATAAGTATACTCTCCATGTGTATTTTACTTCTGGAATGTATTTAATTTGTTGGCTATGTTAAATTGAATGGCATCATGTAATGTGTGTGCACGAGGTTTTCATTCCGCTGTGCATGTTTAATTGAATTACATCTGCACACATGTATTTCTTTGCTTTAAAATCTAATGTATGGGCTGAGTTTATGTAAAAGCCCTAGGATTTGCCATCATATTCCCTTCCACGAATCGGATAGATAGGTGGGTATGTGACAAAAGAGTCTGCAGACCACATCCTCATGAATGACACTTCTAAGTCTAATATCATGCATGAAGGTATTAACATGATCTAGTGCAGGTGACTTGTCGTCTGGGTTAAACTTGGGTAACCACTTCTTAGGATTTTTGGGTAGTCTATGTTGGTCTCCAAGTACCCATACTGCATCTTAGTCAAGCCATGGTATGTTTTGGCCTTCTCCAGCCATCGGTGGTTCTTCTTCTTCTTCTTCTGACGAAGAGCTTGAAGAATGTTCACTGTTTGAGGAAGACGATGAGGATGAAGGAGGAGATGGTGGTGGTCCACTAGCTCCAAATTTTGGTTGATCTGATATTTCTTGAAAAAGTTGATTGAAGTTGTATTCAGGCGAACCTGAATGATCAACTGATTCTCGGTGTGGTATGTTTTGATCAGCTGTTTGTTGTTGTTCACTGTTGGGATCAGCTGAGTGTTGGGTTGGTTGATCATTGGTCTATGTAATCATGTTTAATTGACCCTCTTGATCACTGGTCTGCAAAGTGTTATCTAAATTGATAGCTGCCAAACCATGGCTTCGCTCAATAGCGATTCTTTGTTCCAATCTAGTTACACTGTCACGGGACTGGTTCAAAATGTCTTCAAGGAGAATTGATCCTATTGTGGGGGATATGATTACAACATCCCTTCCAACCTGTTGTACTGTAGGAGCAGCGACAATAGTAGTGACCTGAGCAGGTGTAATAGGAACAATAGTGGATTGTGACTCAGTGGGTTGTTTAGATGTTGAAGCGCTTGATTAGCTTCGATTTTGAACCATTGAAGTACTTGCTCAAGGAGGTTTCTTAGTAGCTTGTTTAGGCATGTTGTACTAGACACCCTCCTTCTAGCACCATTTGTTGAGGCCTCGGTTGTGCAGGTTAGATGCAAAGGTGCTGGAATGGTTCCAAGGCTCCCAACATAGGAAGAAAACCCAAGTGAAAAGGCTTCGAAAGACCCTGTGAAAGGGCAGTTATATCCCCAACCTGTTTGGTATGGTGATCCTCCACGCATATTCGGCCTCCGCTGGCACTCTAATATTTGATGATTTGACCAGCTAGGTCAGTTTTCCAATCAAGGAAAACAAATATGTGAAAATAGAGAAGCTAACCTAACCTAACCTATTTCAGAAGAGGAAACTAATTTAAGTTATTCCTATTCTAAAAAGAAAACATGATATTGTGCAAATCAGTCTTGAGGTGGAATAAACAAGTAATTAAACACCTTTAACAGAAATGTCTTTGGTTGTATTACTTGTTGACTTCAATTATTACCAATTAATAAAAATTAAATGACAATCTTTCAAGTATTTGAGCTTGTCCAAGATCCAATCTATAATCACTCTGCTAATTTAAAAATTAACATTGATTATATGTATATGCAACGAACCATTTGTAGAAATAAACAATGAAAGTATTTGAATTGAAGAAACTCAATGAAATACTTAGGGACATAGACTAGTAATACAGAGAAACGAATATAACAGATCTATGCATTAATAAATTTTTGTCAAAAGATCAGATACATAACAGATGACAATTTGAAGCATGAATCAGAAATTCTCAAAGAAACTTGAGGAATAACAGAAGATAGATCAAAAGATAACTTTACTGTATTAAAAGAGGTCTTGTACATAAATTACAAAAGGCTCTGCTAAATAGAGTATCTCCAGTCCCATCTCCTGCTGACTTGCAACTCCAAAATTACCAACCACTAACTATGAGAGGTCCTCCTCTTTAAATAGGAAATTACAGCAGAATAGAAAGATAGAGATTTCCCAAAATAAGGATTACAAAATCGGATCAAACTATCGACCCAAGAAATCCTGCCATTTCTCATATATCTCTAACAACTCATCTATATTGGGGAAGTTGACAGATTCTAACGCTAACTGAGCATTGCACATATTATTTTCCATGTCATGTTTGGCCAACTTATTCCAAATGTGAAGGTAAATGCGAATCTTTCCCTCCAAGACAACTAGTTCTCTCACCAGACAATCCACATCATCGACACTGACTTGATCAAGATCCCGAATTCTCTGTGCAAACTCTTCACACCTGTGTTCGAGCTCCTCAAGTTTGATTTTGGCGGCAAAGCATCCAGAATGGGTTCCATGAACAGAAGTTTCAAAACCTCCATAATATTGTCAACTGCATACCAGCGTCTGGTGCAGAGGTCTTTAGAATTGTTGATAATTTCCTCAGTTGTTTCATTGAAATCAAGCCAAGTGTTTAGAGAAGCTTTCACCTTCTTCATTTGAAAACTATTGAGGATCGGGATGTCTTCTAGCACACTCTTTATATACAACTTCCATTGACTGACTTCTTCCTCAGCTTTAGAAGCTTGAAGTCTCTTAGCCTTTTTTTCTTCTAGAGTAGTATACATCTTGGAAAAATTAATGAAGTTCTCCCTGATCTCATCGAGAGTGAGGTAAACCTTCTCCAACAATTTGTGATGGTCTTGATTAAATTTAAGGGCCAAATTCTTAAAATCACATGAGGAAAACATGAAATAACTTGAGGAGGCTGCACTTGCAATTGCATCCTCAACTTGCTTTTCCAAAGAAGCTATCCTTTCTGCATCTGTGGAATGTTGAGATTGTGATAGACGAAGTTCAGTGAGAAGTGTATCAGTCCTTTGCTCCAGGTCTTGAACCTTATCTTCCCAACTCTTTGTGAGGTCGCCACATAAGTTACATTCCGTGTCTTGATCTCAGCCAACTCTACCTTCAGGCTTATGATTTCATTCTCTTTTAGGTCAGCTTCTTTGTCCAAAACTTGGACTGAACCCCTATTGGCACTTACAAAAGCTCCTAGAGCTACAACAGTTTCTATGGCTTCAACTCATGGGTTGTTGGTCCTTGGAGCCCATATTACCTGATCTGGGACATGTTCTTCTAACCCACCCTGATCTCTACTCCTCTTATTGGTTCTTCTCATCACTACCTTATCATCATGGCTGTAGAAGTAGTCACCAAGGGGAACTACATCCTGATCTGCATACTCAGTCACTTCCCCTACAGAAGTAGAAGTAACACTTGCTGTTGCAACCAAAGGGGGTGTTTGAAAGACTATTGAATTAGGTATAAGCAAAGTGACTTGAGGGATAATCTGAGGTGTGGAGGTGACTTTGGTAACTGATAAGACTTTGATTGGTGAAGGTACTGAGACAAAAGCTTCTGAAAGTGGAACTTGGTTGTCAACATTGGCTTCTGGAAGTAGCAATTGCTTATCATCCTTGATCGGTGATGATGGAGAGGGAACTTTGGAAGATTCATCAGTGGTAGTTGACAATAAGTTAACTATGGCTGACTGCAGAGGGGCAGTCAAAGACTGGACTTCTGCAACCATGGATGATGAAATAGAAAAAGGGACTAGGTTTTCTGGCAATGGAGTGGTGCTATCATTGAGATTATTAAATAAATGGGATAAGGAAAATGGAAGTGTCACTCCTAAAAATGCAGTGGAGGTTTGTTGGACAGATGGTAGCAAAACTGCTGAAGATGCAATGCTTGGGCAACATTAAATTCCAACATTGATTGATCTAGAAAAGAATGATCCATGTCAATACTATCCAGCAAGTCAGTGACAGTCTTAGGATCTTCAACGACTTCCTCTGTCACTGATACTGGAGGATGAGGCACAACTTCCTCATCACAATCGATTATGTTGATTGTGGACACCTGTGATTTAGAAACCAGAACGTTTTGCCTCTTTGTTGGATTATCTCTAGTCATGACCAAGTCATCATCTTCATGAGTCTCTGTAGTAGGAAGTTGAATATTGATAGAAGGCCAAGGAGCTTCTAGCAATTGAGTATTGAGCATTGATGACAAGTGTGTCATCTCTTGCTTGAAATTCTGAGCTGTCTGTAATAACACTTTAGTTGTTTCAGCAATTTTCTCTTCTGGAGGTTCCTATAGGGGGGATTTACCTTTCTCCCCATCAGGATATGTGAGCTTTAAGGGAGCTTTAGCTTTCTGGGCTTCTTTTTCCTCTATGTCCCTCCTTGTCTATTCAATTAAATTCAATTGCATGGCCCTGTAGCTCAAAACTCTAATTTTGAGATCTTTCTGGTATTGCAAAATATCATGATGTTCTTGTGAATCTTTGGATTTGGCAAGGACTTGAGAAAATGTGTCTACCCATTGGTATATAAAATCATTTGGGCGAACCTCATGTGCATAATCCATTTTTACATGTATATGTTTGAAGCGTGCATCCAGGAATTGTTTGGGATCATGTTTCCTCTTCTCAGCAGTGCCCAATTTCAAGGAAACTATTTGGTCACCGAGGGCTGTAGCCCAATTTGAGGCAGGGATAACCAGCTGGCCAAGGTTGATAGGAAAATTAGGCCAACCTTTCTTCCTAGGATCTGTGATTTTCTTATACATGCCATCAGTCACTGTCTAGAATGAAACCTCCTATAGAACTAGCATGTCTGGGACTATCCTAGGTAGAAGGTGCACGATATAACTTCCCCATATTCTGATGTATGAGAAGTACTCGAACACATACCAATCACACATGGTAATAATGAAGGCTTTGGCATCTTCTGAAAATGTAGGTGCCTTCTGCTTGAAGATCTTAAAATAAATGGTACCCATAAAGCTATCACAGATATCATACAATAAAGGTACAGAATTGCCTTACGACAATGCTGAATGGTAAATGTGTACAGGGGGGTCTGCAAGGGTCCAACTCCAACCTAAGTTAGGATACTGGAAATTTGCATAGAAAACATCGATGACATATGCAGAAAAGAAGAAATGTGGCTTCTTATGAGTAGGTGCCTTCTGATAATCCTCTATAGCATTCTTTAATTCTGACGACAGGATAGATGCCCACAGGAAGGATTCACCAGTGGTCAACACATGGTGTGCTATAGGTGCCCATTCGGCTTTGAAAAAAGAACAATTGCGAAGACCAAAAAGCCTGCAGAGCATGGCTTCCAATAGAGAGTAGGGTTCCTTGAACCAGATAATGGGATAGAGGTTGTCAGCCTTAGGCACAAAGGCATTGGGCTTGACCATCCATGACTTTATCATCTCAGTGAAGTTATAGCTGGTCTTTGAGGACTGAATAAATTCATAAGAAAGGGTCTGTGTATGGGGTTTAAGAGAAAAAGCTCGAACAAAGACCTCCGGGCGAAAATGTGTCAATTGAACACCAGTGCTATCATTGAAACCGCAGTCTTTGACACTGGCATTTTCAATAATCCATTTCACTGCATCAGTGGAAGGTAGAACAACAGGACGTGCAACAATGGCGTGTATTTGGGAATCCCTAATCCTCTCATACATAGGTTTATCGTTCTCAATATGGGAAAGGTTGTCGTTGTCAAATATAGCATAAATTTTAGACCAATCCACCTAGTATGTTTCAATGACCTTCTCACTGGTATCCGAGAGGATACCAAAATTAGGGTCCTTGGTCAAGAGATCTCTATGTGCTGTTTTGGATCGTGTGTTTTTTGACATGGTGAAAAGCTTGCAATTTCTGATAAATAAAGAAATAAAATCAAAATTCAATAAAAAATAGCAGAATTGGAAAACAAAAATAGAAGTATGACAATAGACTTACCCAAAATAACTGAAGAACTGATAAAAATGAAACCTTAACAAGAATCCGCAGTAAACTCCAAGCAACGGGGTAATTTCGAACAGTAAAAATGGCAAAAATAAAATAGAAAAAACCTTACTTAATACATTCGCCATATTAAAACATGACCGTGGGATCAAAACGAACGGATGGCTAAGATGAAATGGAGCGGGATGCGGGATCGAGTTCATATTTTATTTTGAAAGTTTATTTAAGAATCCCGAAAGTCAAAAACCCCGAAAGTGTCGGGTTGCGGGTTTCGGGATTGCAAGAAAACAAAAGCGCAAAAGAATTCCCAAAAGCCAAAACCTAAAAGTATCGGGTTGCGGGTTTCAAGAATGGGAAACAAAAAAATCGCAATCGAAAAACTTTTCTCGAAAGACGCAACCTGAAAGCCTCAATTGCGGGTTTCGGGTTTCGGGATAAAATTTCTCGATATTATTTACAAAGAAAACCTGCAACCCGCAACTGTCGGGTTGCGGGTTTCGGGATGACATCAATCAAAAGTTGAAAAATAAAATCCCACAACCAGCAACTATCGGGTTGCGGGTTTCAGGTTTCCTAAACTCCACGAAAAACAAACAAAACCCACAACCCACAACTGCAGGGTTGCGGATTTTGGGTTTCCTAAATGTCGAGTTTTGGGTTGTTGGAAGTAAATGATAAAATACTAAAAAATTGAAGCTTCCTGCAAGCCCAAAACACTTAGAAATTTTTTAGATCAAAAAGAAAAACACACAAGACAAAAGTATGGGTAAGGGATCTTAGGGATAAAAACCAAAATCTCATATTTACAAGAAAACTCACCCAACTACCTTTGTGTTTATTAGGAATGGGGCTCTCGTGCTTCAACTAAGCTTGGGATCTGTTGTGGTCACAATAAGCCCTCGAGGGCATTCTCTTTATCCCTCTTGCGGGCATATGAAGCCCTTTTGCGGGCATTTCCTTTGCGGGCATCACCTTTGCGGACATAACCCTTAGCCTCTTATGAATAACCATTATTTTTGTTTGTTTTGGGAGGCCAATAACTCACACGTGAGAGCACCAAATAGGAATCTGTCTCCATGGATGGATAGGCAGTTCATCATGGAACATACCCATGCCATCAAGAGAATTCATTAGCATAAGGACAATTTATGGCAGGTATTTCCAAATGCCTCTCAACCTTCATCTGGACAACAAAACAAACTTTTTCTCATTTTGGTAGGTGTGTATTTTGCACGTGCGGACTCCAGAGGAAAATCTGAACCCATGACTAGATGACCAGTTCATCAAAGAACAAGACCATGCCAACTGATGAATTTTATTAGCATAAGGAGACCTCCTTGCGGGCATTTCCAAATGGCCTCTTAGCCATTTGAATTTGACACACAGACAAATTTTGCATTTTCCTAGACTTGGTCCAATCTGCCTGAAACACTGTTTTGGCAGATCCATAACTTCTTCCTCATGCACTTTCAAGTCAATATGAGAACATGGTCAGGTATAAAAAACAACAACCTGCAAGATGACCATATGGTGCGGGCATTTTCTTCAACCCACAAACTGAGGCCACTTAGGCAGTTTTGCTACTTTGGTGTAAAAGCAACCTGAAACCCTGTTTTGCCATGCTGTTAACTTTGTCATCAAACACCTTCTGTGAAAACTAAGACCATGGTAAGATAACATCTTCAACAAGCTATAGCATGATAGTTTCAGATAATTTTTATCATTCACCTATGAGGTACGATGAGCATTTCCCCAAAGCCACTTGGACCAATTTTGCAACACTTAGCCATTTTCCATAATTTCTTCAAACTGACAAATCTCTATATAACTAGGTCAGATTGTAATAGTCACATCATGAAGTTACTAGAGCAACTTTATGTCGATTTGTATCTTCATCCTCATACATGCCATGTCATCACTTCCTTTTGTCATCAATGACAATTATATTCAACATTCTCCCCCTTTGTCATTGATGACAACAGCAACAACAAAAAATCTTTTCCTCTTTTTTTCTCTCCCCCTTTTGACATTAATGACAAATATTCTTAGTTCTCCCCCTGTCACGATTTCTCCCCCTTTCAACTATGTCCCATTTTTTGACAGGGTTACAATCTTCATTTTATTTTAATGAAGAGAGATAACTCCCAGTTTTTCCCTGAGATATGCAAATGACTCTCTAGGCAGAGGTTTAGTAAAAATATCAGCTATTTGTTCCTTTGTGTCAACATAATCCAGTTTGACTTTCTTTTGTGACACTTGTTCTCTTAAGAAGTGATATTTGATTGGAATGTGTTTTGTTTTGGAGTGCATGACAAGATTTTTGGATATCTTAATGGAACTTGTATTGTCACAATATATAACTATGGGATCTTCATATTTTACTAGTAGATCTTCCAATGTTTGTTTCATCCAGATGACTTGTGTACAACATGATGCAGCAACAATATACTCAGCTGTAATGTCCCCTCCTATCATACCAGCATGATAGAGAGAATCATTGTGCTACAACTGGGCACCTAGCCCCACAATCTTATTCATTAGCATTCAGTGAATATAACAGGCATATGAAGATGCATAATTATTTAGAGAACACAGTGGAAGTAATTTTAAATACACATTCATCACACATTCAAGATATCCATCGATTGATAATTGCAAATTTAACACAAGGGAATACTTATCTCAATCAGGTAGTCCCCAGCAACTGGCTATGCTTCTGCAACGTTCCACCCAACCGTAGGCTAGTGTGCTCCTCAATCTCTCAGCACCACTGCCACCCCCGAGCTGGGCATGATCTCCACAAGGAAAAAAAAAGGAAAACGGGCTCTCACATAGCCAAGGGTATGTCAAAATCCGCCAAGCCAATCAGAAATTGGGTTTCTCAGGCTGTTAAGAGATGGGTACATATAACAGCAAAAGTGTAAGTGCTGGGCATGAGGAAAACGTTTTCCACAGTGGAATGCACGAGATGGGGATTCAACTCACTCAGAAAAACGTGGAGAAACACAAAAACGAAATTGGAAGATGGGGAATAACCCTGGAAAGCCAAATCCGTTTTTGGTAAAACGTCCTTAGACATTCAGGGGCAAAAACGACCTCCCTATAGTCCCCAAAACGTGGCCCTTCTCTCCCAGGCTGCTGCATATGCAAAAACGAACTCCAGGCATGGAAAAATGCAGGATTTGGATGAAAAACGTGTGGGGGAAAACCCAGCTAGCTCCCACTGCGTGAATGATGAAAGACTCCCCATTCAGAATCCCATTGGGCACCATTTCGTGGGTGTTTTCTTGCCCAACAAGCAAAAACACGAATTTCCAGGTTGATGGCTTGCCCATGCACGAAATTGGCTGCCATACTTCTCCCATCCCAAGACAATAACTGCCCCAACCAATCTTTGGAAGAATTAAATGATTGGGTGCATGAGACAAAATGGATAGTTGGTGGTTTTTGGTTTCCCCATTGACACATGGATTTATACAAATGGCTCAAGGGTTTGAATAATCCCCCCCCCCTTTTTCCTTGTAGAACCATGCCCCATCTCTTTTGTTGCATAGCGTAGCCAGCTGTTGGTTTTCCATCAAATTTCGTAATTACATGATGTCTTAATTACCTTGTGCTCCGCTAGCACAAGAACCATATGCATCTATTCTAATTGTCGATACGATAAATCAATGGCGGGGCCTTGGCCTTGAGCTCCTCATCATGACTAAATAACAATATTTACATCTTTTACAATGTTAATGCAATAGGGTCAAGCTGGGGACATTACATCAGCTTCTACTATAGATAGTGAAATGGAAGACTGCTTTTTGCTTATCCATGATACCAAGCAATTTCCTAAGTAAAATGTTTCTCCACTAGTGCTTTTTATGTCATCAATTCTTCCTGCCCAATCTGCATCTGTGAATGATATTAGAGAGAAGTCATTGTTCTTTGGATACCATAGTCCATAATCCATAGTACCTTTTAGATATCTGGGAAATCTTTTTAATGCAGCCACATGTGTTTCTTTTGGTGCTGACTGAAATCTGGCAACCAAACCTACAACTTGCATTACATATGGTCTTGTAGTTGTTACATATAATAAGCTACCAATCATTGACATGTACATGGTATGGTCTACTTCTAAGGATTCATCATTTTTTCTTTATTTGCAACAAGTAACCATAGGAGTACTAATAGGTTTGGATTCTTCCATTTTGAATTTTTTCAACATCTCTTTGATATATTTAGTTTGGGAGATGAAGATCCCTTTTTTTCTGATTGAGATACTTGTAGACCTAGAAAGAATGTTAGTTCCCCCAACATTGACATTTCAAATTCCTTCTTCATTTTTGAGGCAAAGTTTACAGTCAAAATTTGTAGATCACTTCCAAATATGATATCATCCACGTAGACCACAACGATGATCATATTTTTGTTTTCAAACTTTATGTACAAATTACTGTCAGTAGCCCCTCTTTATATCCTTGTTGTTTTAAATGTTTGTCAAGTCTTTAAAACCATGCTCTTGGGGCTTGTTTAAGACCGTAGAGTGCCTTCTTAAGTTTGCAAACATAATCTTTATTTTATGATAAGAGAAAACCTTCAGGATGATATAAATATACTTCTTCTTCAAGTTCTCCATTAAGAAATGCGGATTTTATATCCATTTGATACACTTTGAAGTCCTTGTAGCATGCAAAAGATAAGAACATTCTAATGGATTCAATTCTTTCCACAAGTGCAAAAGTTTCTTCAAAATCAACACCTTCTACTTGACCATATCCTTTGCATACTAATCTGGCTTTGTTCCTTATTACATGACCATCCTCATTGAACTTGTTTTTAAAAATCCATTTGGTCCCTATGACATTCATGTCCTTAGGTCTTGGGACAACTTCCCAAGTTTGGCTCTTTTCTATTTGATCAAGTTCTTCATTCATAGCATTGATCCAATCCTCACTTTTGCAAGCTTCTTTAAATTTTTTAGGTTCTACTATCGAAAGCAGTGCCTATTCTTCAGGATTAAACAATCTTCTCCTTGTTTGAACTCCTGAATTATTGTCACCAATAATTTGACTTTTAGGATGATTCTTCTGAACTCATCTGGATGGTGTTTTTTTGTTTGATCTTGGGGAGTCTTCTTTCTCTTCTTTCTTCTTCTTCTTCTTCAATAATACCTTCTTCTTGTGAATGTTATTCTTTTTCCTCCTCATCTATTTCATCTTCAGTTTCTTCAATATCCACATTTTCTTGGATTTGTATTCTTCTAGGTTTAGTGTCATCTATAGTTACATTTGCACTTTCTATTATCTTGTGCAACCTTAGATTATAACATCTGTAAGCTCTTTTGGTAGAATAATATCCAAGAAACATGCCTTCATTTGTTCTAGAATCAAACTTCCCTGCATTATCATCATCTCTTTTTATGTAGCACTTACTTCCAAAAACTCTAAAGTATTTTACTATAGCTGGTCTTCCATACCACATTTCATGAGTTTTGTCACTATTTACTCTAAGTTGTCCTATGTTTTGTACATAGACAGCTGTATATATTGCTTCTCTCCAATAGCCATCAGGAAGTTTTTCTTCATTTAGCATAGTTCTGGCTGCTTCTTGAACAGTCTTGCTTTTCCTCTCGGTCACTCCATTTTGTTGAGGAGTTCTAGGAGCTGAAAATTGCCTTTTGATTCCATGATTTTCACAAAAATCATAGAATTCATTTGAGGTGAACTCACCACCATTATTTGATCTTAGACATTTGATCTTGAGATTTGCTTCATTTTTCAATAAGTGCTTTGAAGACTTTGAACTTCATGAAAGCTTCTAATTTTTCTTTAAGAAATGAAACCCAAGTCATCCTAGTATAATCATCAATAAATAACATGAAGTAAAAGTCACCTTGAAAGCTTTTAGTCCTTGTAGGCCCACAAATATCAGTATGAATTATTTCCAATGGCTAAGAAGTAGTGTGCTCTTTGATTTTAAATCTTGTTCTTGTTTTTTTCTCATGAATACTGTGTCATACTTCCAATGGCTAAGAAGTAGTGTGCTCTTTGATTTTAAATCTTGTTCTTGTGTTTTTCTCATGAAGACTATGTCTATACACATGGTTTGGTGGTTTTATGATCCTTGGTAAATTTATTACAGCCCCCTTCTTACTAAATTTTACAAGACTGTAAAAGTTCAAATGTCCCATCCTTCTATGCCATAGCAAGATTTCATCAATTTGACTCATGTGACATTGTTCTTCATTTTCTAGGATACACACATTGCTTGAAGTTCTCACAGCAGTCCCAACAATTTTTCCTGAATCCTTATTTCTGATTTCACATTTTTGAGAATCAAATATACATATGTGTCCTTGATCACATGTTTGTATTACACTTAATAGATTTGGTTTCAAGTCTTTTACTAGTAGAACATTTTCAGCTTTCATCTTGTCTCTAAGAGCCACTATACCTTTCCCAATAATTTTAGAGGATAGGTTATCTCCAAAAGTGACTTTTCCTTTCTGATTTATTTTTAGACTTATAAATCTATGTGGGTCTCCTGTCATATGTTTTGAACAACCACTATCTACATGCCATATATTTTGTTTTTCTGTTGCACATAGTGTTATTGAACATTTCATATCTTCCTTTTTCTTCCAAAACTTCTCTTCTCCATTGCTTCGTGTTTTTGCATTGTCATTCTTCATAGGTATCACCAATTTACAATTTTTGGATGCATGTCCTAGGTTACTACATTTGTAACATTATATACTATATCTCTAAAGGGGAGCAAAAGAGTTGTAGCTTCTACCTTTTGGATTAATTCTTATGTCATTCTTCTTATATGATTGAGAATGTGATGTAGGCCTTTTCCCAATAGGAGTATTTAACTTACAATTTTTAGCTAGATGTCCAAAGTTGTTACATGTATAACAATTTCCCAAAACAAATGTTGATGTTTACTTGGGACATTTTTTGTTCTGCCTTGAAGATGAACAATTTTTTTTATTGTGATCCTTTACACTTGATTTCATTAGTGCATCAACATAACTCATTTTATTTCCCCTTTTGTTTATGATTGAGGATTGTTTTGGTTTCTTTCCATTATCATAACCTAGTCCATGTTTATTGCTAGATGATCTTTGACAGCTTAGGACTTTATCTAGATATTTTTAGCTGCTCTTAAATTTTGATTGAAAAGACTCTTCATAGGTCCTTTTCCTAAACATGTTTAATTCAGCTTTTAGTTTTTTTAATTTTTCTTCTTGTTCCTTGAGTTGTTGTTCTAGATCGTCATTTTCTTCAGGTTTTCTGAAGATAACTTTTTAAGTTAAAAAGAATTCCTTTTAATTCTTCAACAACATTGTTAAGTTGTGTTTTGAAATTTGCTACACCTTTTTAATCTTCTTCAAGGATTTTATGTTCTACTCCCATGAATAGAACTTATGCTTCTTCATCTTCACTAGACTCACTGTCATCCGTGGAATAGAAGGTCTTCTTTTTGTTTTTCTTGAAATTATTAGGGCACTCACTTTCTTCTCCTTGTTTGGGATAAGGGCATTTGTTAGCAAAGTGACCAATCTCCCCATAGTTAAAAAATTTCAAATGTAATTTCCCTTTAAACTTACTAGAGCCTCTTTTAATATTTTTAACTAGAAGTGCTTCTTCATCATCAGAACCTTCTGCTTGAATTTTTGTTTTAGATTTCTTATCTATTTTTTATGCTTTAAAAGTTGCCTCCTTCTTTTGAGAATTGTATTTCCCAACCCTCATTTCATAGGCTATGAGAATTCCATATAGCTCATCCATGGTGAGTTGGTCAATATTTTCTCTATTTTCTAGTGTGTAAATCTTAGGATTGTAAATCATTGGAAGTGATCTCAGTACTTTTTAAACTATTACCTTTTCTTCCAATTCTTCTCCAAGCCCTTGAATTGCATTCACAATTTCATCGATTCTCTCAAAGTATTCTGAAATGTTTTCTTCTTCCTTCATTTTCAAACTTTCAAATTGGGTTTTAAAAGTTTGGAGTTTAGCTATTTTTACTTTAGAGTCTCCTTCATAGATGGTCTGCAATTTGTCCCAGATTTCCTTTGCTTTCTTACAATTCATTACTTTGGCAAAGACTGTTCTGGCTAATCTTGCCAAGATTGCATCAACAGCTTTGTCATTGCTTACAAATTTTTTAACTCCTTCAAGATATGTAGGAGTGTCTTTGGGATATTTGTACCCTGTTTCTACAGACATCCAAACATCCAATCCAAGAGACATTATATGGCTTCTCATTCTGATGCTCTAGTAAGCATAATCTTCTCCATTGAATAGGGGCACCTTGGAGGACAGTTTTATTGGCTAATCCATAGTGATTAAATGTTTTCTCTTTAAGTGTTTAAACTTTTAATGAAGATCCTACTCTGATACGAATTGTTGGAATATCAAGCAATACTGAGAGGGGGGGGTGAATCAGTATTTCATTATTCTTACATTTTATCACAATTAGCAACTGAATTAACAAAGAAAATAGAAGACAATTTTATTGTGGAAGCCCAATTGGGAAAACCACCAACTCTTTCTAATACTACAAAATTATATTTACAATTAATTTGCAAGCTCCAACTTGCTAGATGCACCAACACCTAATTTTAGAACCACAATTGAAGGATGCACGAACACCTTGTTTTGTCAGCTACAAATGACTGGATGCACCAACACCCTTAGTAGGATGCAACCTACCCTAGAACCACCCTTCCACCCTATTCTGTCTTCTTTAGATTTCCAGAACTTATTTCCTTCAATTCTGGATCTTCATTGGTCTCGGCCTGTTCTTGCTGCTCCTTCAACTTGGACTCCCGAGACATTTCTTTCTTCCACTTCGATCTTCAGATGATATATTCTTCATCCTTTCAACCTTGCATCTTTTCAGAATGATTTCATGCCCTTTCATCTAATTGCCTTTTCAAATCTCTGATAATTTATCCTTTAACTTGTAATTTTGTTTATTACGGATTTTTAATTAATTAATTAATAATATATAAAAAAATCCATTGATCATATTCAAGCCTATGGGCTTCATCCATCTCAGGCATGTGGCCTTCTTCCATCCGCGAGCTTCTTTTATCTCTTGCGTGCATTAATTTATCCCGTGCGGGCATATTACAACATTTTGTGGGCATCGTTCAGCCCTTGCGGGCATTTCTTTAGCCCCTGCGAGCATTCCTAATCCCTTGTGGGATTTAAACTTAGGCCTTTGCGGTCTTATTGCAGGCTTCATCCTTTGTGAGCTTTTCTAAGCCCTTGTGGGCATTCCCAATCCCCTGTGGGAATTCCTAAGCCCTTGCAGGCATTCCTAAGCCCCTGTGGGCTTTAACTTTAACCCCTTGCGGACATCCTTAGCCCTTGCGGGCATTCTCCTTAGCCCTCTTGCGGGTATATTAATCCCTTTTGCGAGCATTTCCTTTGCGGGCATCTCCTTTTCGGGTCCCTTTGTGGGCATTCTATTAAGCCCTATGGGCTTTATCCTTAATACCTTGCGGGCGTAACCCTTAGCCTCTTATGAATAACGATTATTTTGTCTGTGTTTTGGCAAACCAATAACTCGCAAGTGAGAGCACCAAATAGGAATCTGACTCCATGAATGGATAGCCAGTTCATCATGGAACATACCCATTCCATCAGGAAAATTCATCAGTACAAGGACAATTTATGGCGGGCATTTCCAAATTCCTTTCAACCTTCATTTGGACAACAAAACAAACTTTTTCTCATTTTGTTAGGCTTGTATTTCACACGTGTGGACTCCAGAGGAAAATATGAACCCATGACTAGATGACCAGTTCATCAAAGAACAAGACCATGCCAACTGATGAATTTTATCAGCATAAGGACACCTCCTATCATTCATTTCCAAATGGCTAAGAAATGGCCTCTTAGCCATGTGAATTTGACACTCGAACAAATTTTGCATTTTCCTAGACTTGGTCCAATCTGCCTGAAACATTGTTTTGGCAGATCCATAACTTCTTCCTCAGGCACTTTCAAGTCAATATGAGAAGATGCTAGGGTAGGAAAAACAACAACCTACAAGATGGCCATATGGTGTGGGAATTTTCTTCAACCCAAAACCTATGGCGGGCATTTCCCTGAGGCCACTTAGCCAATTTTGCTACTTTGGTGTAAAAGCAACCTAAAACCCTGTTTTGGCAAGCTATTAACTTTGTCATCAAACACCTTATGTGAAAACTAAGACCATGGTAAGATAGCCTCTTCAACAATCTATAGCATGATAGTTCCAGATATTTTTATCATTCACCTATGAGGTACGGCGGGCATTTCCCCAAAGCCAGTTGGACCAATTTTCCAACACTTAGCCATTTTCCAGAATTTCTTCAAACTGACAAATCTCTATATAACTAGGTCAGATTGTAATAGTGACATCATGAAGGTACTAGAGAACCTTTACGTGGATTTGTATCTTCATCATCATACATGCCATGTCATCACTTCCTTTTGTCATTTAATGAATACTTTTGTCATCAATGACAACTATATTCAACAAACTCGATTTGCTCAGTAATGATAAATACTTTGGTTAAATAAGAGAGAACTCGAATTGTTAAAATTTAATGATATTAACAAGAAATAATTTAGTTAATTAAAGGAGAATTCAAATTGTTCACTTCAACGATGTTATCAAGAAAATACTTCAGTTAAAAGAGTTAACTAAGCGATAGAAAATAATATCTAGTTAACTAAGTGATTGCATGATGACACTTGAGTTAAGTATTTGCATGATGACACTTGAGTTAAACTAAAAGAAAAAACTTGAGTGGTCTAGCATCCAGTTGAAAGGTGAGTACATCCTGAAGCAGAAGATCTAATTAAAGTGTGTGCATGACAACACTTGAGACGACACTTAAGTTATGACACTTGAGTTAGTAACCCAATTGAGTGATCTAGCATCCAGTTGGAAGGTGAGTTCATCTTGAAGTCAGAAGTCTATAAATCAAGCAAAGAATGAGATGTATGATACACTTGTAATGCAGGCTTTGATGAGATCAATGTGAGAGCAAATTTTCTTCTCTCTTGAAGGAAATTCACATTCATTGTGCATGTGAGCAAAATCAATGAATTGGTTTTGTGCAGGATATTATTCTGAGTTCTATTCTTAAATATTCTCTCTTTCTCTATGATTGCACCAGGGGTGCTTGGTATTTCTCTATATCACCACCAGGGGTGTTTGATGTAATATGCTCATTATACAAATATTCTCTATTATCTATCAATATTATAAGGAATATTTTGCTAGGGTTTTCTCCCTCAAGTACTAGAGGGTTTCCCCAGGGTAAATATTGTGTCTCGTGTATATGATTATGCTTGTTTATTATTCATTGATTTAAAGTAAACTATAATTCCACATTAAGATAAAAAAAATTAACATGGTTTCAAATCTCAGGGTGTGAATGAGCTAAGTTTTGCATTCAAGCTTGAGCCTACAATTATCCTAAGTGGAAAAATTTGAGCAGAGTACTTGAAGAATAATGGCTTCAATATCAGTAAGACCAGAAGTCTGAATTGAAGGAAATTTGAAATTCAATACTTGGAAGTCCGGGATTCTGAATATCCTAGAAGAGCATGATCTATATGGATATGTATCCAATGTTGTTGAATATACTACTTCTAATGTTGGGTGCATTGATTTCAAGAAGAATCAATCGAAAGAAAAGATAATCATTCATGATTATGTGAAAGACAATTTGATGTCTGTGGTTACTCCATTGAATATTACAAAGGAGTGTTTCAACACTATGAAAAATATTTATGAGAAGAAGGATCATAGTTAGAAGACATCCCTGAAGAACAAGCTTTGTAATCTGAAGATGGAGAAGGAAGAAACTGTTGCTTCCTTCTTCACAAATATCTCTCATGTAAGAGATCAACTCATGAGCATTGGAGTTACCATCGAAGATGATGATCTTATTTAGACTCTTATCAATGGTCTTCCATCCTCATGGGATACATTCTTGGTTGTTGTTAATGGTTGAGAAGTGAAACCAAACTTTGAAATATCGTGGCATGATTTCATTCAATAAGAAGGGCAGATTCAAAGCAAAAATGTTTCCTCCAAAGAAGAAAACCTTGCTCTTACGGCAAGGATAAAGAGGGGGAAGAAATACTTTTCTAAAAATAAGTTTCCTCATCAAAATGAAAAAGAATACAACAAGAAATTTGATAAGTCTAAATTCAAATGCTTCAACTGCAATAAGAAGGGCCATTTTCCAAGAGATTGATGTGAAAAGCAAAGAGGAAAGTTCAAGGGTATATTTCATGATTCTACTGCTATATAAGATGAACCTACAAGAAAGAATTCTTCCAATGATCAAGAGACAAGGATGGAGTACTATATCGTCTCATCTCTAGTTGGATCCATTACCACTAGTGCTGAGACATACTTGGTGGATAGTGGCACATCAAAACACATGACTAGATATAGAAGCACTATCACGTATCTGAAGGAAAATAAGTTCTCCTCTCAAGTGGAGCTTGGAGATAATACCACCTCTTCAATCCAAGGGGTTGGATCCACTTCCTTTCAGTTGAATTTAGGTGATGCAATCCATGTTGATGATATTATGTATGTTCTTGGTCTGAAGAAAAACCTTCTATCTATTTCAGTTCTAGAATATAAAGGCTTCAGAGTAATCTTTATGGACAACAAAATGCTCTTGTGGCCTAAGAATTCAAACTTGAATTCTGTAGCTTTGATTGGAGTTAGAGAGGGAGGTCTCTAAAAAGCTTGGAAATTTCATTAAATCCATGATCCATGACACAGTGAGTCCTCTTGAACTGTGGTATAGGAGGCTTCGTCATCTTCATTCAAAGCACTACCTAGCTTACATAAGATAGTAAAAGGTATGTCTGTATTTCAATCTAAGCATGATGTTATTTGTATAGGTTGTGCTCTTGGTAAGAACATTAAGAAAATATTTCAAAATAATACTAAAAGATCTAAAGGGATACCAGACTTGATCCATTCAGATCTATGTGGTCTCATGTATGCACCATTCTTGAGTGACTATATGTACTATGTGCTTTTCGTAGATGACTTCTCTCGCAAGTCATGGATTGTAATACCCTGGTTGTTAAGCCATGGAATTATGATATTTTATCTGACTATGGACTTATGTTCTATTTGTTAATGTAAATATGGACTTACGCTCCTTTGCTTGATGATGTGATTATGGACTTTGGAATTATTATTATTAATGTTAATGTTGTTTTTGTTATTGTTATTGTCATTATTGTTATCATTGAATGATTGTTGTTATTAATTAAATAAACAATTGGCTGAGAAAAGGAAACTAAAAGAGTATGGGAGACCATGCATCTCACGGAGTGAGGGGGAATGGGGTGTTGATGTATATGTAACTTTGGAATGTATTTCACATATATGTATATTTTATTCCTATAGAGATGTTATTATTCCTCTATACGGAAGTGTCGTCATTTATATTGTAAGTGTTGTAACTTATACTTGACGGGTTATTAGACCACCTTGTTGGGGTCGGCCCTGTATAAGTCATGTGGTTCAAAGGGTTATTAGACCACCCTATTGGGGGTCGGCCATGTGGGTCAAAGGGTTATTAGACCACCCTAGTGGGGGTCGGCCCAGTCAGCATTATGTTAAGTGGTTAAGTTGAGACCGACCTAGTTGAGTAAAGGTCAAGTGAAGTTAGTGTATAAATAAAGAGTGTGTCTCTCTCATTTTACACATTCTATTCTCTCACTCACACTTTGGAGAGTGGCACACTTGTGGAGGAGGAGGCTCTGCTGCTAGGAGAAGACTATCTCTTGTATTCTAGTTGTATCATTGCTCTATCTATCTCTGAGGAAGTTATTGGGGTTTTTCACCTTTATGGTTTTCCCCAAGTAAACTCTGTGTCTCTTGTGTGCTTGCATTATTGTGTCCATGATTGATATGTTGTAGGTTTGCTGTACATGTTGTTCTCTCAGTTAAGATCCTAGATCAAATTGAAGTAAATTCTGAAAATTTAACATGGTATCAGGGCTAGCCTAAAAGAAGGCATGATATGGCATGTATGACACTTGTTGCACTTACGATGTTAGGGCTTGATATAGCAAAACCCATTCATCGTAGCACTTTCACTATAAATCCGTTTTGGAGAATTTTTCAGGTCTGAAACTTTTATAGGTCGAAGATAAGATCCCCATGTACCTTGTGTCCAAAGGAAAACCTCTAATTCGTTTTAATTTGTGATTTATGATCTGTACAATATAGGGTTTCTGCCTCTTCTAGATCTGAGTCAAAAACAGGTGACCTTGGAAAAAAGGCCATAACTTGGGTTAGGAAGCTCCAAATGAAATTTCGTAAAAAGTGAAAGGTAGTACATAGACTGTTCTATCTCAAGAAAAGTTTTTAGAGGCCGAAGGTGAACCAGTGACACATGGCACGCCGTAAACATTTGCTCTCTTGTTTTATCCCATAAACAGGTCACTTTATGA
This sequence comes from Larix kaempferi, assembly GCA_027924585.1. Lineage (NCBI taxonomy): Eukaryota > Viridiplantae > Streptophyta > Pinopsida > Pinales > Pinaceae > Larix > Larix kaempferi. The sequence goes on from BSBM01000454.1 coordinate 1,703,737, forward strand.
CACTTGGCATAACTCTCTCTCAGAGAATCCAATTGAGGTCAGACCTGTCGAGATGGAAAGATGACAGGTCGGGATATCTTAGGAAAATTGTTTAGACCCTATGGATCGAAAGTTCGGAGTTACACCAGAAACAATCAGGTACATATTTCTGTCAAAACAGAATTATTTTTTAGCACCTTCATTCATGGCTTCCGAAATTTAGGGTTTCGGATAAAGTTGGAATTTTTGTAATCAGAGACCACGGTTGAATGATACTTAACAAAATTGAAATTTAGAGACCAAGATCAGAATTTTTGGTTGGGAAGAAGGTCGGGCTTTATCAGACCCTAGTTCGGGACTTTGATCAGAAAAGTGGAAAATTAGGGCTTCTGCAGAAATGGAAATTTTTGAAATCTATGACCACGACTGGAAGCTCCTCATAAAAATAGAAGCTTAGAGGTTTGGATCAAACCTTTTGATTGGGAAGAAGAGTGGGCTTCATCAAACCCCATTTCGGGGTCACGTCCAGTGAATCCAGAAGTTTCAAAGGCAAAATTGAGGAGTGAAACTTTGCAGTTTTCAAATTCTGAATATACCAGCTTGATTAGCTCATCAAGGCGCATATTTCTATCCTTTCGGAAGTTTGAATTTTTGGGGTTTCTCTGACAAACCCTATTACAGCTCCAGATCCAGTTCCTGCAAATCAAGTGGATTGGGTTAATCCTAGAAGAGGATGGATTGGTCACCTGCATAAGTGAAGAAGTTCTTGTTTCAGAGGGAGATGAGGCTAAGGCCTTCCATAAGAAGATTACAAGAAATCTTAACAGGTATGGCTTACATGTATGTTTCGAATTCTATTCATAGTTAAGTTTATGATATGTTTGTCTTCATATCATTATAGTACAATCTTGATTAATTACTAGACTTGTCGTATTACCTTAATAGAAGATATTCATTGATTAAGGTTTTGACACTTATGATTGTACTAATGCATTGTGATGTTGTATGAGGTTTATGTTGTTCGCTAACATGAAAGGTACACCAAGAAAGACAAATCATGTTCTAGTTCAAGAACATATGATCATGATGACATGAAGACAAAGATTCATCCATTTTCATGGATCACTTATAAAATCTACTTACGAGGTATGTATAACTTGGTTCTACAATGGATAACTTATGAGACACGCAGGTTACTAGCACAATTCATTGAAGAGAACCAGAAGAAATTATGTAGGTATGTTAGACATAACTAGCTAGCATGCTAATCCAGGTATGTTTTTCCTATATCAAGCTAGAATCCTACCTTGTGTTAGGATCTTATACTGTTGTGTTGTTGATAATGATTATTCATGAAGTCATAGGTTTGAATAGTCATGGTTGTATGCATATTATGTTTCTTACCATAATTGATGATATGACTAACCAGAAGAATCATGAAGGTATAGGTTTGAGTAATCACAGGTTTTATGCATATTATATCTCTTATCTTGATTAATGATTTAACTAACCAGAAGAGTCCTATGATCAAATAAGAATATGCATCAGTAAAAGAAGACTTCCCTGAAACCTTGAATACTAATGTTTATTATCTGTGTTTGAAATGAGCCTGACTATACATGCTTGAGATTATTGTGTTTTGATAATATTAAGATTATACTAATGAATGTTTGATTATGTATGAGACCTAGAGGATAACACAATGATGATACTAACAAGCATGCATAGGGATCAAGAATGAATATAAGTTCAAGGATAGGTAATCCAGGAAGCAAAGATCAAGAGGGAGCACACTCCAGTAGTTTCTGCAAGGATGCAGATATTCAGAGGGAGTTGACCACTTCTCACAATCCACATCAGAATGGAGTTGCAGAAAAGAAGCAAAGACTGAGAGGGAGTCAACCCAACAACCAAACAAAGATAAGTATTTGAATTATCATTTCTTACATATTTGTTTATTTAAATAATGTTACTCAATGATGTATATGCTTATGTTCCTAGACTTAGATTGTGTATTATGCATATTAGAATAATTGCATTAATGAACAGTATACTACTAATATGCATGTGATGGGTAAGTGGCCTATGGCACTATGCAACATTCCATTGCTACTTATCTAAAATGAAACCTCTTTGCTGACATGTTGGGAGTAGTGCAAACTCTTAACAATGTTTTGGTAGAGATTGGAAGGCATCTAGAAAGTTACAGAATATGGATAAATGTTGTATTGAAGCATTGGCTAAGATAATTGCATGAATGTATGACATATTTCTTTATGTGTAAGAATTTGTTCTGAAAACTATGAGATGTTTTCTAATCATGTAAGAATTTGTTCTGAAAACTATGAGATGTTTTCTAATCATGCAATTTAACTTGTTGTGTAGGAAAGATCGTATACCATCACCTACAAAAAGAAGGACTACAACATTTGTTCAGCAATAGAGTTATCTATTGAAAATATTGAAGATATTGAAGTTCCCAGGATCTGAGAAGAATGCCATGATCGAGGAGTACTAGTCGATCATGAAGATGTTTGGGATGCAGTCCCAAAGCGTAGTCTGTAGTGACTTCCAAGAGGATCTACAAGATCAAGTATGTTGCAGGTGGTAGCATAGATACTTTTGCTCCTGTAGCCAGATACACTTCCATTAGATCCGTACTTGCTCTGGCTGCAGTTATGAAGTGAAAGATACACCAGATGGATTTCAAGACAGCCTTCTTGAATGGTGTAGTTGAAGAAGAAGTATATGTGGATTACCTGTTTATAACAGGTGAGGATAGATTGATTGCCGACATGCAGTGGAAGCTTGCTTCCGAGTTCGAGTTGAAGAACTTGGGGATGATGCACTATTTTGTTTTGGCATGGAGGTGTGGCAGAGTGCAGATGGAATCTTCCTTAGACAAGGGAAGTATGTAGTAGATATCTTGAAGAGGTTCGGGATGATGGACTGCAAGGCTATGGCCACACCTATGGCATCGAACCTGAAGCTTCTATGTGATGCTTCATCTGAGCCAGTTGATATCACTATGTATCATCAAATGATTGGGTCCTTGATGCACCTGATGAACACGATACCAGATATTTGATTTGTGGTGAACACATTGAGCCAGTTCCTGATGGATCCGAGGAGTGTTCACCTGGTAGCTGTAAAGCATATTCTGAGGTGCCTAAAGGGTACAATTGATTATGGGCTCAAGTATGATGCGAATCAAAAGTTTAACTTGCAGGGTTATGTTGATTCAGATTGGGCAGGAAGTGCTACAGATAGGGATCAGGTGTGACCTCTTGGTTTAGCAGGAAGCAATCCTACGTAGCACTGAGTGCAACCGAAGCAGAGTATGTTGCGACGGATGAGCAGGTTGTAGATGTATTGACCAAGCCGTTGGCCAGAGTGCAGTTTGAGTACTTCAGAGAGAGGCTTGGTGCACTTCAAATCGAGGTTCCTTCCAAAGGGAAGTGATGAGTCCGGAAGATGCACATGCACATGAGCTTTTCTGACATGGTTGATGTGTTCTCCCTTGGTCGTGATGTAATTGCTGAGCCATTTTTCACATGGTGGTAGATGTGTTCTCCCATGGTGAAAAAGTAAGGGCTGCAGCCTTCCCCAAATGGTGGTAGATGTGTTCTCCCATGTCGATGGTGTAAGTGTTGGATGATGTGCATCTGGGCTGTGCTTCATGGATGATGAGATGATCTGAAGAGGACGATGCTATGATGATTAGGAGGATCATGGATGATGAGCATCAGGATGATGTTCTAGTTTCTGCTCTATATGATCCATTGGATCATTTATGTATGTATGCATCATGTTGGATGTTGGATATGATCAGTTGGATCATTTATGTATGTATGCATCATGTTGGATGTTAATGGATACATTGTGTGGATCATGTATATTTGTATGATCAAGTAGATCATGTATGTTGATGGATACATTGTGTGGATCATGTATCTTTGTATGATCAGGTAGATCATGTATGCTGATGGATACATTGTGTGGATCATGTATCTATGTATGTATCAGGTAGATACATTGTATATGTTGATATGTATCAGGTAGATACGTGGTATGCATCAGGTGGATGCATTGTATGATCAGGATGATCATGGATGACGAGCTTCTCTAGATGACATGCATCAGGACGATGCAGTGATGATGACCAGGATGATCATGTGTACATCAGGATGATGTATGGTGAGTATCAGGATGATACTTTGTGGTCGTGGATCAGGTTGTGTAGATGAGCATGTCTGGGAGATCCTATAGGTTGGATTTGTGTACCCGTAACAGCCTGGGATGCTCTTTCAAGACATTGCTCTGGGAGGACATGTAATTTGTGCCCTAGGAGATTTCAGGTCAAAGTTGTGTACCCATAACATCCTGAGATGCTCTTGCAAGGTTTTGTCCTATGGCATGTAATTTGCTCCTAGGATATCTGGATAGGATGAAAAAGGCCTCAGATGCTTCAGCCAGGTTTTGCCATGACCACATGTAATTTGCTCCTGGGAGATCTGGACAGGATGAAAAAGGCCTCAGATGCTTCAGCCAGGTTTTGTGGTGGACCACATGTAATGTGCTCCTGGGAGATCCGATAGGTAGAGCTGTGTGTCGTAACAGTCTGGGATGCTTTAGCCAGGTTTTGTGGTGAGATCACATGTAATGTGCTCCTGGGAGATCCGACAGGTAGAGCTGTGTGCTCATAACATCCTGGGATGCTTCAGCCAGGTTTTGTGATGGGTCACATGTAATATGCTCCTGGGAGATCTGACAGGTAGAGCTGTGTGCTCGTAATAGCCTGGGATGTTGCAGCCAGGTTTTGTGACGCACGTAATAAGTCCTGAGGATTCCACAGTATGGCCAGTGATGACAAAGACCTGTAGGTTGTGGGCCTACATCCAGTATGAAAAAAGATTGGCTCTGTAGAACTTCATATGACGAGTATATTCAAAGATTAATTGAGATAGCAGCAGCAGTGACGATGATGATGACTCGATGACGATTATCCAGTGACGATGATCCAGAGAAGATGACTTGTGCTAGAAGACATGTGTCAAGAAATACCTTCCTAGTTAAGAGGGAGTGTTGATGTATATGTAACCTCAGAATGTATTTCACATATATGTATATTGTATTCCTATAGAGATGTTATTATTCCTCTATACGGAAGTGTCGTCATTTATATTGTAAGTGTCATAACTTATACTTGATGGGTTATTAGACCACCTTGTTGGGGTCGGCCCTGTATAAGTCATGTGGTTCAAAGGGTTATTAGACCACCCTATTGGGGGTTGGCCATGTGGGTCAAAGGGTTATTAGACCACCCTAGTGGGGGTCGACCTAGTCAGCATTATGTTAAGTGGTTAAGTTGAGGCCGACCTAGTTGAGTAAAGGTCAAGTGAAGTTAGTGTATAAATAGAGAGTGCGTCTCTCTCATTTTACACATTCTATTCTCTCACTCACACTTTGGAGAGTGGCGCACTTGTGGAGGAGGAGGCTCTGCTGCTAGGAGAAGACTATCTCTTGTATTATGGTTGTATCATTACTCTATCTATCTCTGAGGAAGTTATTGGGGTTTTTCACCTTTATGGTTTTCCCCAAGTAAACTCTGTGTCTCTTGTGTGCTTGCATTATTGTGTCCATGATTGATATGCTGTAGATTTGCTGTACATGTTGTTCTCTCAGTTAAGATCCTAGATCAGATTGAAGTAAATTCTGAAAATTTAACATGGGGGACATCCCTAACACCTTATAGCTTGTTTTTGGATGGTATTTTCCCATCCTAGTTCATTTTGTGCCTTGGTGACTTTAATAGTGTTGGTCACCCAAACATTGTACAACGGAACCCATTTTTTCGATACTTAAGAACTATAGAGTTATTATTACACCTTATACATACTTTACTAGGCCTCTCTTTCCTATTGTTCCCTCCTTGGGGTAAATTCCCTCCTATTTATTTATTTTTGTCACTTATGAGCCCTCTTCCTAGATTCTAGGAGTTGTAAGCTAGAATTTAGCTTCCACCTCCTTAATTTGTGCCTATGCCTCCATAAGTGCACCCCGCTCCTCCATTCATCCCTATTTTTGTGCTTACGTGATATTTATGACCCTATTGGATTCCATCTCTCACAAAATTCACCCTCCTTCAACTTTTGTAACCCCCTTATGCATTGGTGTGCCTCCTTGTTCTCTTCATGTCTCCACTCAGTTTTTGGTAACTCCTCCTCATGGTGCTAATATGGGAAAGGGAATCTCCTAACTAGGCCACCAATCAACTAATTTGAGTTAAGACTCCATGATGAATCCAAACGACACTCAAAACCCGTTCTAGTTTGCCACCTTGGGTTTGAATTTACCTCCTTAGGCTATTTATACATGTACTCTCTCCTTGTTGAAGCTAATCTTGATCTTTGGATCACATGTCTTGTGTTATCTCACCATGTTGAGAATGTTGTTAGTATTGGGAGTTCGTTGAGACTTAGATCTAGTCTAGTTGTTCCCTTTGCATCCATTATATCACTCTACTGGTCCAGGTTCTCACACAAGAATCCAGGAAATGGGTTGGTGAGAGTAGTCACATCCCATAGGCATTGGAGACAGACAAGAAAGTAGTAGTGGGAAGCATTGTGGTTCTCGAAAGAGGTAGTTCTGAGATTTGATAGACTAAGTGTGCATTTACTTGTGCATACATGGTATCAGCTCGAGGGTGACTTGTTCAAGCGAGGAAGGCTTGACCGTGTCTATGGATGGGAGGAAAGTTGTCCCATTGCAGCTAATTTCCCTTATTTTGAGATAAGTATATCTCTTATCTTTCATTTTTATTACATTATTTTATTTGGTATATGTGCAATGGTGGCTAAATTGGTTGTCTGCATGTTCATGTATTGTATGTTAGGATCTATATGAAGGAAGGATCAATTTTATATAATATGTTTCTACTCTCCTTACCTTCTTTATATTCTTATTTCTCTTAATCACAAATTGTAATTTTGGCTCAATGGTATTGAGAGGGGCAAAACCATAGGCTTTGGTTCGCCTATTTATGCTCATTTATGAGTCATAATACATGTTCCATTGTGTCTGGAGCAACGTTTCCAGTAAGGATCTCCTTTTTTCGTCCAAATTTTTTTTTGGATGACCAAGATATGTCTCTTTTGGTCCAATAGTTTTGTCGGTGATAGGATGAGCGCACCAGTTGTTAGATTGGAAATATTCCGTGTATGGACCTGCTCCTACTTTCATATATGAATTTGAATAATGTAATTTTAAATTAATATTGATTTATGGCTGGAGGGAGGTAACCATACAATCAGAAATTTATTAGTGAAGAATGGTTGTAGGGGACAACCATCAGGATCTGATTTTGTGGGTTGTGATTGCAGCCGGTGCCTTTTGTTTTGCTTGAATGTGGTGTGTATGTAGTTTATCGCCTACATATGTGTGTTGATGTGTTATTTTATTACTATTCAGCCTCACAAATACCACACACATAACAACACCAGAAATTAACTTAGTGTGTGGGAAAACTGATAACAACAATATTCAATTATTTAACAATTGTGGATTCAACACCTTATAATGCATGAATGGGTTTTAGGACCTTATTCTCAGTAAGGATGATGAATGTGTTAAATTTTCAAAATTTACTTCAATCAGATCTAGGATCTTAACTGAGAGAACAACATGTACAGCATATCTACAACATATTAATCATGGACACAATAATGCAAGAACACAAGAGACACAGAGTTTACTTGGGGAAAACCATAAAGGTGAAAAACCCCAATAACTTCCTCAGAGATAGATAGAGCAATGATACAACCAGAATACAAGAGATAGTCTTCTCCTAGCAGCATAGCCTCCTCCTCCACAAGTGTGCCACTCTCCAAAGTGTGAGTGAGTGAATAGAATCATGAAATAGAGATCTCCCAATCTCTATTTATACTAGACTTGACTTGCCTAATAACCTTTACTAGGTCGGCCTTAACTTAACCACATAAACAATGCTGACTGGGCCGACACCCAATAGGGTGTTCTAATAACCCTTTGACCCACATGGTCGACCCCCCACTAGGGTGGTCTAATAACCCTTCGAACCACATGACTTATACAGGGCTGACCCCAACAAGGTGGTCTAATAACCCATCAAGTATAAGTTACGACACTTACAATATAAATGATGACACTTCTGTATAGAGGAATAATAACATCTCTATAGGAATACAACCACTTCCGTATAGAGGAATAATAACATCTCTATAGGAATACAATATACATATATGTGAAATGCATTCCGAAGTTACATATACATCAACACTCCCTCTTAACTAGGAAGGTATTTCTCGACATAGGTCTTCTAGCACAAGCCATCTTCTCTGGATCATTGTCATTGGATAATTGTCATCGAGTCATCATCATCGTCACTGTTGCTGCTATATCAATCAATCTTTGAATCTACTCGTCATAGGAAGTTCTACAGAGCCAGTCCTTTTTCATACTAGATGTAGGCCCACCACCTGCAGGTCTTCATCATCACTGGCCATACTATGGAATCCTCGGGACTTATTACATGCATCACAAAACCTTAAAAGAGTCTCTTGACTAGCAAGAACCCTAAAGAGCATCTGAGGCATTTTTCATCTTGTCCAGATCTCCAGGACTTATTACATGTGACTGTTACAAAACCTTAAAAGAGTGTCCCAGGAACATTTATGTGCATAGCACGACCGGTAAGAACTCTAAAGAGTATCCCAGGAACACTTATGTGCCTAAGCACGAATGGCAAGATCTCCAAGACTGATTACATGTGACCTCTGCTACAAACCCTCGAAAGAGCATCCCAGGACTTATTACGGGCACACATCCCAACCTATTGGATCTCCCAGGTCTTACATGTAGCATCCCACCACAAACCCTCGAAAGAGCATCCCAGGACTTATTACGGGTACACAGCCCAACCTATAGGATCTTCCAGGTCTTACATGTGTCCCACTATCACAAACCCTCGAAAGAGCATCCCAGGACTTATTATGGGCACACAGCCCAACCTATCGGATCTCCCAGGTCTTACATGTGATACACAGTGCTAGTCCTTTTTCATACTGGATGTGACCTAGAACAAATCTAGGATTTCCTTTGCGCAACCTGTCCATGGCCACAGAGTATGAACCTGATACTCACCATACATCATCCTGATGTACACATGATCATCTTGATCATACACTGCATCTACCTGATGCATACCAAGTATCTACCTGATACATATCATCATACATGATCCACCTGATCATACAATGTATCCACCTTATACAAATACAAATACATGATCCACCTGATCATACCTGATGCATATCAACATACATGATCTACTTGATCATACAATGTATCCACCTGATACATATACAGATACATGGTCCAAGCATCCAACATGATGCATATAAAAAATACATACAAATGATCCCACTAATCATATCCAGCATCAAACATGATGTGTACATACATATATATATATAAATGATCCAACTCATCATATCCAGCATCCAACATGATGTGTGCACATACATATAGAGCAGTAACTGGAGCATCATCCATGATCCTCTTGATCATCATAGCATCATCTTCTTCAGATCATCTCATCATCCATGAAGCACAGCCTAGATGCACATCATCCAACACTTACACCACCGACATGGGAGAACACATCTACCACCATTCGGGGAAGGCTCCAGCCCTTACTTTTTCACCATGGGAGAACACATCTACCACCATGTGAAAAATGGCTTCAGCCCTTACATCTACACCATGGGAGAACACATCTACCACCATGTGAGAACGACTTAGCAATTACATCACGACCATGGGAGAACACATCAACCATGTCAGAGAATCTCATGCGCATCTGCATCTTCCAGACTCATCACTTCCCTTTGGAAGGAACCTCGATCTGAAGTGCACCAAGCCTCTCTCTGAAGTACTCAAACTGCACTCTGGCCAATGACTGGGTCAATACATCTGCAACCTGCTCATCCGTCGCAACATACTCTACTTCGGCTGTACTCAGTGCTACGCAGGACTGCTTCCTACTAAACCAAGAGATCACACCTGATCCTATACTGAAGCAACACCTAGATGTGCTCTTCCTATCTACAACATTTCCTGCCCAACCTGAATCAACATAACCCTGCAGGTTAAACTTTTGATTTGCATCATACTTGAGCCCATAATCAACTATACCCTTCAAGTACCTCAGAATATGCTTTACAGCAACCAGGTGAACACTCCTCGGATCCGTCAGGAACTGGCTCAATGTGTTCACTGCAAAGCAAATATCTGGTCTCATGTTCATCAAGTACATCAAGGACCCAATCATCTGACGATACATCGTGACATCAACCGGATCAGATGGAGCATCACACAGAAGCTTTAGGTTCGATGCCATAGGTGTGGCCATAGCCTTGCAGTCCATCATCCCAAACCTCTTCAAGATCTCTACTGCATACTTCCCTTGTCCAAGGAAGATTCCATCTGCACTCTACCACACTTCCATGCGAAAAACAAATAGTGCATCATCCCCAAGTTCTTCATCTCAAACTCGGCAGCAAGCTTCCGCTGCGTGTCGGCAATCAATCTATCCTCACATGTTACAAACAGGTCATCCACATACAATAGTAGTATCACTGGATTTCCTTCCTCAACCTTGTAGTAAAGGTTGGAATCCACTTTACTCTTGGTAAAGCCCAAACTGGATAGAAAGTTGTCTATCCTAACATACCAAGTTCTGCACATATATGACTCCCTGTCATGTGTCCCAGAACCAAGTGGCTTCTTCACATACACTTCTTCTTCAACTACAACATTCAAGAAGGCTGTCTTGAAATCCATTTGGTGTATCTTCCACTTCATTACTGGAGCCAGAGCAAGTACGTATCTAATGGAAGTGTATATGCTACATGAGCAAAAATCTCTATGCTACCACCTGTAGCATGCTTGATCTTGTAGATCCTCTTGGAAGTCACTACAGACTACCCTTTGGGACTACATCCCAAACATCTTCATGATCGACTGATACTCCTCGATCATGGCATTCTTCCTAGATCCTGGTAACTTCAATATCTTCAATATTTTCAATAGATAACTTTGTTGATGAACAAAATATTGTAGTCCTTCTTTTGTAGGTGATGGTATACTATCTTTCCTACACAACAAGTTAAATTGCATGATTGGAAAACATCTCATAGTTTTCAAAACAAATTCTTACACATAAAGAAATATGTCATACATTCATGCAATTATCTTAGCCAATGCTTCAATACAACATTTATCCATATTCTATAACTTTCTAGATGCCTTCCAATCTCTACCAAAACATTGTTAAGAGTTTGCACTACTCCCAACATGTCAGCAAAGAGGTTTCATTTTAGATAAGTAGCAATGGAATGTTGCATAGTGCCATAGGCCACTTACCCATCACATGCATATTAGTAGTATACTGTTCATTAATGCAATTATTCTAATATGCATAATACACAATCTAAGTCTAGGAACATAAGCATATACATCATTGAGTAACATTATTTAAATAAACAAATATGTAAGAAATGATAATTCAAATACTTATCTTTGTTTGGTTGTTGGGTTGACTCCCTCTCAGTCTTTGCTTCTTTTTTGCAACTCCATTCTGATGTGGATTGTGAGAAGTGGTCAACTCCCTCTGAATATCTGCATCCTTGCAGAAACTACTGGAGTGTGCTCCCTCTTGATCTTTGCTTCCTGGATTACCTATCCTTGAACTTATATTCATTCTTGATCCCTATGCATGCTTGTTAGTATCATCATTGTGTTATCCTCTAGGTCTCATACATAATCAAACATTCATTAGTATAATCTTAATATTATCAAAACACAATAATCTCAAGCATGTATAGTCAGGCTCATTTCAAACACAGATAATAAACATTAGTATTCAAGGTTTCAGGGAAGTCTTATTTTACTCGAACATATTCTTATTTGATCATAGGACTCTTCTGGTTAGTTAAATCCTCAATCAAGATAAGAGATATAATATGCATAAAACCCGTGATTACTCAAACCTATACCTTCATGATTCTTCTGGTTAGTCATATCATCAATTATGGTGAGAAACATAATATGCATATAACCATGACTATTCAAACCTATGATTTCATGAATAATCATTATCAACAACACAAAAGTATAAGATCCCAACACAAGGTAGGATTCTAGCTTGATATAGGAAAAACATACCTGGATTAGCATGCTAGCTAGTTATGTCTAACATACCCGCATAATGTCTTTTGGTTCTCTTCAATGACTTGTGCTAGTAACTTGCATGTCTCATTAGTTATCCATTGTAGGACCAAGTTATACATACCTCGTAAGTAGATCTTCTAAGTGATCCATGACAATGGATGAATCTTTGTCCTCATGTCATCATGATCATATATTCTTGAACTAGAACATGATTTGTCTTTCTTGGTGTACCTTTCATGTTAGCAGACAACATGAACCTCATACAACACCATAATGCATTAGTACATTCATAAGTGTCAACACCCTAATCAATGAATATCTTCTATCATGCATTCATAATTTTGTTAAGGTGATACGACAAATCTAAAATCAGGATTGTACTAACCGTAATAACATGAAGACAAACATACCATAAACTTAATTATGAACAAATCTCGAAACATACCTCGATGAGTCATACCTATCAAGATCGCTTGTAATCTTCTTATGTAAGGCCTTAGCCTCATCTCCCTCTAAAACAGAAGCTTCTTCACTTATGTAGGTGACCAATCCATCTTCTTCTAGGATTAACCAAATCCACTTGATTTGCAAGAACTGGATCTGGAGTTGGATTAGGGTTTGTCAAAGAAACTCCAAAAATTCAAATTTTGTATTTCAATCTTTCGAAAGGATAGAAATATGCACTTTGATGGGCTGATCAAGCTGGTATATTCAAAATTTGAAAACTGCAAAGTTTCACTCCTCAATTTTTCCTTTGAAACTTCTAGATTCACTTGACGTGACCCCGAACTAGGGTTTGATGAAGCCCACTCTTCTGCCCAATCAAAAGGTTTGCTCCAAAGCTCTAAGCTTCTATTTTTCTGAGGAGCTTCTAGCCATGGTCACAGATTTCAAAAATTCCCATTTTTGCAGAAGCCCTAATTTTCCAGTTTTCCAATCAAAGTCCCGAGTTAGGGTCTGATCAAGCCCGGTCTTCTCCCCAACCAAAAATTCTGATCTTGGTTTCTAAATTTCTATTTTTATGAGTAGCATTCAGTCGTAGTCTCTGATTACAAAAATTCCAACTTTCTCCGAAACCCTAAATTCCGGAAGCCATGAATGAAGGTACTCAAAAATAATTCTATTTTGACATAAATATGTACCTGATTGTTTCTGGTGTAACTCCGAACCTTTCGATCCACAGGGTATGAAAATTTTTCCTGAAATAGCCCGACCTGTCATCTTTCCATCTCGATAGGTCTGACCTCAATTGGATTCTCTGAGAGAGAGTTATGCCAAGTGTTGCAATGTGACCTGTTTATGGGATAAAACAAGAGAGCGAACGTGTACGTCGTTCCTCATGTCACTAGTTCAACTTCGGCCTCTAAAAATGTTTTTTGAGATAGTACAGTCTATGTACTGCCTGTCACTTTTTACGAAATTTCATTTGGAGCTTCCTAGCCCAAGTTATGACCTTTTTTCCAAGGTCACCTGTTGTTTACTCAGATCTGGAAGAGGCATAAACCCTACATTGTACAGATCATAAATCACCAAGTACAACGAATTAGAGGTTGTCCTTTGGACACAAGGTACATGGGGATCTTATCTTCGACTTGTAAAAGTTTCAGATCTGAAAACATTGCCAAAATGCATTTATACCGAAAGTGCTACGATGACAGGTTTTTGCTATATCAAGCCCTAGCATCGTAAGTGCAACAAGTGTCATACATGCCATATCATGCCTTCTTTCAGGCTAGCTCTGATACCATGTTAAATTTTCAGAATTTACTTCAATATGATCTAGGATCTTAACTGAGAGAACAACATGTATAGCATATCTACAGCATATTAATCATGGACACAATAATGCAAGCACATAAGAGACACAGAGTTTACTTGGGGAAAACCATAAAAGTGAAAAACCCCAATAAATTCCTCAGAGATAGATAGAGCAATGATACAACCAGAATACAAGAGATAGTCTTCTCCTAGCAGTAGAGCCTCCTCCTCCACAAGTGCGCTACTCTCCAAAGTGTGAGTGAGTGAATAGAATCATGAAATAGAGATCTCTCGATCTCTATTTATACTAGACTTGACTTGCCTAATAACCTTTACTAGGTCGGCCTTAACTTAACCACATAACACAATGCTGACTGGGCCGACACCCAATAGGGTGGTCTAATAACCCTTTGACCCACATGGCTAACCCCCCACTAGGGTGGTCTAATAACCCTTTGACGCACATGACTTATACAGGGCCGACCCAACAAGGTGGTCTAATAACCCATCAAGTATAAGTTACGACACTTACAATATAAATGATGACACTTCCGTATAGAGGAATAATAACATCTCTATAGGAATACAACCACTTCCGTATAGAGGAATAATAACATCTCTATAGGAATAAAATATACATATATGTGAAATACATTCTGAAGTTACATATACATCAACAGAATGTTATTCCTTAATAATGTTTTGATGCGATTACAACACTTGGTAATTAACTTAGTTAAGTGTCACAATTAAATTAATTAAGTAATTAATTAAATATCACAATTTTAATAAATAATTTGACTTTAGAATGTGTAGTTGGATTATTTGAAATGTTGAATAATATTATATAGTCTCAATATGTTGTGCTTAACTTAACTTAATATTAGCACCCTTAACCTTAGTTAAGGGTTGGGCACATTACAAGTGGTATCAGAGCAAAGGTTTCAACACTGTGGCTGTTGGGCCTTTTGCAAGTCACAAGTCACTATATAAACATGAGTTCGCATTACATAACTTGGATGCATGCACCTTAATATAGTTTCACATATGAGTTAGTTAATTAAACTATTAGCTTGGGATGGCTATGGACTTGATGTCTAGTCTGTAAAGATAAATCCTTGAAGGATTAATTCTAACTCCCCTTAGGCATATTGTAACCTAAAAAATTGAGCTTGTTACTTTATAAAAGAAGTAGCTTGAATAATAATGAACTTATGCCAATATGTAGTTTTCTAACAAATGGTTGGTAATGAACACATTGTTGTTTCCAGTGAATGATTGAGCAAGCACTATGGCCACTAAACTGAGATCTTACTCAAACTTGTGAAGACTAGATATTCAATAAGTACAAGTTCACTAGTAGGAAGTCAGGGTTTGGAGATTGATTTTGAGGAAGTTCAGATACCATATAGTCCTGAAGAGGATTTTCTTTAGGGAAGAAGGTCAAATAGGTATAAGAGGAGCAGTGAACCATTAATCTTGGAGGATTCAATGAGAAAGTGCAGGGATGATAACGAAAGGATAATTCATATCCAAGAGAAAATTATGAATGATCTAAAATCATTGAAGAACATCCAAAGATCTGTTGAAAAGAGCCATAGAAGAGGTTATGTGAGATCTAGATCATCTTCAAGGAGACCTCATCACTCATAGAGGAGGAAGGGGTATGCATAAATAATTACAGAGAGTAGTCCTAAAAGATATCACGTGAGGTATAAGAAGCAAATGTCTACCTCGGATGAACTAGTAGGAGAGTTGAGAAGAATCAAGTCCCCAACTTTTGATGGTGAAGTAAAGCATGGAGAAGATGTTGAAGCATGGTTCTATGGACTAAGAAAGTTTTTCCAGTTGCATCAGTATACACCTAATATGGAAGCAAGAGTATCCATATACCATCTGCAAGGTAATGCATCTATCTGGTGGGATCAACTAGTTAAGCTAAAAGACATCCGCGAAGATAGAATCTCTTGGAAAAAATTTAAAAAGTACTTCGAAAAGGAATACCTCTCTGAGCATTACTCTGAAAAAAGTATGGAAGATTTCTTTGAGCTCAAATTGGGGAGCATGATTATGGATTCATATGAGAAGAATTTTTTGGAACTTTTGAAGTATGCGGACTTCATCAAAGATGAGAAGGTAAAGATTCAAAGGTTCCGAAGCGGTCTTCTTGAATCTTATAGAGACAAAATCCAATATGATAGACCAAAGAACCTTAAGGATGCCATCTGGAAGGAAAAACACTTATATGAATAGAATAAGAGCAAGGTCCCATATCAAAGGAATTGGAAGGATGTGAAGAAGGACAATTAGAAGCAGAGAAAGAAAGGTTTCCATCCTTCAAAATTCAGAAACGGTAACTCTTATCAACAAGGACATCCAAGGGAAGATCCTTCAGGGAAAATACCACCTATGGAATGTTGGATATGCAAGGAAAATCCCTTTTCTAGTCAGTTCCCACATAAGAAAAATAACCTTTACAACATTAAAGATGCTTCAACTATTGTAGATGTAGGTGGAAGTGTGTAGAGGATTTATGCAGCCCTGGATGGGAGGCAAGTTGACCACCAGTACCGAATGATTGAGGTATCAAGTAAGATTGCTAATAAAACCATAGCTATTTTGATTGATTCTGAAGCTAGAAATAGTTACATTGAACCTAATCTAGTTGAGAAATGTCATTTGAAGAAAAGTAAACTTGAAACAGCAAGTCTAGTACAGTTAGCTACAGGAGCTAAGAGGAAAATCACGCAATTTGTAAAAGAGTGTCCCTTAGAAATGAATGGATTGAAAACCTTTGCAGACTTAAACATCATACCCTTAAGGTCATATTATGTATTGATTGGAATTGATTGTTTGGATTCAAACCATGCCATATTGGATTGCCATAATAAAACTTATACTTATTTGCATGAAGAAGGAAACTGAGTGACAGTCAAAGGTATCCCTAGAACCATATCCCTAAGGTAGGTCACAGCTCTAGAATTGAAGAAATGTCTCAGAAAGGGATGCTATTTATATTCCATTCATATGGAAGAGTCAAAATGAGGAAGACATCCAGAACTACAGGATTATCTAGTACTACAAGGATTTGCACATATATTTCAAGAACCGCCAGGAATGCCTCCTAAGAGGGACATTGATTTTTCTATCGACTTGGTGCCATGGACGGTACCTTCATCTCAAGCACCTTATAGAATGAGTACTCCAAAGTTAAATGAATTACAGATGCAGCTAGAGGAGCTAATAAATAAAGGTTACATAAGACCCAATGTTTCACCTTGGGGAGCTCATGTGTTATTTGTGAAGAAGAAGGATGGAACTCTTAGACTTTGCATAGACTATAGATAGTTGAAAAAAGAAACAATTAAAAGAAAGTACCCCTTGCCAAGGATTGATGACTTGTTTGATTAGTTGAGAGGAGACAATTTATTTTCGAACATAGATTTGAGATCGGGATACCACCAAATTAGGATAAGGATGAAGATTTCAATAAGACAGTATTTAGAACAAGGTATGAACATTATGAGTTCACTATGGTATCTTTTGGGTTAACAAATGCACCTGCAGTATTCATGAGCTTGATGAATGGGTTTTTTATAAAATACTTAGATAAGTTTGTGATTGTATTCTTAGATGGCATCCTTATCTATTCCAAGACAAAAGAAGAGCATGAAGAACATCTAACACTAGTAATGAAAGTGCTTAGAGAACATCAGTTGTATGCCAATCTAAGCAAGTGTTCTTTTTATCAGGGCATAATTCATTACTTAGGACATGTCATATCTGAATAAGGTGTTTCAGTAGATCCTGAAAAGATAAGAGCCATTATGGAATGGCCAACACCTAAAAATGTATCAAAATTAAGATCTTTCATGGGATTAGATGGGTACTACCGAAGCTTCATCGAAGGATTCTCCAATTTATCTCATCCTATCACATCTTTATAGAAGAAGGGTGTGAAGTTCGATTGGACTCCTAACTATGAACATAGATTTCAAAGACTTAAGGAAATTCTTACTAGTGCACTTGTTCTAAAGATTGCATACCCTGAAGGAAACTTTGTTGTGTGCATAGATGCATGTAAGCATCGGTGGAGTATTGATGCAGAATGGGCATGTGATCAGTTATGACTCTAGAAATTTAGAGGAACATGAGAATAAATATGCCACCCATGACTTAGAGCTTGCAACTATCATCCATGCTTTGAAGATGTAGAGAAATTATCTAATGGGTAAGAAGTTTGAGTTAAGAACTGATCATGATGGGTTAAAGTACTTGTTTGAGCAACCTAATTTGAATGCAATACAAAGGAGATGGATGGAGTTATTATGTGAATATGACTTTGACATCAAGCATATAAAAGGTAAGGAAAATAAGGTAGTTGATGCACTTAGTAGGAAGATACATGTGACGCATGTAGCATCTATTAGCACTAGTACATCGGATTTTAAGGATAAGATCATTGAAGCCAGTGTTACATATGAACTTTATCAACATGTAAAAGAAGGATTGCAACAACAAAAAATTCCACATAATTTTGATAAGTATAAGTTTAAATAAAATGGGATCCTCATGCATAGAGATAGAGTTTATGTTCCCAATGTTGGAGATATAAGGAAGATGGTTCTGAAGGAAATGCATGATGTTCCTTATGCCGGACATTCGGGTTATCAGAAGATAATAACAACAGTATGGAAATGATACTATTGGACAGGGATGAAGAATGTTGTTGCATAATATATAGCTAGGTGCATGGAATGTCAGAAAGTTAAAATTGAGCATCAGCATCCAGCGAAATTGTTGCAGCCCTTTCCAATAACAGAATGGAAATGGGATGTAGTGACAATGCATTTCATCACCAATTTTCCTTACATAAGATTTCAAAATGATGCCATCATGGTTGTGGTAGATAAGTTGACTAAGGAATCACACTTCATTCTAGTAAAGACAACTCATAACCACTACTACATTTTTGGCCTTTAGGGGGGGTTGTCTTCCGCCCCCAAAAGTGACCTACGGGGGGGGGGGGTTGGATTTGGGGGCGGTTTTGGAAAAAACGCCCCTGAAGGCACCAATGTTAAAAGTTTTTTCCCTTTGAGGGTGGTTTTTGATGAGATTGGAACTACCCCCAAAAGTGACTTTTGGGGGTAGTTTGTGACCCCCCTCATAGAGGCCTACGGAGGCGGTTTTAAACCCCCCTCGTAGACCCCTTCATAGAGACCTACAGGGTGGTTTTGAACCCCCTTCATAGAGACCTACGAGGGTGGTTGTGAAACCCCCTCATAAGCCCCCCCATACAAACCTATAGGGGCGGTTTGGAACCCCCCTCATAGAGGACTATAGGGGCAGCTTCAAACCCCCCTCGTAGAGGCCAATAGGGGCGGTTTTGAACCCCCCTCGTATAGTCCTATAGGGGCGATTTGGAACCCCCCTTATAGAGGCCTATAGAGGCAGTTTAGAACCCCCCTTGTAGAGGCTTATAGGGACAGTTTTGAACCCCCCTCATAGAGCCCTATAGAGGTAGTTTGAAACCCCCCTTGTAGAGGCCTATAAGAGCGGTTTGGAACCCCCCTCGTAGATGCCTATAGGGGGGGTTTTAAACCCCCCTCATTGTAACATACAAGGGCAATTTCGAACCCCCGTCTTAGTGACATATGAAGCCAGTTTAGAACCCCCCTCGTAGCAACATACAAAGACGGTTTGAAACCCCCCCTATAGCAATAAAAAATCATCATAAAATATATTTTATTAAAAATACCAATATTGCAATATCATTAGGGCACGGAGGAATCGAACCACCAACCTCCTGCTTGTAAGGCAGGTGCTCTTCCATTGAGCTAGCACCCTTTAAGAATTGGGTAATTGAGATATTGCAAATGGTGAGAGTCAATATAGATTGGTATTTTTGAATTGTACCAATATATAATCGCAACTTCCCTATACATAGGTAAATTAGAAATTTCCTTCTATATAATACACCAAAAACTTGAAGGCTTGCAATAGTTACAAAAGCACCATAAGTGTGTTTCAAATTGGCTAACCACCATATAAATTGGACAAGCCATTTTGGATTATTCCTAACTTAGAAAATTTATGTTACTCTTGCTAGTATTGAGAATGTTCTATCATACAAGTACAACATGTTTAATGAAGAAGAGCTTCATTAAATTCATTTATGGTGCTTTCCATGGTTCCATTATGTGAAAGGAACTATATTAATTGAGAAAGCACTCCATTAAAGACAATAAGGAACTTTATGATGAGAATGTTAGATCTCCTCATAGAGCACATTTGGTAGTACACCCTACACATTGGTCCTCTTCTTCTCAACAAGACTGGACTATTGATTCTAGAGCTACCTAACACATAGTATATACCTATGTATCGCTATGTACTTGTAATTATTGCTAAGGTCAATTTATTTCATCTTTTTATGCTAGGTTTGTGGTTAAAGATGAACTAGTCAAACTTGACATGTAAACTAATAACCCTCTTGGGGTGTATTCCCTTGTTATGTGGGCCTATAAACCTTCTTGGGAGTACACCTCATTTGATTTGTGTATAAATGCACAACTCCAACTCTCATTTGTACCATCTCAACTTGTGATCTTCTAAATCTGAAATACAAAGTGTTGTAAGTATAAGGGAACTTAATTTTGGTGTTCTTTCTTGTCATTGGAAACTTTCTCTTGGGTGCACTTGTGTATTTCTTCTTTTGGCACTTGTGCTTCTTTTGCACTTTCTCTTAGGCGCACTAGACCTATATCTTGCTAGTGCACTTGTAAGGAGGCGATTTCAGAATTTGGATGAGATTTGGTTCCAACAATTCTTCCATTGACCCTTGTAAATATAAACAAGATTCACAAAAGTGCATTCAATGGATTCTATAGCAATTGAAAGAAACATATTGTAATATATGAAAGCTTATTGTATAAATATTTATGAAAGGTTAACTTAAAGCAGTCGGTCAACCTTCCGAACTATATTTTCTGAGTATTTTATGTAATTGATGAAATGTAGTTATCTGCATGTTGCGACTTCATAGCATCAACCAATTTATTGGAGAAGTCTCCCTCCATTACTCGAATTTGCAGCCCTTGTGTGTGCAAGTGGCCCCACTATTTTCTTTGTTTTCAACTCTTTGTTTTATGTTTTGGTTGCAAGAATAGTTGCTAGATAGAAGGTATTTTTTTGTTATACAAGACACCAAAAAGCATTGGAAAGAAGGAAAATATTTAAAATCTGAAGTTTATAAAAGAAAGTTCTCAATAACTTGAAAATAAGTGTCTTTGCTCAGTTGACATCAATTCAACAAGAGCATAATTGCCACATAGAATAAGGTAACAAATTTAACAAAATAAGCTCTGTTTCATAACTCGAACATGTTACATACCACCTTGATAACAAATCAAAATGGAAATTGAGAAGAGATGTGTAAGATTCCTTATGACCTCAGCATCCACGAGTTGGATTTCCATAAGAACACCAACAGTTCATGTCACAAATGCATTTTGAGAAGATTTACAATAGTTAATGGTAAGACATCCCAAAGGGGTATCTTCAAGCAGACATGATTTGTGATCAGTCATCCTCATCCTTCATATACTTCTCCTGAACAACTGCAGTCGTAATCTCAGCTGTAAAGGAAGACAACTTACGGAACATGATAAAAATATGATTTTGAAAATAACAGAAAGTATAAATAGAATGTGCATATCATAAGCATTAAGTTAGAAGGATATCTATAATAATTCCAGTCCAAGGGCCCAGCCGCAATTTTGCTAAACTCAACAATATCTCCTTCAATACCAACAAAGACATATCCATTGGTTTTATCGATAAGCTTAACAAGATTCCGAACACTCTCCTTGTCCTGACAATTTGCAAAAATAAAAAATCCAAGCAATCAGAGAGTGAGAAGAGAGTAAAGTTGGATAGCACATGATTTAACACAGACAGCATGATATATGCATTATTACTCAGATATATACTTTCCTGGATGTCCAAGGTTTCAAAACTAACCAAGGAAAAGTCTTCAATCACCTCACATAATGCCTTGGTAAGTTCTGTCATAAACAGTGGCATTGAGTTTCACTACCTACAATGAATGAAAAAGGATAAATATTACCAGATAAATAAGCTTCACACCTGTATTTAGCATAATGAGGATCCTGATCTATATATTGTTGTAAATATGACAAGTACTGCACATCTGTGTAGAATTCTAAATTGAAAGCTACAACAAATTAAGTGATTTATTATTCAAGTAAAAGTAAAATATACTGTAGAGTTGACAATATGCAAACCATGATCACATATGATAAACTATTTTTCCAAAAAACTTGCCAAACACACATCATGAATTGATGGATTCATATTTCTAAATAAGACATGAAGAAATAATTGAAATTAATTTGTAAGGGGAGCAATGGGCACTTCATGCCACACAAAAAAGATAGGGATCAAATGATGTTGAAGCTGAAATAAATTTACATACATGAATAATTAACAATAAAAAGGAAATTTTTAGTTATACAAAAAAATAAGCAGAAAGATTAATATGATTACATAGAAATAACTAAAAAGGTAGGCAGGGGCACTAAAGGCAAATCACAGACTTATGGATGATGTAGAGCACAAATAGAACTCCATTGAATTATACATTTGAGGAAATACAGTTCATTTAATGTCTTGGACCAGCATGGTAAATGTAGAATTGTGTTCTGAAGATTCTCAATGTTAGAAACAGTCCACTCTAGCCAGATGACAGACTCCCTATATCTTTTTTTATCTACTGTATTTTGTAAGATGTATGACAAAAATATGTGAATTAGAGAACTTTGATATTCAAAGGATAACACAAAAGGAAATATTATTCAATTAATTTGAGCAATGAAAATATTTTATAAAGTTGATTACTGAATGCAAGGTGAAATAACTCCCCTAAATCAAATAAAACATACAATAAAAGGTGAAATAAGTTTCAAGATTATGAGAAAAAGACAAGTGGTACATTCTATTATTATATAATATATACTAGCCTGAGAAGCCCTAGGTCTATTATTGCACAAGCCCTAGGTCTATTATTGCACCGAGAGTAGCAAGGTACTTTATAGCCCAGTATGGAGGAGATGTCACATAACATATTGTAACATTACCAAAAATAAAGTAATAAAAAAAAATCATGTTGGCTCATAAAATAAAAAGATTAAAACCAACATAGATCTATCTTAAACTCGGATCTATCAAGAACAGGGAGGGATCAAATTTCTTGAGGTGTAAATTTTTCTTCACATGTAAAATATTCAAGATTAAAAAAAATTACACCTCAAGAAATTGGATCCTTCTTGGCTTGATAGATCCAAGTTTAAGATGGATCTATATTGGTTATATAATATATACTAGCCCTGTGCAGCCCTAGGTAATTTATGGCCACCGTGAAAATGTGCCCCCCTAAGTAACACCTTGTATTGACTCACTGCCCACTTTTAATATCGCAGTAACTGTAGCATCCACAAATGGTTTTATGTGTTATCTTAATTTTTTGTCACCAAGTGTACTTATTTGAGTCTAATTTTTGTCTTTGATTAACGTTTAAGCCATCATCAATTAGGTCATATGCCACAAATATTTCTTGGGATATAACAACAATAAAAAAGAAGAAAAGGCCCTCAACTAATCCTGAATAGATCAATAGGTCGACTACCCAATCAACGGCTGGCCAAGATCACTAGATTATAAAGACCCTAAACCATACATCAAGATGATAACTGCAAAATTTTTAAAATACTAATCCGACCACGAATATGCACTGAAAAATTTATACCACAAAATCTGTGATTTTTATTGAGTTGGGAATAAACATATGGCTGTTAAACAAGCTATTTGTCTCTGAAATTTACCATGGGTGAGGAATAAATACAACATAACAGAAGTTCCGTGACAGAAATAGGAGATGCCTCTAGTTTTTCCTATTTTCAAAGACCTAGAAAAGGCTTGATACAAGGTCCATTAAAATCACTTGTTACCCCTACCTCGTCCTATCGGTTTCCTTCCTCTATTTTCACTACTATTACTTGTATTCCCAAAGTTGAAGATACTCATTCGAATTCTTTTTGCTTCTTGTTCCTGTGCCATCTTTACCTGTAAAACAAGAAAAAGAAGAAAGCATTCCACTTAGATGGTCATTCCAACTTGCTGCTATCTAAATTAAGTTAAGAAGCTCACAATTGCCATGGTAGAGAAATAAAAGCAGGTTAGGCAATGTCTACTAACATTTGAATCTTCTAAATCTAACTGGTTTTGAAGCTGTTTATCTAGTTCTGCATCTTGAGAGACATCATTGCTCCAGCTTGAAGTCACCTTCATTTTTCCCTTTTGGAGCTCCCATTCATCCAGGGTTAAAAGGGAAGTTGCTTCTTGGTTTCCTCTAAACTTTCCAGATCTACCATGCTTGAATTCCCCACGTTCCCTACCTTTATCACTCATTTTCTTTTGAAGCGTTTGCGAGGCAACCTGATTTTTAATTTGTACCGCCTCAACACCCAAATTCATTTTGCGAATTATTGAATCAGGTTTCCCTCCTTCAAGAATCTCATCTGATTACAACAGACACACTTTGGGATATAAAAGAAAGCTGACTAATTACATCATATTTCAATATAAGATTAAAGGAATGTGTAAATTCAAATATAAAGATAATTTGTATCTTGCTTTTTCTCAACTCAGCCTGCATATTGTTAGTTTTAACTTGAGTCGATTTTATTTCTTCTTCAGAAAAATTTGGTTTTTGATTCCCTGTGAGTAAGTTTATTTCCGTATCAAAACAAATAGAAGCCTTTTCGAGTGATTTTGCACCTAACTGTGAACTCTCTACTAGTTTGTTATGGGATGCTTTTGGATGGTACACTTCATATCCTATTCTCACTCGTTCTGTGGTTATATTCCCATTCTTCAAAGGGCCTGCATTATCCTTCATTTGATATGTGCTTGTATCAAGTAGTTTTCCACAAGCCTTCATAGTGGCAGCACCCTGCATCATAACATCTGTGTTTTTGTTCTCATTGGTTAACTTTGACACTATTGGCTTATCTCTTTGTGATATCACCCCATGAGAAGCATCTACATCACACAACTGTCATGCCTTAAACATGGTATTAAATAACCAAGAATTTTCAATATTTACTGTCAAACAAATTCTCATCCCAATGACTTTGACTCTAACGAATATGGATTAAACTTAGATCTTGAGAGTAGTAAGATCTGATTATAAGAAAAGTGTAGAGATTTGTATTGATTGTTTTATTTCAAACAATTTAACACCACATGAAGGTCAGAAAACTAATGTTTTACGATCTAAACATTAATCAAATCACCAAATAATGCAAATTAAATAATCAGACAATTGCAACTTGAAACATGCACTTGAAGCATGAAACCATTTGGAAGCTAGTTGAAAAATTAGCAAAAGAGGAACTAAATATCTATTGTTAATGAAATATTAAAATCTTATCATATTGAAATATAGTAGGCTTTAAAGCAGACATAAAGGAAACAAGGTACTTACATGACTTGTGAACTTGCAATTCTGCCTTATGACTACTTCGAACTGGAGTTGTTTCAATGTTCAGCCTTTCAAAAGGCGGTGGACTAGATAAGCCTAGAACTTGAGATGAATTCAATGAAGAACGAGAAAATACTGAATATTTACACTCAATTTCCCATTCCTCATAAAGAGATTGCACAAAACCCCCCAATACATTTAAGGATCAACTTTCCAGTAATAATATTCCACTCTTCACTAAAACAATTCCCTCAAAACAAACCTAGAAGCAGAGCATATAGAGTGTTGATCAATGATATATATGCTTCAGAAACTATAAAATATTTTTCAAAGTAAAGAAAAACCACAAGAGAAAAGAAACATTGATATTTGTTAATTCTTACCGGTGGTTGGCCATTAGCTAAGTAACTCATAGCTAGTCATCAGTATTGTGAATAACCATGCCATGATTAGTTCAATTATTTAGCACATGACCACGGGCTCATTAATTTGAGAGGATGACTGAAATGATAGATCAGATAAAGGAAACAATGACATGTCTTTTGCTATAAGTTTATATTGCTTAATGCTCACATAGTGCTGGAATGTTGTTCTAGCATTGTATTGTAATCTGTTGTATTTCAATTCTTTGTGAATAAAAGAAGAATCATACATTCAACACTCATCAGGGTGACAATATTTTAAAGCCCCGTTTATCAACCATAGAATCATCCGTTCATAATTTTTTAACAAATTTACACAAGTGGTTGTTGTACATAGATGTTTTATCATGCTGTTGATCAGTCTTCAAATATTTTTAGTGCTTTTTGATAACTTGATGAGGCCAAGCTCAGTGGATTAGTTCAATCAGTTTGAACAAACTGTTTCAAGAGAGAGTTTGCGATAAGGTCTCCAGTTCTAATCTGGCTAAGGTTTGGGTCCTGCCGGGTTGAGCCACCCTCCATCTGGATATTTGGGGAAGAGGGGGATTCCACAAGGTTTTCCTTTAAAAATAACTTGATGAGGCCAAAAATGTTTTTCTTGATCTATCTTTCTCCTTTGTCCTAGTGATGGACCATGTATCATAGGTCTGAAATGAGGGCAAAATGTTAAGGAAATTTCCATACAACTCAAGGATTAATTGCATGTAATTGACTGCTTGAATTGAAAAATGTTGTATCCCTATGGAAGCGATTGTAAACTATAATTAATCCACAAACTTGCATTTAATAATCATAGGATAATTGTAATAATTTTCACTATCTTCCTTATTGTCAAACCTGTGAGTCTAATGCCCCTTGGAAAATCAAACTCATTGATGAGCTTGACTTGCAGACACTTCATAATCACTTCGGGAGCCTAACAAGCTAGGTTTGACCCAAGAGTCTGGGTCAACTTGCAAGCACTTTGTAATCACTCAGGCAGGCCAACAAGCTGGGTTTGACATAGGACTCTGGGTCAAACCTAGGAAATTTGGTAACTATGCTCTGAATTAATGTCTTGACAAGGCTCCAAACTTGATTCTTCATCCAAGGGTGAAATTCTATCATCCATGTTCTTGTCCAAATCAGCTTTTGAAATTTTCTACTACATTACTCCTTTTCTAAAGTCAAACTTATAAATATATCAAACATCATTTCACATAAACAATTTATTTAATTATTTTTCAATAATTTCTACATTCCAATCATTGCATAAGGCGTTGCCTCAAAGTAGTTTTTGGGTATCTTAGCCATATCCTTTCACATAAATTTTATTATGTGGTAGATAATGTTTTAGTTCACCATTTTTCCTTAGTTTCACTTTGATGTGTATGGCCTTGAGACACGTGTTAAAAAGATGTTGTCCCACCACTATGACAAAATGATTAGGGGCAATATGGTTATCATTTTTACCTTAGTTTAATTTGATGTGCTTGGCCTTGAGACTCATATTAAAAAGACTGTTATCCCACCACTGTGACAAAATATTTAGGGGCTATATGATATCAGAGGCCTTTGACACTGAAAGGCTTCAGGTTCAATGCTCATGGGGTATTTTCTATTAAAATCTTTTCAAGCTAGAGCTCAAGTTATTTAGATAGGTCTATATAGCTCAATTTAGATAGCAAAAACTAGCTCAATCTAAATTGCAACTTGATGTGATCTAAATTGAGCTAAGAAGCTAACAAATATGGGCCAAGATTGAAATTTAGTCAAATGAGGAGGACTGTATGACAGGTTAAGGGTTCTACTTCTAATATACCCATCCATGACTTGCTTTAAGATCAAATTAGAATAGATAGTTATTTGCCTGTGTGCCTCTTAACATAAGCCTCATAACACAACCAAGTAATATGGAAGCAAGTCTACCATCAAAAGGCACAGCTATCTTATACTGTCTGTGTTTACCAAATGCCATAATTAATTTTAAATACCACATAAGTTATTTGGGCATGTACAGCCAGTTTCCTGTGGATAATTAGTTAATATCTCTCGCCACCTCAGAGAGCTCATTGGCCTCAATGAGACCTGCTTCAGAGATAAATGATACAGATTCCATGTTTCCTCTAAGTGTTCATTGGAGAATTCCACAAGGTATTCCTTCATCTATTTTCAATTCTATTACTATTTCCTCCACCTCTTATACATTAACATAACTATGCAAGGCATTATCAAACTGGAAAATGTTTCTTTCAGTAATTAACATGAAATACAATGATTTTTTCACATGTTTAGGTGTTGTGGCTAGAATTTTCCACCTAACAAAATTCTTAACATTTTATTATTTCCTATGTATGACTTGATGATTTTTACCATGAAATATACGAAAATAAATAGGTGGCATTTCTGTTGAATGTATTTGAAAGCTAAATGTAAAAGAAATTGCTATTAAGGATAGGGGAAAGTTACCAGAAATGAAATGAAGTGAAATTTATTTTAATATCCTCAAAAGACCAAAATAGGTCAAAGGGACTAGAAAATACAAAAAGTAGTTATAGCCACATAAAAGGTGGTTCAAGAAGCATACCCTGAAAGGAGACAAAAACAAGTACTAAATAGCAGCATGAAACACCATAAAACATATAAGTGGGTTAAACCAAAAAGGTAAACCCTAGAAGGTGAAGAAGATCAAACAAGGAGACATAATCTTGAGAAATCAAAGGGAGGACAGAGTTAATCCCACTCATCATATGAATCAGTAGTGCAAATGTCAACACTGAGTGCCTTCCGAAT